>FN649727.1:3807342-3838944 GCA_000310025.1 Ectocarpus siliculosus | reverse complement strand
GAGGGGGGGCCACCAGAGGCAAAGGTTTCTCCGTTTCCCACTGGCGGGGGGGGGGGCCAGGGGCGGCGGGGGGGTTTCCGGTTTTTTTTTCGCGAAGGGTTTGGTTCCCTGGGGGGGGTTTTGGCCCCGCCAAAGGGGGGGGCGCCCCAACTTTTAGGCGGGGTTGTTTCCTTCTTTTGGCAAGGGGGGGTTTAAATTGGGGGTTTCCCGGGGGGGGGGGGGGGGGGGGGCGGGTGTACTCAAGGCCGTGCATGCCGTAGTCGTTAGACGTTAGACCGTTGGCATCGCATCCCTACAAAGCCGGGACGGTTCGCGCGGGTTTTTGACCGGACCAGTCTACCACATCATCAAGCGCGAAGCGCCGTGAGGTACAGTTGTATTCGGAGAGTAGGATGGAAGGTGCGCTGCATCGGAGGGGGGTGTGGATCGTGGGGTAATGACGAATTGCATGCGAGCCTGGAAATCCTTCATATCCGTGGGGGAGAGTTCATATCAAACACGAGCTGTGGTGCCTAGAACCACCGAAGGGGTATCGTTCTCGCAAAGACGTGAGGGGTTTGACTTCGTGTCGCAGGAAATGTTGATGTTCCCATCGGCCCCACTCCCCCCCCCCCGTCGTTCTTGCCGGAACCTCTCCGTTTCTGACGGGAAGGTCGCTCGACGTTCAGGTCGACAGCGTGTCCCTCCTCGTCGGGCATCTCCGCCGGTTCGTGAGCCTACCACCGCCGGTAGATGGAGGGCTGGAGGGCACGGACCCGAGAAACGGCGGCGGCGGCGGCGGCGGCGGCAGCGGCAGCGGCAGCGGTGGCGGTGGCGGCTCACCTCTCCTCTTGGGCCGTTGTCTGGACTCCGCGGGGGACATCGTTGAACCTCTCCCGATTCTCCTCGGCTGCCTGCACCGCATGCTGGTGGCGGGCAGGGAGAGCCTGGCTGAGCACGCGCGCAGCAGCAGCAGCAGCCCAAGCAGAGGTGGCGGAGCGGTCGACCCGGAAAACATGCTTGACGATGATGACGGCGACGGGCCTCTGGTACCGGCAGACGCGGCGGCCGCTGCCGCCGCAGGGGGGCTTCGAGAGACCCTGAACGAGCTGGAAGGCGACCTTCGCAGGCTGTCTACGGCCCTCTCCGGCTGCCCGCTGTCAGAGTTCGACCTTGACAAGGTAGCGGACTTCTCCCCGAGCGGGGGGCTCGCTGCCAGGACGAAGCTGGCCACCGCCGCCCTCCTTTGCGGGTCCTACGAGGCTCTCATGCAGGGCTCGCTCCTTCTCCCGGCCACCGTCGGTGGGCAACGCTCGGCGGCGGCGGCGGCGGCGGCGGTCTCGCCAGTCCATGGCTGCAGCAAGCTCCCCGCCCTCGCTTCCGTCCAGGGCGTCCTGCGGCTGTTCGACTGCCGCCAGGCCCTGCTAGATCTGGTTACCCCCAGCCTCCCGACCGCGGCCCAGCAGAGGGCGAAAAAAGGTAACGGCGGGGCTGTCAGCAACAGCAACAGCAGCAGTAACAGTCTCTGGGGTGAATCAGAGAGTGCTTCTGGAGGTGGAGGAGGGCAGCCGGGGTTTTCGGCGGCCGGCTGCTTCGGCCTGACGTTGTACCCGGGAGGCATGCCGTGCCTAGGCCTGGCGTTTGTGGAGGATATGCTGGCGGTGCTCAACGTCGACGCGTCGGGTGGCGAGGAGACCGAGGGGGACACGGAGCGCGACCCGGGGCAGATGGATGTCGACCTGTCGAGAGATGATCCGCCGACAGAGGTGGGTTGTCATGGTGGAGCAAGGTTTTGATTGTTAGGTCCCGTTGTTCCGTTGCTTTGTTGACCAAGTATTTGTCTATTACTACCACCCGATGTTTGTCAATCGTGACAACATGCAGACTTGCAGACTTGGAGCGCGAGGGAGCTTCTGATATGGGCTTTGTGAGACAGACCGCGTGCGGCAAACACCAAGCACTACATTGAGGATGCCGTGGTTTGATCCTTTCGACGGCGGCGGTACCCCTCAAGAGTAAGCGGAAACAGAGCGTACCGTTGCACAAGACGGGCAACCTCTGGGTTCTCCTCATCCGCCCAAATTGTATCCAGCGCCGGAGTTGCGGCTATCACGGGTTTTCTTTCGTGACTTCACTTCATCGTCCGTACCCCCTCCGACGCTGACGTATGTTACCATTATTTCTCCTCCACGCCGTGTGAAGGCTGTCAGAGAAGACCTCGGTCTGCAACGCCTCGCCCTGGAGACCTGCCGCGGCCACCTGCGCTGTCTCCGCGCCGGGGCCGCGCAACCCAGCTCCGGCGGCGGCGGCCTCGAGGTCGACGTCGGGGGCGGTCCTTCCGCCAAGGGCGTCGCCGGCGGTGTCCACGGGGGCGGGCCGCGGGACGAGGCGGACGCCGGGAGGGCCGGCAAGGCGGCCGTGAAGAGGTGCGCGGTGCTCGCGCCGCTGCTGCTCAAAGAGTTTTTCCGGCAGGTGGGTGCGTCGTGCGAGAGCTATTTAGCTGTGGGTGCGGGGCGCGAGTGGGCGACGCGGTGCTTGCCACGACGCAGAGGGGTGTGTTGGAGGTGGAACTGCTGCTGTGAACGCCTCGGTCGTTTGTATCGGCTGATACTTGCATGATTCGTGGGGTTGTATAGCAGCCGAGATCAAACCATGAGACTAGTCAGCGCTGACTAGTCTAATGGCTCCATTTCGGCTTTTATAGGTGTGGTCGTTGCGTACATCGGAATGGATGACGTGTGCTTGCACATGCAAACCTCACGTGGCGGATATGCACACAGGTGACGACAGGGAACACATCCGGCGCCGCCAGGGACGCCGCCGCCGCCGCCAAGGCCTCGAAAGGGAAGGGCAAGAGCGGCGGCGGCGGGGATAAGGGCACGAAAAAGAAGACGCCGTCCGCCCCTTCCGAGTCTCTCGCGGAGCTGGCGCTGTCCTGCTTCGAGGAGTGCGTGTGCATCGCGGCGCACTGCTCCCCGCAGAAGGGCACCGCGGCCTCGCGCACGGCCAAGATGCTGGCGGTGAGTTGCTCCTGTCGTTGTTCGGGCCGTGTTGTAAGGTGCGGCAGGTAGGGAGGTGGGGTTGTACAATATAGCAAATAGATCGAACGAGACCATTGAGCGGTGTTCCGGTCGGCTTGCCGCGCAGGCCGAAGAAGACTTGGGGACGCAAAACACGAAGAATACTTCCTTCCGACCCACCAGAGAGGATTGTTCGAAGCCATTTCGTAATCGGTTACACAAGTAGTGGGCTCTTCACGGATGGAAGGCTTTCGGCGGCCGGTTCGCACCACCCGCCGCGGCGCTCGACCGGCCGTTCGTGATCCCTGCTGCAGGATAGAAGAAGCGGCCGGAATGCCTGCACACCGGGGTTCCCGGGGCGCGTTTCGGCGAGCCAGACCGCGTCAGCTCGACACCACCTCCTTCGGAGGAGTTCATATAAATAAGACCGGAGAGTTGTCGAAAGCACCGCCGAGACGAGGTTGTCCTCGGATTGCGGCGGAACTACCACCAAGACTTGATTTTTGTTTCCCCCCGCCCGTCCCTTCTCCCGTTCTTTCGTTCAGGCCGCCTACGATAGCTTCCCTAACTCCAACGTAGCGCCGGCCGATCCCGCGGCGGGCCGTGGCGGGAGCGGAGGCGGCGGGGGAGCGGCGGTGGCTGCTGGGGTGCTGGGCAGACACGCCGAAGGCCTGGTGAACACCTTCGTCAGCCTCGTTGGGGACGACCAGGTGTGAAAATGGTGGTGGTGGTGGCGGTGGTGGGGATGGTGCTGTTGGAGGTGAAGCTTGAAAGCTTTCTGTGTATGTGTCGGGACCAACCGGAGTCGAGCCGCGTGCTTCGTGTTTGTTTTTTTGTTCCCTACGATGGTTCCTGGCGCGCGTGCGCCAAGGGTCGTTGTGCATTGCGTTACCCACTTCCGCTACTCGCACAACGTCTGGTGTGGCAGAAAAAAACAAATGGCAAGCGTGTCCCAGATCGTCCGATTGACAGGTAGGTAGGTGCAGATCCCCTTTCATAAAGCGTAGAATTTCCCTGTTGTCTGTCGAAGACGATTTTCCTCTCTTGAGATAGGGTAGGCTCGAAGAAAACTATCGGATCGGCCACCCCCCAGTCAGTGAAGTGAGGCTTAGGGCTTCCCTTGATGTGCGCCTCCTGGCCTCGGCCGGATGGTCCAAAGCGAGTGACCCTCCTTCCCCCTTCCCTCGCTCGCCGTGCGCGACAGATGAAAGAGGCGGAAACGGTGTGTCGCATCCTGTCGCAGCTGACCCGGCTGCTGAGGCTGCACCCGAAGAGCCTGGAGACCCACGGGGCGTCCCTCAAGCGCGTGTGCGAGCAGCAGAACATCAAGTGCCCCAGCCTCGCCAAGGCCGTCATCTCGCTCTACCTTGAGGCGAGCGGTTGGTTGTGTCTATCCCGCCGTTGGAACGCTGATTTCACCATGGACAACACTTACCGCCACCCAAGGGTGTTCGGCCATCCCTGAAAACATGCGCCGCAAGGGTCTTGACCCATGCACAAACCGCGTGCCACTGCTGTTCCCTGCAAGTCGGAGCAATTTCCAACTTAGTGATGATGTGTACCGCTTATTTTTTTGTTATTTGTGGAAACGCCTGATGCACGCGCGTGTGCTTGCCGGGCGCCGGGGGATATTTATTCCACTCGCCGTTCTGCTGCCGACAACCCGCCCCGTCCGCGTCACGCCAGGCGCACATGTCCATGAAAGCCAAGGGCGGAAGAATCGCCGCCCTGCACGATGTGGCGAGGCAGGTGAGAAAACAGGCGATGGTACACGTTGTACAAGATAAGATGCGGTACCTTTACAAACGTGTTGATGCATTGTACCGGCGTTTTGTCTAACCCGTCGCTCAGACCCTAAGTTGCTTCTTGTGTGTAGATACTGCGTCGTCGCTGATACATCGGCTGGGAATCAGGGATGTCGAAGAAGTATGGTGTGAAACGGCATCGGCAATTGCGACATCTATATCACGACTCACTCAGTCATCACCATGGCCCAGTAAATGACCGATTGGGTTCCCTATCCTGCATCCGTATTTTCCGAATCACGACCCACATTAAGAAAAACGAGGGTGCGCTTGCCAATTTTCCTATCGCGGGTCGCTGCGCGCGTGGTAGGCTTTCCTTTCCCCTCGCAGAAATCGATGTCAAACCGGTATCATAACCTGTAACGGCTATTTAGTCGAAATCATGACCTGTAATACTAGCGATAGTGTAGTCACGTAGTCACGATACCCCAAAGCATCAAACCTTGAGCGAGACAGATGAACAGTAGAGCTACCTTCTGCGGGGTGGCATTGCTATTGCTGCTGCTTCCTCGTTCGAAACGTTACATATCGCTGGAAAACCAAGCCCGTTGCGGTCTAATTGAACCAACCGCTCGGCCGTTGACTTTTTTTGCGTCAACAAGAACGGTTTTTCAGGGTAGTACTGACTGGCTTTGTGCCTGGTCCTTGGCCTCTGCAGGTCTCGGCTTGCCTCGGCCCCCGGGAGGAGGACGACGAGGAGGACGATGAGCCTCCGGTGGTGACCTTCCAAGTGATCAACAACTTCACCATGAATGCGATCAATGACGTGAGGAAGCAACTGCTTGCCTGCCTTAGGCTGACAGCAGGATGTGCTAAATAGGAAGAAGAAGAGAGCCACGTGTAGGGTATCTAAGAAAGTCTGTGTTTGGCGGCCGTGGTGTTGAGATTTGTTGGGTTCTACGATGTTGTGTTTGGTCGGTTCCTGCGCCACTGGTTTTCTCGCCCTCCTTTGTGTGCTTCGTACCTCCCTCCCCCCCCGCCAGTCCTCCACCCTACTGTATGCCAACAATGCATCTGATGTGAAGAAACGATACGTATGTATACCAGAAAGGCGCCACACGGCGTTGCCACCCCACCTTTACAAACGACCTGTTTCACCCTCAAGAGTTACTTGGAACTGCGATCGATCAGCCTCGTTTCTTTTAGGCTCGTGTTTGTCCTCCATTCCTTCACAAGATGTTTGCGGTGGCACTGAACCACTGATGCCACCCGTCTGTGTTCCTCCCCATCCCGAGCCCCCCGTCCTTCTACCAATCACATCCAATCCTGTCCCGTCTTAGGTCCCTAACCCTAAGGTCTATCTCTCTTCACGTAGGTTGCCGTCGGAACGGTGCAGGCGTGCGTCGGCGACGTGGAATACGCGCTGCGCCTGCTGCAGAAGGCGGCCCTAGCCAGGCAGGCCCGCGTGTCTGCGCAGACGCCGGAGGGAATGCGGAGCTTGCTTTCTCGCGGTGGCGGCAGGGGCGGGGCGGGGGAATCGCAGTCATCCGGAACGGTCTCCGAGGCAAGTAATGACGTCATTCATGACCCCGGGAGAGGAGGATGGATCCCACCTAGATATGGTCGCGCGAGTGGGAGTCAATCGTGCCGAGAGGCTCATGAAGGACGGGCGCTAACCCTAGTGTATTCTCCGGGAGGTCACCACGTGTTTGTTTCCCGAACACTGATTCTCCCATTATACGAAAAAAGACACAGAACGCGCCACCACCACCGCAGATCTTGGCCAACGGTAGTTTCTTATTTTGTCTATGGGGTACCCCCACGGTGGCTATATAGGTTTCTGACTGAGCATCTGTTGTCATGGACAACTTCTTAGATTTTGGATGTTTTAGGCTCAAGTTCTTGACTGCTAAGGTCTTGAGGGATGGCAGACAACGGGTTTTGATGTGGACTGAGTTTGAAAACAAACGGAAGAGCACCAGAAAATGCACAGGAGGCACACAAGACCAGTCAGTCGGAAGGCATCGCGAAAAACAGAAATCGTTGATTCTCGCAGGGACCGGCAGTAGAGGTTGCTCTAAGCACACATTTCACGCGTCTACCTTCACACATCTCCTTTGAAATCAAGATAAAAGTTCACACCAGTCTAAATTCAAGTGAAGAGAGTCAAAACGGCGAGCGCTCAAACAAGGTTGGCTTGCACTAGTTCTATGCATTCTACTGCTGTATCACTAGAGGACACCCTACAGCAGCGGTGTGTGTGTCAGCGCGCTCGGTAATCTGCTTCTGGGGTGGTGATATCGAGGGTCGTAGTAGCAGCCTACAATCTCCGCAAACCTCCGCAAATTAGACCGACACCCTGCGTCTTGTACTCCTCGTGGTCGCCGCCAGTGACCCTATCTCCTAAACTGCGGGTTGACTGCAGTAGCTCATGCCATTATCTACTGCTGGCGACCCTCGTTCTGGGTTTACGGTCCGTGACGGTGGGCACGGTTGTGACACATGTTGGGTTCCGGCGCAGATTACGGACTGTTTTTCAGAGACTGCTGCGACCTTCGATATTTCAGCTCCAGTAGCAAACCTGAACGTGCCAGCACACAGGATACCTCTTCATGGTGTCCTCTACTGCTAACAGTAGAATGCATTATATCTAAAGGGCGGGAAGGTCGCCCTTTTCTTTTACATAGGGAGTTTTTTAAGTATGAAAATAGAGCCAGCGTAAGAATAGCTTCTCTTCAATCCGTTGTAAGTGGCGGCGCGTTCTAGTATGGACATCAACAGCAGTAACACCAACGACAACAAAGGCAGCAGCAGCATACCAAATACTCCACCCTCACCCTCGCCCTCAAGTCCGTCCGTCCCGTCCGCCCTTTTCACCCTTTCAGGACGACCTCAGCTCCGACGACGGGTCCTGCGCCGACTTCGGCCGCAACTCTGACTCGGACGAAGACGCCGCTGGGATAAGGAGCGACGGCGGGGTCGGCGAGAGAGACCCCCTCGATCGCAGGGAGACCCTGGTGTGCGACCGCCTCCGCGTGGTGATGAACGCCCTGACCGTGCTGCTGGCGAGCAAGATGCCCGGGAGGTCTGTGGAGAAGCTGGTGTCGAGCGCAACCCGCGTGTTCCGCACCATGACAAAGGTAAAGGTAAAGGGTGTGGGTGTGCTCATGTAGTTGTTTCTCTGCTGCGCAGTAGTGCTAGTTTTAGTGTGGAGATGGTGTGGGTTTTGAAAATGTGTGCTTTTGAAGGTTGTTTCTCTCTGCGTGTACGGTTGTGTGTGTTGTTTCTCTTCACAACACTGCTGTGTAGATGAGCCTTGTTGAAGAGGGCAACAGCTAAGGAGGAGGAGGAGCAGGGGCGGCGACGTAGCAGCAGAGTTTTGCGGCTGTGCTCCCGCGAGGCGAAAGGGGGACATCCGCCGTGGAGTCCACGGAGCGTTATGCATACGTACAAGGGCGGGAGAGGGGGCTATGTGAGCAACGAGGTCGAGGGGGGCCTCGGCTAGCCCCAACGTTTGTCGCGAGTTATTCCCTCACTTTGCATTGGTCATTTCCTCTCTTTGCATTAGTGATTCCCTCTCCTTACGTTAAGCTTAAGAGTTGCGGCTAACGGAAAGACGTCCGTCTTTGTTGGGACAGAAACGACTAACAGTCCGCGAGGTCCTTGGAAGGGGGTGTTTGTGTGTGTTTCTTTAGTTAGGATCGATCGCGGAAACCGGCTGAGCAATGAAAAGACGTCTTTGTGGCGGGACAAACAAATCCAAGCGCTGTCTGGTCTTGCAGAGCCTATCCCTTACACGCGGAAGATTCTGCGGGCCCGCAAGATTTCTCTGGGGACGTATTTCCTCCTACGACTAGATTAGCGCGCGCTGAGACCAAACACAAAATTCGCCATGAAAGAGCGGTCCTCGCTTACATCTGCGTCGCCAAACACCTGCATGTGTCAATTATGCGTTATTTTCCTGTCTTTGTTTTGTTTCCATCCAGGTCCTAAAGGTGCGACTGTCCCTCAAGAAGGCTTACATTGGCGCGGGCCTCAAGCACGTGCTGGCTACCAAGCAGGGCTTCACCAAGGCCCTCCAAGAACTCCTGCCGAACCTGGACGGGGAGGACGAGACGACGAAGAACAACATGACGAAGAACAACGCCACGACGAAGAACAGTATCACCCGCCAGAGCCGTCTCGTGCCCGCCCTCATTTTTCAGGTGGCGTACCGTATCGATCGGTAGTGTTGCGCGTGTGTTGTTGTTATGTATTTGCTGTCGCCCTGTGTTTTTGTTGCAGGGGTCTGGTGGTGTTGTTCACAAAGTTCGGCCTCATATTCCAGGTGGAACAGTAAGATATCTGTACATAGTACGAGTTGAAAGATGGTGGTGTGCAGTATGCCCCTGCTGCTCGCGCGACACCGCGCCGATCGTGCAGATCTACAGCGTGGTCTCTGCATGGTATATGATAGCACTCGTATTGCGATTGTTTTTGTCAAATAAAAGATGATGTAGGCTGGCTCGCCACACCGCGCAGACCGTGTAGATCTACCGTGTGGCATCTACACACTTCCTCTACTACTGTCGTTGGCGGCCTTTCAATCCCTTCATGCACGCACCTACTACCTGGCTTGCCGCTCTTGCAGATCGAAGAGTGCGATGTCCAGCTCCTCCTGCTGGGCAAGCAGTGCAAGGGCTCGCTGGACCTACCCAAGTGGGTGACCAGCCGCGTCGACCGAGACTTCAGGATCGACCAGAAAGTGGTCGCCGAGTGCCAGGAGGAGGTGAGGGCTTCCCGGCAGAAGCGCAAACGCGGGGCCACCGGCAAGAAGAAGAAAGACACCGGAAAGACCTCTGCGAAGAAGAAGAAGGACGCGAAGCATAACAAGGCGAGTTTTGGAGGTTTGTATTCACAGGTATTTTGGGAGGTTTGCACTCATAGGTATTTTGGAGGTTCGTATTCATAGGTATTCTGGATAAGAAAACAACCTGTGAAGGAAACATGCAAAAATAAGATAAGACCGTTCGATGAGGAGGCCGGATCCAGCCAGGAAGAATATTAACCTTGGTCCCACGACACCGGCCGCAACGAAGATCATCAAGGGAGACTTGGAACCGTGCACAGCCGGGCTCTGTTAGGCCTCAAGCGAAGAGGCTGTGGGGAAACTCCGTCATTGTGTGGTAGATCATGAGCAAACATGTTTTACGTATTTTTGCACGTCATTTTTGAACGGATTTGTTCGGGTTGCAAGAAGCACAATTCGTTATGAGGGCCATGCGGTGGAGGGAAGGAGAAGGGGGGCAAAGACAATCGACAAAGTCTCTATCTATCGCTCAATACTCCAAGAAACATCAATCAATCGATAATTTCATTTTATCAATTCGCAAGGTGAGATCCCTCAACGTCTCGTCAAATCGGGGATCAAAATTACCGAAAATTGCTCGGACTGTGAACCAAAATGTTGGTCCTTTTTTGTTGTTTTTCTGCCTGCCATTCCCTTCGTTGTTGATTTCCTTCGTGATAGCTGTTCAACTCTTGAAGCCTCTTTTTCGATTCTCATGTAAGTTCACGTGCAACTTCCCGTTCAATTTTTTTGGCAGAGCAAAAGGCGGCAAGGAGATGACGAGGAGGACGATGATCAGGAAGAAGAGGAGGAGGAGGAGGAGGAAGAGGAGGGTTGCGACGAGGGGGATCAGGAGGAGGAGCAGGATGGTGACGAAGAGGAGGGAAGCGGCGACGACGAGTAGACGAAGTGTCACAGGCGCCCCCCATCTCGGTTATGACGGCTTCAAAGAAGCTTGTCAATAGTACAGTAATACAAACGTGTAGTATTAGCGTTGTGGCGTTGTTGTGATTGTTCATTTGCGGACGATGAGAAAATCCCTGTGAAAATATCATTTGCCAGAAAGACGCACGAGTGTAGGGATCCACATTCGTGTGGGTCGAGGGTACGTTGTGATTCCAAGTCTTGGAGTCTTGGGGCAACAGATGAGGAAAACGGCAGAGCGGGCGGACATGATGTACGGGACAATCTTCGAGCGCGTTTCACGCCATGCGTAGATCGGGATACATACCTTAGAGAAGGGAAAGAGGAGACAAGCAAACACCTGTTGTTGGTTTGGTAGTCGAGACAATTTATCACCAGTAGACTACCACGCGAGAGAAACCAGATCAGATTCTTGTAGCTTGATATGCAGCGGGTGTTGAGGGATTCATGCGGTATGGCTGCAACCTTATGAAATGCTTGTGTGCGATTCTGGCCGTACACGCCCCCGAAAGCCACTACTATAACACGATTCGTTGCCGCCCCGCACAGTTCAAAATTATCCATTGATCAGCTAAATAGATATTGTTGAGTATCCATTGATCAGCTAAATAGATGCATTGTTGAGTTTCCTGACGATGTACGTTCGGAAGAACGGGGTTGCACATACATGACGCCCGATTTTCCGTCAAAGGGACAAGTGCCAGTTGCCTATGGCAATGGGGAATGTGTCAGAAAGAACAGAGGCCAACCCATTCACTGCAGTTTTCCCTACTGCTGTGTAAGTCTTCAATGGAAAATGCGATATACTTGTAGTGTACGTCGCGTGTTGCAGTAGACTAAAGACAAAAGAGGCGGGAAAAAAACGGCCGTACGCACGTGCGTCTCTGCATCTACCATATTAGTTTCAGACCTGGCGGGAACAAAAGATTAGGGGAAATGTTTCGACTGTAGAGGTGTGCCTGGGTTGGAGTCGACTCCGACGGCATCGAACAGCGTCTCTGATGCGCTAAACAGCGCTTGCTTGCTGGTAGAGGTCGCGTTCTCAATCGATCGATTCAACAGCAGCGTCTGGGCCTGACATAATCCGCGCTGGGGAGAGTTTCACCCACTCACCAAGAGATCCACTACTGCGCAGTGTGTTCAACGAGCGGTAACTGATTATCCTCGCGGGCATGAGATGGATGTGCAAGCAGGTTGGGAACTTTTGAAAACCTCGCGAAACGACAGTCATTTCGGATCGGGCCTTATCTCAAGAACACTTGTCAGCACCAGAACCACAGCACAAGATACACGCCCTGTAATACTGCATGCACGCATGCACATATTGGTCATGTGCTTATCTACAGCTTACCTGTACAGCGTATCTACGCATCAACGGTCTGTTCTACTGCAACATGCACACATGCATACGTGCACCTGATGCACATGGACCTATGTATCGACGGGACTGCTGTTATTACAATTAGCACCGTCAGCACGGCGGTACCATACTGCGGAACCCCTTCGCCCGCTTGCGATGGTCACTCAAGTCTGCACCCCACAAGAGAAGACACCAGACGCAACAACACAGCAAAGAAGATTGCCTCCACTTGTTACAGAAGAGCCAAACACACCTACGATTGCCTCCCTTGTAGCCATGCGACGATGTCGTGAACTCGGCCATTTGAGGAGATGGTCTTCGATCGTTGTTCCTAAATCAGCAGGCAGGACCTACTCCGAGTATGCTCCGGCCGCACCTTCTCCCAACGACCTGAAGGCTCCCTTGCCCGAGAAGTTTTCTGTGGGGAAGAATCTGAAGCTCAAGGTGGACCATGTTTGTTACTCGTAGTCACGTGCTTCGGTGAAGCTCCGATTGTGAATACTGCGTAGGCTTGCGTCGACGGTATGGTCGGCGTTGTGACGGCTGACACACCGCCATTGTACAGCAAGCGTGACCGCCGCAGGCACAGCATTTGTGTAGCCAACAATACTAGTGGATAGCTGTAGAGTCTCTACCACTTCATTTTGTAGCACACATTGCAGAAATGCGGTTAGAGCGCAACTTACGTCTACCTTCACCGTTACCCCGTATCGTCGGCCCTCGCGCGCGTGTGGTCTTTTTATTTTACGCCATTGAAGGCCGTGCTGTTCCAGTACGATCTCCTGGCGGGATCAAATCATGAACGAAAGAGTATCACCGCGAGCTCATCCCCAAGCAGCAGAAGTAGCAGCAGCAGCATCCCAGGTGCACCTGCGTCGCCCTCCACCAGTTTTGACCCCTTGACTCCGTCCGGAGAAAACCTTGTAGACGAAATTACGGGCGTCCTGGGCAAGGGAAGAGGGGACAGATTGCAAGAGCTGGGGCGGGCGTTGATAGCCGACCTGAAGGACAAGATGGGAGCTTCTGTGACTTCATCATCTGCACCGACTCCGCCCGCTAAGCAACAAAGAGAGCAACGACCGAGAGTTTCCCAGGACTCAGATCCCAAAGCAAAGTACATGGAGAAGGTGCGACTTGGGTCAGCCATACACACGACCGGGGGTCTCCACAACACGCAGCTCGTAACCAACGGCAGCGCAACTACTGCCCTCGTGCGTAGCCATAGGCATTTTCTTTCGCACTCGCTCCCATCTCCCCCTGTGGGTCCTTTCCGCCTGACCTACTTTCCCGTCCCCCCACCTGTGCTCAGCAAACCACCGTGCACGAGTGTCACAGCAGCATGTGTTCGAGTGTTGTAACCTTGAGGGGGCACATATATCCAACAGCGCGCCGCTCCATGCGCCTTCCGCCCCCATCCGCCCCGTCCATGTTCCAAAAAACTGAGCCCCAACAACAACTCTCTTCCGTTTGTTACGACAGCTGCGGAAGAAAACCGGCGCAGGGAGTATTTCCGCCAGCCCCGCAGCCACCGCCGGCTCTCAGCCCGGCGGCGATGCCGACCTCTTCGCAGCGAGAAATCTCGTTTCAAGCACCGAGGCGGCAAACTTGCATTCGGCTTGGATGCTCAGACAAGGCGCGGGGGACCTGCTCACTTACCTGGCGGCTAGGAGCTTGCGCCTTGGCGTGATAGCGGGGCCGCAAACGAGCCCCCGAGAGTTCGAGAGCTTCGTCAGGCAGCTGCGGCAGCAGTCCATCCGGGTCACGACCGCCGTTTCGCCGGAGGACTTGGAGTTGGATGGCGTGGAGGCGGGCGTTGTCAGGGCAAGCAGAGAGCTGGGCATGGGAGAAGGGAGAAGAGGAGGGGCGGACGTGTTGTTGGTGGGGTCGAGCAACCCTCTCCTGAGCGCCGCTACCGAGGCAAACATGTTCACCGCGAGGTATTACCCTCCGAATAGCCGGCGGGAAGGCGTGATCCAGACCTTTGTTGTGCGAGATATCGACGAGGTAGGTGGGAGTGGCCCTACGGACGAGCAGCAGTACGTAGCAGGGGGTGATGAAGTGTTGCCCTGTCCAGAAACTTAGGAGGAACGGATTCGCGGTGAAAGGGGCGACTAACGATTTGGCGATGTTTTGAGAGCGAGGCAACCGCCGCAGAGCCTCACAAACGTGGGAGCATGCGAGCTGTACGGGGAATCCCTTCGGTGGTGCGTGTAAACGGGTTGGAATGGGGTGTAGCCATCGCGTTGCCCGCGGAAATGGAAATTGGAGTGAACTGATCAGAGCATGCACGAGAAGCTCGGTCGGAATTCATTCGTGCCACCATCTAGCACAGGAAACACTTCACGAGCTGGATGTCACCTTCGGTTCATTGCTCAAGTAATGTACAAGCAGATTGCTTGCTTTGTTCGACTCTCGTTCCTACTCCGAATTGCAGGTGCGAACGGTCGTGGAGCAGGTTAACGGAGTTAGTTATCGATCATAGTATCTACCGCGGAAACCGACCAAGGGCAGGATGCAAACAAATTCCACGGGAAGAAGGACCAGCGCGGAATTCAACTGGCCGTAACCCGCCTATGATGATATGACGAGAGCGCGAGTGTACTTGTCACACCATTTGGCGTGCCGGCACGCCGCTAGTGGAGATCTCACTGTAGTGCTTGTTTTGTGAGATCTAGTGAACTGTCGGTCGGAGCCCGATGGCCATCGACGAATAGCACATCCTGGTGGTGCTGGCGGTCATGAAGCACGGAAAGGCACCAGTAGTAGACACGCGTTGGAGGGACGTTTTTGTGGCATCTTCTTGTTCAAAATGGGTGGTGGGCAATCGGGGGTTGATAACCCTGAATACGAAAAAAGAAGTTGAACCAATGCCTTGTACACCGAGCAGTTCCTGAGTCTCGCTTTACAGAGCGTTTGCTCGAAGATACCCGATCGTTTCCCGCCCTAGCGTAGTCCTGTCATCCGAGCCAATGTCGCGCTACCCTTGCTTGGTTGGAACTACCATGCATCATGTTCTCTTGTAGGTCTCCCTGCCCCACACCTGAAAAGCATTGTAAAACATCAGAGGGGGACATTTTTCCCTCGAGTTTGAATGATGTTCGTTTGCCATCAATCGGCATCGCCAAAAATGTACCGACCAGAATCCGTTGATAGCTTTAGAAAAGCCGTTTTGATGAAGCTTCAAATACCGCTTACTGTGGTGGTCCGGTCAGCATGAGACGTAAAGTTTGTACGGGTGTCCATGGAGCTCCCCCCAAAGGCGTGTGTTCTTGCTATACGTTTTGTTGTGGCATCATCGTCAACAAGCAGCAGCAGGCCGATTCAAAGAGAAGCTACAGAAAGCGCGCCCGCACCCAAGGGTGAAGAAATTGAGCCTTCCTTGTAAAAAAAAGTATATTTTCTCAAGAACTTGAGCACCATTTGCGAGCTGCCCGCTACATTAAAACCTATATTATAGTGGCCATTCGTAGCATGGCTCCAGGAACTACTGTAAGAACGCCAGCCTCGGCCGAAACTAGAGGTTCTCAAGCGCGGGCGCGTTCTATATGTATGGTGCAAAGAACCTCAAATCGAAATAAATACACGTAGTCTACAGCAAGCAGTTTTCTTTTGATGTCCAGTTCTTGAGCACGTTTCGACCGGGCCTTGAAATGATTGCGGCTTAGGCTTCCCTTCACCCAAAGGCAAGTCAGGCGGACGCTGATCTACGCCAGTTTGTCTACACTGTACTATGGATATAAATGAGGACGTCTGGGGGTGGTGATATTTAGCGTCGTCGTGTTCGTATGCGACATGTTCAACTGTAGCAGCAGGGAGATTGCACATGCATACAACGATAGATATACGGTCCTTGATAAGAGGGTATAGTGATATTGGGGGACCCGTCCTTGTTGCGGATTGCGGAAGAACAGCAGTTTTTCGTACCTGATGCGGCATAATCGCCAGAGCCTGTAGCGATTCCGAGCGCATTGGTGCAGCAGTGATGTAGTACAGCAGTGCATTGCTGCTGTAAAAGGTACCCGTCCCTGGACTGCCCTAAATACGTACGCTTGGTAACCTGACACCTGACACACATCCTACTGTAGACACCAATTGCACCAATGAGTAGTACGAAGAGCGTTTCCTGTGGCCCTTCGGGGTGCTAAACTGTTGATGACATAGGCCTAAAGATCACAGGTCTTCTGTCCGTCTCTCTCGGTCTCTGCTGACCTCAGATCTTTTTTCGAAATAACGCCTACTCCCTTTGAGCGGCATACAGGGGACGGTTCGCCCGCGCGCGCTTTTTTGCGGTGCAATTTCGAAACTCGTCGAGTCAAGACACCAAGACACCCATCACACATCACACATCCCGGTTAGATGTGAAGCCGTCGACACCGGGGCTTATCTCTGGGGAGGGACATATCAGAGCCCCGCCCATGCGGTTCCTCATTCCATCTCGGACGATCCGTCAGCTGTCATCGAGGATATCTCCTTTGTATGTCAACCTGTCGACCAAAGATCGCGGAAGCGAGGACCGGCGAAGAGGCGCTTGAGGGACATTGCATGCGGAGCAATAACGACATCAGCAGCATCGAGGGTCGGCGGCAGCAGCACGAGTGCGACGGCTTGAACGGTGACCATGACCCAACGGACCGCCAGCCGCGTTCCCTCACTTCCATGCTCGCAGATCCGCGGCGCGGCTCATCCGTCGACGTTGTCGAGACGGTCCAGCCGGAGGGAGAGCTAGAGGGTGTGAGCGAATTCATAGCGTTGAGTGAAGGCTTGCCACCTTTCCTTCCCGGCAACAACTACAATCCCAATTCAGCAAAAGCCGACAATCAAAGCAACACCCACACCTTCCTCACGGATCTATTCCCTACCGGATTCACGAGCACTTCGGCGGCAACACTACTACTACCTCCAGCAGCAGCAACGAGGCCAGCACACCCTGACAGTGCCAGCACCACAAGCGTACCTGCGGGGAAGGAGCGAGAGCTAGAGGGGCATCAAAGGTGGGCTTGTTTCACGCCAGCTGCTGTGACGTCGTTCTCTCCGATTGGCGTTGCTACAGACAATCGAGGTGAAGCATGGCGGCGGCAGTCGACTGACGAAGCGAATGACAAGACGACTTCTCACCGTACATCGTTCCTTGTCCCAACCGTCGATCCGAATTGGGCTTCTCCGCGGCAGCAAAGAGGAGGTTGCGGAAGACAGCAAGAGCTTCGCCACCATGAACCTGATGCTGAAAGTAAGTTCAGAGAGAACATCCGGAAAGCTGAGCCAATCGACGTGGTTTCGCACGCGACTATGACAACGATGGCCGGGCGACCACCAGTAGCAAGAGCAGCAGATGGTGTGGTCGCGAGCAGCGATGAGCCCCTCACCTTGGTTGGCGACGGAAATCACGGGGAGACCACTAAAGCACGCACGATCGGACGAGAGCGAGAAGCCGAGCTCAAGCAAGCCCTAGATCGAATAGTTCCGCAGCTTCTTCAAAAGGAAGAGAGGGTGAGAGAGAGGTTGTGATTTCATGGTTTGTGTGGTGGGTTGCTGCACGCGAGATGTACGCGCAAATATGTTGTTGTTGATAGCAGCCAAGCTTCCATTCTGCAACCAAAAGCTAGGCCTCACGCTCTTAGTATCTGAAAACGCTAGCCTCTTGTTGCGCATGTCCCCACGTCTGTCAATAATATCATCGTCAGGTCTTCACCGCTATCTCTTTGTTGTGGTGTGGCACCGAACTGCAGCTTGTCCTCGGCACGACCGTAACAGAGTCGAAAAAATATATATTTCCAGCGACATGGCAACGGGTTTCACTTTTCTATTGTATGAACCCCGCTGTCGCTGCCGCTACCACTTCTGCTACCACTGCTGTGCATTGTCCCAGGTTAAGTTCCTTGAGGCTGGTCTGAAGCAAGCCAAACAAGACGAATCGGGGCGGAATGCGTTGATCAAGCAAATCACCACGCTTGAGGAGGAGAATAAACAGTCCCGACAAAGACTTGACACGCGCCAGGCCGAGGCCCTGGTAAGTGCGTTATCGCGTTCACAATACCGTACAGTGTAGTGGTTGAAATGTTGAAACCGTGCAATACATGGGTCAGTATTGACTGGATGAACTTGAGGCCAAACAAGCGCACATGTCGCCTTCGCGAGCATGTATTTGGGCAAGGTACACGGTGCCCTAATTTGTTCATCAAACGAACACCGAGGTATTGGCACATGCTGCGTGCATCACCAACCATAATATGGGTCTTCGCCAACTCGCCAAATATGCAGCTCTCGTCGCACTCGTGTAACGTTCAATCACACCAAGATAACGCCGGGATTATGGTGAACATACCCTTATCCATGCACGCACCATCCACCAGGAATGGCGAGAAAGAAGGCAATCACTTGAGGCCGACAACGAACGCCTCAGCACCGAGCTACACAGCGCACTTGGTCGCATCACCCGCCTCGAAACCGAAACCCGCCGTAAGGATGCCTTGTTGACGGAGGCGCGGGACAGCGCTACCGCACGAGCAGAAAAGAACTCGACGTTCGAGACCGAGCTCCGCCATAAAGACCAGCTCTTGGAAGAGGCCGAGCGAGACAAAAAGCGAGCTTGGCAGGCCACAAACGCTTCAGCGGAAACAGTGAAGGCCGCCATGATGCGGGCCGAGGCGGCTGCCAAGGAAGCCTCCGACCTTCGTATTCTCCAAAACAGTGTCCGTTGGCAGGATGCTAACAGTGGCGAAAAGGTTAGCTTTGAAGGGCGGGCGGTGAACAAGCCGGGGCAATCCTTAACAGACGCACTGGCGGCTGCGGCTGCTGACGGCGGTGGACCGGAGGCGATGAGACGCAGCTGGGGGGCGGTCGAGTCAGATCTTCTTCACAACGTGCCCGCGGCGGGGCGAGATGTTATCAGGCATCGAACGAGCTCCCTCAGCACGGCAGTGGGGCGCTCGGTGGATCACACGGCGGCGGTGGACATCGTGAATCACGCCAACAACAACCTTAGGCGAACTTCAACAGCAGGCATCGAAAATACTACAGCAACAGGGGTGAACCATATTCCTCCGAGGGACGTCGCCACGGCAGTCGGTCATCCTGCAAGCCATGGCGTTTCTCTTGGGAATATCCTCATCGAGAGGGAAGAAGAAAACGACGCGTGGCGAACAGATATCGCGGTGTCGTCCCCCTCAAAAGAACCACGGGAGAAAACAGGATCAGGGCGGCGGGTGCATGCTGTGATCGAGACAAACGCCTCTCCAACCAGACCAACAGGACGTGAGCTTTGCCTTATTGGAGATAGGCAGCATCATGACTCAGCGGGGGTGAAGGGGGCGTTAACGGGGGCAAACCCGGCATGGACCGACACGCCACCTCTGTCGCAAGGCGGCTCCCCCGAAGCGATCGGAGGGTGCGGCGATCGCGAGAATCTCGGCAACGGGCGGCGTCTGTTTGAACGCAGCGGTGACGGTGCTGTAAATAGTACACCTATCACCTACGGGGAAGAATGTAGAACAGGCGAGGAATGTCGAGATCGTGGCAAGGTCTGCAGCGGGCATGGCGAGCGTACCATAGATGAAGTCGGGCTTCGGGACAAGGCGCGCGCCGGTGAAGATGTCATCAATGATGCGTCAACAGCTGATTTTTCTTTCATGGTGCCAAGACCTTGCCCGGCCGCCGGGTGCAGGAGGGGTCGAGACTCCATGTCATCACGCCGTAGCAGCCTCAGCGGGGCTGGTGCAGGAGTGATGGAGGTGACGGGCGAGGCAAGCGGACTCGAGCCCGATCGGGCAACCGACGTGAGGCAGGTCCTTCCGACCATTTTCGACAACGAGGTTGGTAGCCCAGAATCTTTCGACGAGAGCCAGGCAACGAGGAAGGGTCTCATGGGACACAAGGCATCACAATCTACTGCTGCGTCTGTCAAATCGGATGCTGTGGAAAGTCGAAGCCCGACAGATCATAGCAGGTTCGGGATGTCAGCCTTCGCGACGAGGGCATCAGGGCCTTGGCGTAGGCAATCATGTGCCGCAGTTCCAAATGAGCGGTTTTCATCTGTCACCCAAGGGAGGTTGCTCGGAACGAGCGACTCCCCTGGTGTCTCCGACAAGGAAGCGATAACTCGTCGTGAGAGGCGGGCGTCGGCCCCGTTTGCCACGGATGCGGCAGAGGATGAGCTTCGGCCAGCTCGCGAGGTGGAAAGAAAACTTACGCTACTACAGATGGAAATATCTCAGGTGGGTGACATGTGTAGAATTGAAATCTTGCACTTCTCGTAGGCCAACTCACTGTTATCTTGCCTGTCCGTTGAAAGCACGGTTTTGGTTGGTCCTTGGCATGTACTGATTGAAGCGAATGGTCTCTCGATAGACGTGACAATGTCGTCATGCAAACAAAGACACAAACCTTCCACGAAAGGGCCACGGCCAAATTGGTGCGCGCTCCTTGTTGGCCCTGCAAAGGATGGAAACCAGTATTCTTGAGGAATCAAGGGCAAGGAGGGTCTCGTCATGTCACAAATACTACTCTCTTTTGAGGTGATCCTTCGGCTGACCCTCGTCGTTTTCCTTTACCCTCACTCCAAAACTTCGCCGAATGACTCGCTCGCTGTGCGCCAACAGCTAGAAGCGGAGCAAACTAAGCTGCTGCCGAAGACGAGCAAGACCATGCAAGCGCGCGCGCAAATACGAGAGATAGAAGGGCGCTTGGCTGTATTGGCGAAGGAGTCTTCTAGGCTTCGAAGGGTTTTACGAGAAAAACCGTGGAGAACGTGACGGCATTTTGACGAGGACAAAGCTTTTAAAAACCAGTCTTATAATTCGCCTAGTGACCATGGGGAAGTGGGTACGATAAAAAAAAGCCATAGGATATCGTTGCGCGAAACTTGGGGCGTGTACAGAGTGTAGCCCTACGTTATCTTGCGAAAAATTGAGAGTGTTTTTGCCTGCCCAGGCGTCGTGGAGCAACGGTGGGCAAGAAACAGCAGATAGATCACAATGTTATTGAACTGCCATCAGTGTGTCCCCGTCGCTAGCACCCGCCACGGGAAAGGCATCTGCGACAAGTCCTGTCTCCTGTCCTATTACGAAACAAGGAGCCTTGTGTCTTGCGAGTCACTTTACAATGCCGCGGCCCTATCACGAGCGTGGTGTCTCTTCTATCCATCACCCCTCTTCCCTACAACACCCGTTCGAAACAATCGTGTCCTTTACGACATCGCGGATGACACGGTCCACAGACAGACACCTATCGTCTCTTGACTCGTCTTGGATCTTCTGTACAAGGCCAGGCAAAACGCCAGAAGTAGGCAACGATACGGAGCTTTCCACCGGTGATCTGTAAATACGCCCCACATGTACCATGCAACAACACGCCCATTTTGAATTATTTCATGTCGCGCTACATCTTTAACTTGGGTCTCTTGCCCCTGTGTCTCGCGTCCAGATCTCGTAAGCGTTCTTCAATCAAATCTAGGTCGCCATCCACTCGCAGCAACTGCTTCTCCAAAACCGCCGCCTGCTGGTGCTCTCCCCGCTGCTGAGCGCCGCCAATGTGGTACAGCATGTCTTCTCGTCGCTGAAAGGTTGCCTCGTATGCTCGCTCCAAGTCTTGCCGTTCTTTGAATTCGGTTTTCACCTGTAAGCGGAGAGAATGGAAAAAAATGTGGGATGCGTCATGCTTCGTGGACTTGTTTTGAACCGCGGCGTAGTCACATAAACTACATACGACTTTCACATTGTGTCGGAACAAGCGCGCGGGTAGCGAACATGATTCATGAGCACACAACATTGGACATAATCGGACAACGCAAATGCCGCAAAAGCGCCAGGAGCCTCCAAAGGTTGAAGGTGTCTGCGGAATAGAAATAGGCAGCATCGAGAGCTGTGTCGGGAGTTACACACCATTGGAGTACGAGAGATCGCACACCAAAGCTCGATTTCTCCACAACCAAAAAGGAGTGCAAAAGCTGACTGATACGTGAAAGGGAAACTCCCAATAAGGTCTTTCCAGCGCGAGCATTTCGGCATTGGCAGCCTCTCGGTTGTGGAACAATCGAGCTGTGAAAGTCCATCTACTGTAGGCGATGTTTGATCACTCGCATTTTACGGTGCATCTCGGCTGCGTTCAAACTGCGAATGATGAATGACGAATTGAAATTAAAAATGACCAAAAGTTTTTTTCCCCCTCTCTGTTGCACGTAAGAGCAAACACGCCATCATCCTTCCCTCATGTGTAGGAAGGGCATTGACATTGACGACAGTTACAACAGCAGTGACGAGCGCCAGATGAAGCGGGGGTGCTCTTGTAGTTGTCCTGTACTACTACTGCAGTACATAGTCGAGTCTATTCTCTCTCTCTTCATCTCTCCATTTCTATATCATTTGTCTCTTTCTGTCTCCCTCTCTCTGGATCTGTCCTAAGTTCTTGCTCCGCCCGTTTGTTTGTGGCAATTGATTGTACAGTAGTGGTCCCGATATAGTGGCACCCTGAATAATGAAATGCCCTCAATAGAGGCATCAAAATCTCTTGTCAAAATCTAGTGGTTTTGTACCACTATTGAGGACGGGGCCCTCAAGAGTGCCATTTTGGGCATATCACCCCCCGAATAGTGGCAATTCAAAACGCCGGAGCCTCCCTGTTTTTCACCGCAAGCTCTGTCCGAAGACGCAAGGGAGATATTTTTGTAGAAGGTTGGCAACATGTACGTCAAAGAGGACACCTTTTCTGACGACGAGGTAGAGCTAGACAGCACCGAAGATTCTGAGAGTGAGGGGGGTGGAGGGATGAAGGCGCCGCCATCGTTCGCAGAACTGTCTGGGCTTTTCTAGAAGAGTACGCGGAGTCGTGTGGCATTGGCGAGGCCGGGCATTTCCTCCGTAAGGCAAAGATGGCATTCTTGCAGCACATGCCGCTAGACCGGCACGGCAGTTGGACATCAGAGCGTTTGCCCAGTCATATTAGTGTAGTAATATTGGTCTGTTGAGGCCTACAGGTGCAAAGCATCGTGACGATTGGGATTGATGCGCCGGAGTGGGGAGTGTTCGGCGTTTTCAACTTGGTTGCTCCAGTTGGTTTCGCGTACGTTGATGTTTTCAACATGTGAGTTTTGTTTGTGTTTTTGTGAACCCCCATCATGGATGGCCAGACAAGACAAAACAAAAAAAGCTGCTTTGTTTCTGCAGTCCGCCTGCACACAAACGTAGGGTGCGATCGCGGAAGGCCTCGTTGTCACAAGGACGATCAAGTGTCAATGCACACGTGATAGGCAGACACACCTGCGTTTTCACGCGGATACTGCTGTGCACACAACAAAAGAGGGACCCTAGATACATACAACACAACGCATGAGAGTGAAGATCCAAGGAACAACTGTCCATAGCGTAAGCATCAAAGCTTATTCTCCGATATAGTGGCGTTGCCCTGAATAGTGGGATGTTTTTCTCTTGCCACTACATGCCACTATATCGGGACCACTACTGCTGTATCCGATCCGCAGATAGTGGGGACTAAAAAGGAGGAGTTCTCTCTCACTTGCTACATCAATGTATCAATGTACCAAATGCTGTACACCGCTCAAATATATTTGTAGGACCAGAGTCTATGAGCCGAAAACAATCACATACCAGAGTGGGCGGGGGTGTGAAGTAAATGGAACGACAAGATGTTGCTTGGGAGATGTTCTCCTCAACTTGTTTCGCGCACACCTTCGAAAGTGAAAGAGTCCCCCAGCACGTGTACATCACGCTCGCGTAGATCCCCAGTAGAAGGAGGAAGGCATACAGAAGTACCCGTACGTCGGGATGCGCCAACAGGTGAGAATCCATGTGCTTAGTGCGGCGGGGTAGTGGTGGGCGAAGCAGCGACGTCGAACGTCGGGCGTCGACTGAGTGGTAGGGGGTGCGCAGCTGCGACCGTCGTAGGTCGGGGACTCGTACAACATTTGTTTCGTCCGAAAAAAGACGACAGTCCCGTGCGGAAAGCCAAGCAAGCCAGCAGCAGTTCGGACGCTCTCGCCTGTTAGGCCTGTATCCGGAGGTATCATGGAGGATAACAGTGGATGCATCGGCGAAAAACTCGCGCCATTCAATCCGAGCAGTGATGCCGTGATACGGATGGCTATTGAGATGCTTCAGGTGAGAGAAAACGTCTCTATGCCATGATTTCAATGTCGGGATGATGTACCTGTACAAATAGTACTGCTGTATCCACATCCCCCACTGCTTCCTGATACCGCAGGCCCACACCTTTCCGCATGCGTTGCGCGATTCCTGCTTGCTGCAGCTAGTGAAGGAGAGCATCCTCTACGATCTTGGATGCGGGGATGGACGACTACTGGTGGAAGCTATCAAAGCGTCAGGAGCCCGAGGGGTAAATATATGATGACGACTACATAACATGCGTGACCTGAGAGTCCGGAGAGTGGTGGCTTGACCTGCAACTGGAGGCTGGCTACTTCCTTTGGTGCTATATGGCGAGGAATGCCAAGCTTGACCGAGCGAATTCAGTCAAGCTACGGTGGTGCGGAGTGTGGGCGAGCCTTCGTGGACTCATTTTCCCAGCCTCCAGCAGATTCATCAACCATTCGCAGCTGTTGGGAAACAGAAGAGTAACGAACGCTCGACCAGAACCATGATCTATTTTCACAGATCCCTCAGACCCTACCCTTTATGAACGTTTGCCTGTACGTCCTGAATCTCCATGTCCTGACCTCCACATGTCTGGTACAAAGTAAGCTTAAGCTGATTTACCTCGCAGCGGAATGCAAGCTGAGCGTTGTATTGTCTGAGTTTCTTTCCTCCTCAAACCTATCGAGAATGTCCGATAGATGCATGTGTTCTTGAAGTAGAATCTCTTCAAAGGAAGTTATTTTTTGTCGCACGTATCCAGTCCCCCCATTCTGTGTGCTTCCGTCGGTTCCTCCTAATTATCTCAGTAGATGGAATACTGGTTGGTCCCATTTGGCCCCAGAAAATGAGAAGCCGAGTTTGATCCCCCGTCTAAGCCGGCGCAATGCTAAATGGATGTATGTGCCGTCCTTGACCCACCAGGTTGGGGTTGAATATGACAAACGCTTCGTAGATCGAGCTCTTACGCGGGTGGCTGATGCGCAGCTGGAGCACAAGGTCAGGAACAAAACGGGTGTGCATGTATGTCATAGAACCTTCTAGGTGTTCTCTCTGCATTTTCTCAACATTGGCAGCCATTCGCGTGCAGTCGCGTACGGTACGGGTATTGTACATAATCAAGTAACGGGTCGAGGCCCAATCCTTGTTTTGGGTCGAGAAAAAACAGCTTAAGTCGTTGAGTTTCTGAAAACGAATAACGTAATTTTCTGTGCCGTGTTTCCGTGAAAGTGGGTATTCTGGCGCCCATCTTTGATTTCGCACCCATCGGTTTCATGGCACGGGGGTGCGCAAAAAAAGCGAGAACGGCATGATTTCCGCACCGGTATCGATGTTATGGCACCGGGGTGCGATATTAAGCCAACCTAGGAATGATTTAGAAACCGATCGCACCTCGGTGCCATAGCACGCACTTTTACTCTTCGTTTATATTCTCTGGTTCTCATGACCATTTTTTCACCTACACCCAATATTTGCCACCGCTGGCTTTGAGAAAGGTACACACCAAACAGAATCGACAGCAAGCGGCGGTGCCGGTCTTGTTGGCGCTCCAATGTGCAATATTGCCCCCCCAAGGTGTCTCTAGTAGGGGTAGGAACGGTGCTCCGTCTCGAAAGGGACGCGTGGTCAATGGTCAAATGGCTAAGGCAAGCAACAAATGAGTACGGCCCCCCCAAGTGTCCCGTCCTCTCGAGGACGCGTGGTCAATGGTCTAACCGCTAAGGCATGCAAAACATCAGAGTACGCCCCCCCCCCAAGTGTCCACACCGCTGCATCGGTCCACCAGCGACGTGTGTGCGAGCGCGAGATTCTTCAATTAGCACCATCAACCGCGCTAGCCGGCTGACCGAAACTGAGAAGGCGTACAGTAGGGATAAATACGCGAACACACGCTTTCTCGCTTCTAGTCATCGGACATCAGCATCCATTGAAAAGGGCGGCGCGGAAGAGGTTGGACGACGGCATCTTGTCCCCGGATAAAACAGGAGAACACACCATGTGATATATTTCTCAAGATTTTGGGGGAATCTGCCATTCCTGTCTCCTACTGGCATGTTTCTTATCCTGTCGCCTACATGAAGATTGAGCTGCGTTCCTGGCCCCCAAGTTCTTACGTTTCGAGGTTGCCTGAGCCTGTTTTTCTTGACAGAGTTGTTCTGTCCATCTTAACACACTCTGAGAAAGCATGCGCACCTATCCGGCCGGCTGTATTGTCTATCAATCTGTCTGCCGGTGGGAAACGCATGGACACTCGGCCGGAAAGCAGATCAAGGTCGTTCACGGCAACGTTCTCGATGTTGATATTGTCGAGGCCACGGCAGTGTTTATCTACCTCGTCCCCGCAGGCATGGCGGCATTGAAAGAAGCTTTGGTCTCTGCTTTGAGAGCGGGGGCCAGAGTTGTCACCTATGGTGAGCGCCGGTGCCATGTTGGCTGTAAAGCAGTGATGAACTTGTTAATGTAGCTTGTGCACAGACGTCGAGTCGCCTGTTGTGCACGATATCGCCTAACGGTGTTTCTCGGGTCGAAAGTACGGCACAAGTATCACAACATGTTGTTCCTGTGTAGTGTACGAGACAACGAGTTACACGGGCCAGCTGTTGTCCTTGAACGACGTGGATTCAAGCCCGCCTTTTTTCCTTGGCATACATCCGCAGTACGCGGTTGCTTATGGCCTGGCTGTGATGGGCTGCGCTCCTAACAGTACGGAAAACAAGAACTGCTCGAGAAGAATTCGTGACACTCAATGTCACTACAAGTGTCACATCAAGCAGGCTTCACCTATTGTATTTTGCCCTTTCCAAGCGCGCTTGTACACGTCGTCGTTACGCCAGTTTTTTCTATTCCAGGGTTGGATCCTGTCCGAGTGGAAACTTTCAAGGCGACCAAGATCTATTTGTATACTGCAGCTTCGGTGGCAACGCCCGCATGATGAGCTGGACCACGAAGATGTATGCTAAGATCTGTGGCAAGCCCACGAGATGAGCTGCGCACTTTGAGGGAGTCACCCGGAAGTGACCTGAACGACATGGAAGCTTCATTGTGAGCGTGCAGCGATGCGCTCATCAGCACGGACGGCAACGCTCTCGTGCGTGTAGTCCGTGTGCTACCACTGGCCCACGTGAAGTTTCTTAGGGCTTGGAATGTCCTGTCAAAAGGTCGTACCTCTGCCACCAGACTCTGGGTTTCGCTCCATGCTTGAGGTCCTACTGCGCATGGGGAACGGGCAATCCTGTCCGAAGATGGAAATTCTTGTACATAATGTACAGCGTGTTTGCTTGCGGAGTATTCGGGTTCCCCGAGCCGAAGTAGAAACATACACCATGTAGTCACCGAACGAGGGTAAGAAATGGTTGAGGTTGGTTGTCATCAGTGTTGTCCCATTGTCCCATGTTATCCGGGTCTAAATGAATTAGTGTTTGCTGTGGGGAGTAGGTCCTTCGTGGATGTTACTCCGCACGTCCAATCTGTGAAGAGAAGAACCTCCCTACTCTTTCCAAATGCGTACAGTAGCAGACCATAAATCTTTTGAAGTACACCCAGAGTGAGCAGAGCCAAACTGGATAACTGCGTTCGGCATCAAGGTTCGTGTTGCTCTTGACTACAGCAGTATATCTGGCGATTCCTCTTTTGGTCACCAGTGCATCACACAAATGAACGCAAAACACTCATGCGGTTCACGTGCACGGTCAAGTAACATCGTTGGGCGGTTACGGTAGCATTTGATATTCCGATTTTGTCTGTGTTAACTGGTATCGCGGTTGTTGTCTACGAATAAAGTCGTTCGTCAATGCCAATCGTCCCAAATGGAACATTTCTGGGCCAAAGCGACACTCGGACCTACCACAGGCTCCCGAACCTTTCACAAGGGTCTTGCCAACAAAGAAGTACTGCGATACTCTTCTTCTTGCCGTCCACGGGACGTGTGCCCCGTACAACGCTCGACAATTCCCGACTTGAGACAAGAGACGGCTAAATCACCTGAGGTACACGAAACGTTACCACGAAATTAAAACAAGTAAACAACACCGCTGATCATCACAATTGGTCACGGATCCGCCGCGACCAATTCCGGTTCGCCCGTCCCACCCTTCCGGTATTCTTCGATTTCCAGCAGCATCTTGTCCATGAACTCGCCGAACTGCGTGCTGGTGCGGTGAAACGCCAGCGCCTTTTCTCGGTCATCCGCTTGATCGATCTCTGTCTGCGAAGGCATTCAGCGATGGACGAAGACAAGCCTTAGGAGGGTGTTGTTTGAGGCGGGAAGCACTCTGCCCCCCTCATCCCAGACTACACCACACGCCTTACATCTCCAATGAGGACACTGCCGGCATTGCGGGCAAGACAATCCAAACCAAGAGGTACGTATGATGCACAAGCACTGTACTGGCATCAGTGTTCACGATATATTCGAGCGGCTTATGGACGGCCCTACTTTGGTCGCAAGGCGAAAAATCTCAGCTTACAGAGTCTGTAACTTGAACACAGAATAACAGCTATGCAGATGCGACCGGCCAGGATACCTGCCAAGCGCGGAATGAGTCAACCACCTGCTGCGGCGTGTGATCCGCCACCTCACAGGAAGCAGCTTCCGAACTAACTCACCAACAACTTTTGAAGTATCGGATCTCGAACGGCTGCCTTCAACCATGCGCATCCGGATATCCGTTCCATCTGGTCTGCGCTCATCTGCCACTCCTCTTCCTCCTTGTCTTCTCTGCCTCCCCGCCACTGATCTCTGCCCTTCCGAACACACGCTTTGTTGCTACCCTCCACAGCGACACCGCCATTTTCGTTTGCAACTTCCTCTTTCCTTGGCCGCTTCGCCCCTGCCGGGCTGTGTCGGTTGTTGCCGCCACCGCCGCCGCCGCCGTTAGGGCTTGGCGTCGACAACGGTGCGCCGGCGCGTTTTCCTGTGCAGGGGGGGGCGGAACCGCTACCCGCCTTGTGCGCTTTGTTGCATACCAGGGAACAATAGGGCGCACCGCACCGTGGACACCGGTACTTGGACGGATTCTCCTTGCAAACGCTGCACGTTTCTGCTTCGATCTTTCCCATGTTGCTTGATCTCGACGCGTTGCTCTCTACGATCAGCTGATGGCTGTGTGCTATGACGTGGTCGGGCGTGTCGGAAACAGAGTGAGGGTTGAGAGTTACGGACGCCGCTTTCTCTTGCTAATATAGGGGTCCGACCAAGTCCGACATATGAGTACCCTGCAGCTCCAATCACTTAGTCTGCTACTGGGATTGTTATTGCTTGAGGTGTGCTTGGAAAACAGCATGCACAACCGCCAACTCACATGCGACCTCATGAGTGGGAGGTCGGCAATGCTCATGCGGATTGCCTTACTAGCAAACATGAAGCATGGGTGATACTCTGGACTGGCTCTATCACAGCGGCAAACACAGATACATGGCCGCAAGAGCGCGTGACGCGGCTGGACCGTGTGCACACGCCCAATTCGACAGACAGCGGAAACAAATACACAGCACGTGGTCAACTGGCCTGTGTGCTAGACTTTGACTATCAGAAATTACATTGGCAGCACTACCTAGCTCTACACCGCTGGGGATTGGAGGCGATGGCGCAGCAATACAAGAAAAAGAGAGCAGAGAGCCCACACACCCACTGCTGTTGTGAAGGGAGTGTGCGATCGCGAGATTAACGCCCACCTGAAGCTGAAAAAGCGAAGATGTAGACTATCCGGCGCACTCTCTGAAGCGGGTATGGACCGATGTTCTCCCTGTTGTTCTCCGGCGGTGCTATGCGGGTCGTACGTGTCAAACCCAGTCAGCTACACGAGGCACTGCTGCGGTGAAATTGTGCTGGCTGGGCCGGGCTGTGCCGTTGCGTCTCCCTCTTGGGGGCTCCGCAAATCAAATGCAACCATTTGTATCCTCTCCGTGCGCGGGTCCACACGTGCGTGCACGTGTCTCTTGACCCTGGCTGTCTCCATACACTACCCCCTGGCTCGCGAGAGACCAACTCCGGCGCAGAATGGCAAACCCATCGATCCGCAGATATCGGAGACGACTCTCCCCTGCCCCCTCGGCGGCGGTGACGGCGCTGCTCCTGGTCTCGGGGAGCTTGTTGGGCTCATGCCCGACTTCCGCGTCAACTTCGCTCGCGGAGCCGCTGGCCCCCCTCGACACGGCCACCTTGACGAGCAACATGCGGCATTGGACGACGGACTACGCCGTCATGTTCTATGCTCCCTGGTGCCAACATTGCAAGTGAGTGGTCATGGTGGTATACTTGCGAACTTCGTTGTTGAGTGCTGGAGTTCGCTGCAGGATTGCTTTTTCTCTCGTTCAACATAATACATGATAGTACATGTGCGCGTGAGACTGCTCAAGGTGTTGACGAGACCAACAGCAGTAGTTACAGGTTGCGGGCTGTCGCCCATCACACGTTACCCCAATACCTGTTGCACCGCTTTGTTGGAGGAAACCCCTTGTGAAATAACACAACCTTTTCTCTGTGATTTGATGTGGGCCCGCATCAGGTAGGTGCACACGCAGCATCTTCGGTACATTGCCGTGAGCTCTTACTTCCCCACACGCTCCCCAAGATTACTCTACAGGTGGTATGCATATTGTATGCATACGCTAGCTAGTGATATCTACCGTGCAAGAAACCCTGGGTACAAGTAAATACAGAAAAGTAGACCACAAAAGACAAGCAAAAGGAAACTTTGTTAGCCTCGACGGTGGGAAGCTTGCCTTGCATTTGATACACTCTCAGGAGCGTAGAGTTATGACAACGCCAGCATGGGGCCGCCGCCTTCCAAGATTCTGCCTATTTGGCCGCCTTGTTGTTTGCTCCTGTGGGGGCATGCAGGGAATTGTTCATGCCGCTTTGGGAAGATGTTTCCATGCAGATGGCCGAGGAGGACCCGAGAGGGAAACGAAAGCTGGTTTTGGCCAAATTCAACTGCGAACAGGTACGTGCGTGTGCAAGTTAAGAAGTTTTCCGTGGTGTCTCTACTAAATTATTATTGCTGTGCGGCAAGTTCACACAACGTGGAGGTTCAGTATAAGATTGATGATGTTCGTGTTTCGTGTGCTCGTGTAGCGGTCATGGCGTGGATGATTGCCAAGCACGGGAATTCGGCGAAGCATTTTGGGGCAATGGCAGCGCCCCAAGCCTATGTAAGTTACTGCTCTGGCCTACCACTATACATGTTTGTTGGCACAGGAGGAGCAGCACTTACGGTACGAAACTGCGGTGTTAAATGACGCCATACTCGTGTGTGCGGATCAACCACTGGAGCAGGAGAAATGCCCCCCCCCCCCCCCCCCCCCCTTTTATTGCTTCTTTGGAATGACCCTCGTAATTTTGATCTAAAAATTTGCCAACCCCTCAATGTTATTTATGAATATGTAATGCACTCTGATAAATTTTCCAGCGAAATCGTTTACTCATTTGCCCACAGCTAGCAACGTGAACTTCCCTGCTGAAAGCTGCGGAACGGGCTTGAAGCATCACCTCTTTCACTTTTGATAACACTGCATTTGCCATTTTCAGAGCAAAATCAGTCCAAACCAAATGTCTGCACATGTATAATACAACATGCTTAATGTACCCTGCAAGTTTCATGGTACGTATCCATTTTTGTGACGACCACCAGCAGTGATAAAGGTGTGC
>FN649727.1:3764805-3801991 GCA_000310025.1 Ectocarpus siliculosus | reverse complement strand
GGGGGGTTCGGGGTGATGGACCCTTTTTTTAATAAAAAAAAAAAATTTTTTTTTGGGGGAACTTCCAACAGGGGGGTTTTTTAGGAGAAATCCCCCCGGGTGGGGGAACAATTGTTTAAAGAATTCGGCCACCCCGGATTAGGGGACCCCCCCCCCCCCCCCCCCCCAACACACACAGGTGGCCTACGATGCCGAATTCGAGCCGGTGATGTCGTGCGTTATTGACATGGCGATGCAGTACTGCGATGTCGAGGGCGTCAAAGAGTCAGATCCATGGTGCAGCACACTAGAGGTAAGCGGGCCGGCCAGCCAGCCAGCCAACCGACAGCAATCATTCCGCGCGTCTGCTGTCTGCTGTCTGTACCCATCCGGAAGATATGGAAGTATGTGAGCCTATGCCCCACACCCATTGCGATCGATTTGGTGTTGGGAGACGCCACCACAGTAGTACGACATTGCTGCGTATGATGGCCTGCACCATGTGTTTTCGGTGGATCTGCTGCTGCTGCTGCTGCCGCTCTTGGATATATGCCGTTTGTTGTTTACGACTGTAGACCACCTCGTGCTGAAAAGGAGGTGGAAGGGGGGGATTGTTGCATCTTGTGTGCTTTGCAACGGAACACTCCTTGTGCGTTACCTCGCACGTGTTGTCGTGTGCTGACCCCCTCCTGTTTCCGCAACAACAACAGTCCTGTATTGCCACGGAGTTCGTGGGAGACGAGTGCTGGCCCTCCAGCTGCCCTTTCCAGGAAGGGGGGTGCCAGATTACAAGCTTCTGCCTCACACCAGAGATGTTCGACGTGAGTAAGCGCGTAAGTATCGGTCCATAGGGCCATGTGCCACCATTAGAGTCGTTGCGATAGGTTGTAGCTGTACCGAGGGGTCTGGCGGATTTCGCCGCCCCGCTCAATAAATCGATTCCCAAGATACGCGGTATGTAGTACTCAACATTCGTGGGAGGTAGCAATTTAGGACGATGGAATATTCGGTGCTGTTGCGAAATTTCTGAAATAGAAGTAGGAAGAAACTTCGCCTGCGTATTGAATGATGCGGACAGTTCCAGCCCTGGGTGCATGTGCAAAGCTACCCTCTCACCCGAGCCGTCTCTTGTCTTAAAAAGCTAAAAGCCCTATCAAATGACCCATGCTGGGGATCGTAGACAACAGCTGGCGGGAGGGAGCATGGTAAACGGGGCACGAAAAGGAGGCATTCTTCAAGATATTCCTCTATCGAGAAAGCGAGACATTCTAACCAAGGCTCTAGGTTGCCCGTTGCCTTCTTTCGTCGGTGGGCGAGGTTGCTTCTTCCGCGCTTCTGCTCCTACTGTAGTAGGTAGCGCTTTTCACCCAAGCACAAACAGACGCGGTGCAACTTTGCCGTTGACCCTACCTGCGGTATCGTCCCGCAACACTACCTGCCAGTACTCCTTATTCCTCCCCTCTACAAAGCACCCACACTAGACTATAGTTGTCCCTGTGTACCCCGGCAACCTCCCTTGTCGAGAGAGGAGTCCAAAGGTGGAGACAGGCATGCTGGTAAAAGTGAGCTAAAACAGGTCAAGAGGATGGGGGCCTAAAAGTCGTTCTTGGCCCTCAAGGGGGGGTAAGTGTAGCTGGCTAATGGTTCGGTACAGAGAGAGAGGGCGTAGTACTCGATTCGTGTCATCCGACAACAAATCGATCGCAATGATCAACGAACGCGTTGCTGCGTCATGAAACAAAGGCGAACGAAAGAGTGCTCGTGGAAGTAGCGCCCGGAGCGAACCCGAGCGGACAGACCACGACTGCTCAACAGGTGAACAACTTACTGCTGTGTGCATCATCATGGGTGGAACATACACACGGGATGACAAAAAAGAACCCTGCAAAAACAAGACTAAAATTTGTACAAGTATTTTTTATTTTTGGATACGCGAACAGAGGGGCGGACGTGATGTGAGAGAGAGTCACATCCATGTATGTACACGAAATACATGCATATAGCCCTGTGTGCCATGCGCCTCAACTTAGATACCCGAAAACAGCTACAGACCGTAGAGGAGTGGAAGAGACGAATCCTGCTTCGCGGTTAAACCCCTTTTTCGATTGCTCACTCGCACCTCACGCCCGCCTCACGTCTCACCCTAACTTGATACCTTGACCCCTTTCGGTTGTTCTTTTAATAGGCCTACATGCAGCTCACCGATGAACATGACACAGCAGCAACAGCGGAGGAGGCGGGCGAAGGGGGGGGGGCGGGCTGGGCAGAGGCCGGTGCAGAAACGGGGACGGCAGCCGCGGCCGCCGAGCAGGCGGCGGCGGCGGCGGCGGCGGCTGCTGCTGCCGAGGGGGCAGAAGCAGCAGCCCCAGGCCTGCCGCCCTTCTTCGGGAGGCCCGCCGGTTCTCAGGGGGGTGGTGGCGGGGGGGTGGACAGGAAGTCGGACGAGAGAGGGGGAGAAGCTGTGGCGGTGTAGAGTTGGGCGACAAGGGGATGGCCGCCGGCTGGGCGGCTTTTTCGAACCGACCGTCCCCGCTACGGTTGAGCGAACAATCATTATCCGCAACCCCAATGTTGGACAGGAGTGGATCTCCTGGACCTTGTTATTTGGGCGGCGTTGATGCAGTCCGTCTGTCTTGCGAGGGGGTAGCTGCAGGGTTCTCGCACCGTGGAGAAATTCTGACTGGAGTGGGCCCCCACCACTAAGCTTGTGTTCCTGCGAGTCACAAATCACACCCAATAGCCTAACGTGAACGATAAAGTTATTGCCCTGTTGGGGGCCGTGGATTTGGCGGAGTTCCGTGTTGTTCTCACGCGTAGATAGGGTACAAGTGCTGTTACAAGAAGGATGGGTCACGACTTTTGGCTCTTGCGCACTCTCAGAGGTACCATCTATACAGTCACAAGGCATCCCGGTACTCTGCTATGGTAACAGATGGTATGTCTCGAGTTGCGCCCCATTTTTCAAGGCGCAGGAGCTCTACGATATCGTAGTAGAGTAGTACGATGATGCTCTCGTGCGTGGCGCCCCTGAAATCACGTTTGTACCGGAAGGGTCGAGCGGTTCGTCGTTTTTGTCCGCTCGGCCCTCAGTCGCAATAGTTGGAAAATTTGTTTGTTCGTTGAGTGCGAGCGTGCCGTGATTCATGCCCAATAGACCAATCGGTGAGAGAGTTGATGGGCTACCCGGAGAAGAAGCGCTCTCTGTCTCGCTCTTGGCTGAAGTTGGAAAGCGGCGATGTTTTTAGGTGCTCGAATGCTTGAGGCGGACTGCAGTTCTCTGCAAGGCATGAAGCGCCGGTTTGAAGTTTTTTATGTGTTTGTGGGGTGTAGAAGATGATGATCAAGGTGACCTTTGTCCATCCAGTGGCAAGGGCTCTATGCTTGTTACGAGACTCATGCTGACTTACATGTTGTCGCGAGAGAGAACTGGTGTACTTGTGCGATTGTCGATTCCAGGCTCACGTCCGGACGTTTTTCGTGTGAGGCTTGATAGCAGATTGGCTCCAACCAAAACCATTTGTCCTGCGGTTAAACTTGATTGATCGAAGTCGTGTCGTGTTTCAATTGATAGAAAATTGTTGGCGAGTGAGGAAAGATGTCACTCTTCTTTCCAACAACCTGTCGAAAGCGTTTCATGAAAAGTTACCACCGGGGTAGCTACAATGACGTCTAACAAGAGAAACACGCCTTGAGCTGCGAGCCACACGGCGTCAAGAGAACCTATGGCGTGTCTACGCCGTCCGCATTCCTCGCGAGGCCCGGTCTATGGGCCCCTCGACTCTCTACCCAATCTTTTGTTTTGGCCATCACTACAGTAAGTTCCAACCAGTTTCCCACCACGCTGGCCCAAAAATAGGCTCGTGTACAAGTCTGAGGTACTTTTGCAGTGGTTTGCAACACTCCCACCCGCCAAAAGGCAAACCCCAAAGATACGTCGAAACCTTTCCAATCGCCCTAGATACCTTTCCCAGACAGTTTTTCACCTACTCTTACTCCAAGTGATTCTTCGTCACACTGGTTTAGGTTGTATCACCACACCTCAACTCCAGAAAGTCATTTTTTCTCCAACTCCTGCCAAGGCAGTACCTTGTGTACATACAGTTATCTATTACAGGGAGCCAAGATACAACACCACCCAGGGAGAGACCTGCCGTGCTTACGCCACAGACCCCGATGACGCCTTTCCCGTGATCCCTCTCACACGGCTCTCGGCCGCAGTGTATCGAAGGCACAAACGACCACTTCGTGTCAAGAAAAAGAGTCAGCCTACACCCGCACAAACACTAGCAAAGCCTGTTTCCGGCTGCCACGAGGTCTGTCCTGTACCTTTTGTGACGCAAAAACGGCTGATCACACGTGTGCCTTGTATGTGTTTTCGTCCATCCCACACCCAAAAAATTGAGAGGGAGAAGTTGAATACGCGTTCCCCGCTCGTCGGCCTCACGAAACGGTTTACCCAACCAAAATGGCCATGGCATCGTCCCCCACGGCCTCAGGTTCAGGAACGCCTAAGGCGCTTGGCTCCTCTCGCTGTACCCTCCCCGCCCTCCTGTTCCTCCGCTTCCGGTGCACCCCTACCACCGCCGTTGAGGAGCGCGTGTTCCATCTGCACGAGCTTCAAGTCCCCTAGGGAGAGCCGACAAGGATCAGCTTCTTCGCCGCTACCGCCGTCGCCAGCGGCGGGGGTACCAGAGGCGGCAGCGGACGCATCCGCACCTGCATCCGCAGCAGCCGCTGCTGCTCGCAAGAGCGCCTCCGCTCCTTCCGCCGACGTGCAATCGACGACCCCGGACGTGTCGTCCATCCAGTGGAACCACGAATCTACGCACCCGTCGACCGCCTTGATTGATGCCAGAACCGCGTCTGTGCGAGCGGCGGACGGGAAGCCCGACACGTGAACGTAACGGCTGAGATCCACCTTTGGCGCCGGGCCAGGTAGGCACACCTGCTGCCCCCCGACCTGTTCGGCGGCGCGGAGTTTTGCAACAAAAAACGGCGGACGGCGGCGGGCGGGCGGAGAGCGCTTACGCTTTGGAGCCGGAGGCGAGACTGCTGCTTGTTTTTTCGCGGCGAAGAAGGCTGCAGGAGAGGCACACAATGTCATTCATCACTGTATGCCGAGAATGCAGGCGGTCATCCTTGAAGCTGACCCTGGTCGTCATTTACGCTGGTGTTGGTGCGACGCAGTCAACCCCGCACACTGCGGCCGGAAATGCACCACACGCCCTTTCCTGCAAGCATCGCAACGGCAGTCACGCGTAATCCCTTCTAACGAATTATCCTTCTTGCCGCTAACGCCCCCCCCTCCCTCCCCATTCTCCATCTCTCTCTCGCACACAAGGTGTGTCGCGTTTCTCATCCCGCTATCTACCACACTGACGGATTATCGTCGGCCAGTCGGGTAGCGCGGCTAACTCAACGAAACACGCAAGACACACGCACCCACGCACTCTCACTCACCACCTTATATAGCGGCAAGACGTTTTGCGCTGAACCCAGCGCCGCAGGCGTCTCCTCTCCAGACGCCATCCTTTTCAGCTCATCCAACCCGACCCCGAGCCCAACGGTGGCCGCTGCCGCGAAGCAGCAACCAGTCTGTCCCGAAAGTACAAGGGCCGATTCGGAAGAGGACGGTAAGGCAGCAGTGGCTTTGCGTAGTTGAAAATGCGTACTTTCTCTTCAGTTGCATGAAAGGAGACCCAGCTCAGCGTAAAACACAAACCCGTCCTCGAGGGCGCATTGGGAACATTCTCAGAGGTTCCCGGAAAGGAAGAAGAAATAAATACGTTTTCACCATCGGTTGAACGTGCCGCTTCTCTTCTCGAAACACAAGGCCGGCGATATCGTGGCCCCAGTCGGCGGCCTCTCTTTCTCACCAGGTAGGCGTCGAAACCAGCCTCGTGCTCCCGCCCACCGTCCTTGTAGCGCTCCTCGAACCCCGGCGCTAGCACGGCATCCCAGCCCCGCCTTGCGCGCTCCAACGCCTCCACGTCTCGCTCCGACGCCGCGGCCTCTGCCCCCGCCTCCACCGGTGGTACTGCCCCTGCCCCTGCCGCCGCCGCCGCCGCCCCCTCTCCGTTCGTCTTACTATCGCCGTTCGCCTCCCCCCCGGAGGTCGTCGCCACCACTGCCGTCCCGTCGACTTGTTGCCCCTCCTCCGCCGCGCCCTCCGCCGGTTCCATTCCCGCCTCGGCCCCCTCCTCCAGCGGCGGCGGCGGCGGCGGTGGTGCGGGGTACTTCTCGCGGAGCCACTGGTGCGCCTCCCCGAGAACCGTGCGCGGGAGCTTCATCCCCGCCGCCATGGCCTTCGCCATGACCACCTTGCTGTCGAACAGCCGCGGCAGGAGGGAGTGGAGGGCCCGCGTGCCATCGTCCATGTCGACCGGAATGGGACCGACGAACTTGTCATGCGTGTGAAGGAGGTCCTGTGGCAACGTAGTATAGCGCGGGAGGGAGAGCGGGACTGCTCGGTGTTTGTACAGTGGGGGGGCGGCGGGGCGGGGGGGATGAGGAGGGGGGGGTGCATGTTCGTTCCGAACGTCGCGTGGGAAGCCGAGAGAGGCAAGAGGGCGACGGGATTGTAGGGGTTGTTACACGCCTATCACGCGGTTTTGGGGGTTTCGGAGTTGGCGTATGGACGCAACAAGGGGGACGGAGGAAAAAGGAAAACACCAATAAGGCGATACAACAACCGTACAGTGTAGCATACGCAATGTCATGCTAGAGGCTAGGGGTGAAAAACGTGTGCCGTCGAGAATTTGTCTCCGCTTGTGGTCTGTGCCAGTCGTGCACCACCTTAAATACCCTGTGCCCAGAGCATACGAGGAGTACGGAGAAACATCCGAGAGCACGGCTAGGCTCGCCACGCGTGCAACGGTACTGGTGCAGGTGTGCGTTCGATTTGACGCGCGCGCAAACATGGAAATGGAACTAAGCCGCCGAAACCACAGAAAAGCACACCCTCGACATCGAAAAGGCAAACACCAATAAACAAAATCCGGACGAACTGGACGGGTAGAAGCAGATCAAGAGCCAAGGACGTTCACTCCCTCCTGCCCTGTGCACTCCTATGCACCACCGCTCGGCCGGCCGGCCGCCTCTTCTGCTACCCCACTCTGCCCATCGGCAACGCAAAACAGAGACCAATGCTGAGAGGCGGGCAGGCGACACGACGCGCGCACCAGCAGTCCGTTGTGGCAGATGACCGGCTTCCCGGCCTTGGAGATCTCGTCGACCACCCGGCGGAAGCCCACCGCTCTCCGCAGGTCGCCCAGCTGCCTCGCCTGCTCGTCGGCGCGGAGCTTGGCCTCCTCCTCCGCGTGCTTTTCGGGGTCGTCCTTGCAGACGGTCCGGATCTGAGGTTTTGGTTGGTGTCAAGGGGAGAGACCAACCAACACACAGAGGTCAGCGTTCCGCACTCCACGTCCATGTTCTGACGCCGTTTGTGCACCAGTGAGTGCTAACGTTGGAAAGGGGGGGTAACACTACCAACAACGCTGCTGCTGCTGCTGCTGCTGGCGTCGTGATCCTCTGTGCAAACACGGGAAACGGCGACATAATATTGCCAAAAACAAAATCGGGAAAAACTACAGCCGGGGGCCAACGTGCCGCGAATCGTTCCGGCTCAAGGTTGCTGGATGAGGGAAGGCCCTGCGGCCCGCTCGGCTGAGATCATGCTGAAGCTCTCAAGTTTCACCATATTCAAAGGTACAGCACTACGGTAGGCATGGTGCACACACCACCGAGCGGTGTCCGAAAGCGGCACCTATGGGACACACCTAAGGCGAAGGAGCGGCATGCCATCATTTATTCATGTTTTTGTTCGTCTTCACTTAAAATCAGCGCTCACAGCATTTGTATATTTTACTCCAATCCGTTGTCACACAGAAGGGTCCCTCTTGCCTGAGGCCCCCTACCCACCCCTCCTACGGTATCTACTTTGCCTTCGATTTTTAATGCGAGAAGAGTGCAGCACTCTCTTCCCCTCTGTGTACGCACGAACTACAGTAGCGCTTTCCACCCAGGCCAGGAACGGAAAGCCTTGAGAAAAACTCACTTTGCGAGAAAATCTCGCTTATGCCGGGATTCGAACCCCTGACCCTGGCCGCTAGAAGGTTTTCGAGGATACCATCTAGACCACCGGGGGGACCGGCAATGAAGTAGGTAAAAAAAAACGTGAAGCAGAACCTTTGATTCTTGACACCGACGCCTACGTGCGTTGGCTGTACAATATGATACGCCGATTCTCCAGCGGCTCACCTCCATCGGCCTTGCGTAGGCGGGTCCCGGCAAGTTGGACAGCTTGACGTCGGCCGTGCTCGACCCCACGAACTCGTACATGAGCCACCGCTGCCTCCCGTTCATGGGTTCGAGCTTGACGGATTTCTGGACGTACTCGCCCCCGCTGGACGATTCCGCGAGGAGCGCCTCTACCTTCACAGAGGAGGGGCAAGAAAATACGTGCGAGGAGTGGGCACACGTAACACAGGTGGCCTTCGCAGTTAGCGAAGACAAACACGAAAAGTGTGCGCATCATATCATGGGCAAGAAAAGAGAGGGTTGTCGCGTCATCAGTAGCTAAGCATTAATCGGCACGCGCGACTAGAGGCCGCACATGCTCGGCGATGACTCCGCCAAGAGAGCTGCAAAAAGTTGTTACGGGTTGAATGAATCAGCTTCCTGTAGCTCGAGCTGTCAGCTCTTGTTGAGAGCTGCTCCCCTAATGATATGTATCATAACGCAACGGCCATTTTTCAGAATCTCCAAGCGTAGTCGGTCAGCTTTGACGACCTGGCTGGAGGATGGAAACAATACCAGGCAGGAGGGAGAGCGACATAAAGCCATGGCCAAAACGTTTTCTCTGATGAATGTTGCAGACGTCATTGCGGGATCCACCCCTTGACCACAACCCCTTGCCAGATTCAACATAACAATGGCAGTCGGCATCTTGCTCTCCGGCTGCTTTGACAAAAACCATCTCTCGTACCTCTACGATAGGGCCTTACGCCCCTCTGTCGTGTGCCAAGCAGCTGCCGTTGACTTGCTCACTACGGCAGTGCCATGGTTACGGCGGTTTGAACATGAAAAACAAAATGGGTTCGTTCGTGCGCACCGACAAGCCACACTGTCGAGAAGTCCGAATGCCATCGCCGCTGTGCCCGTTCAGTCCCCCACCTTTTTCAACGCGTCCTTGACCATCCCCTTCTCCGGTTCCTGCAGGCTTTCGATGGTGGTGCCATCTCGCGCGGTGTGGACCGGACCCTCGACAGCAGCAGCCCCTCCATCCCCCTCGCCCGCCGCCGCCTCCGCTTCGGCCTTCGCCGCTACGGCCTCTTTTCTTTCGGCAGCGACGGTCGCCTCCCGCTCCCAACGCCTTCGCAGCTTGCCCTCGACCACCTCTTCCTCCGCCCTGGAGAGAAACGGCACGCCGTGCGACGCCCAGGCCTGGAAATCGAATCCGTGCTTGCTGCCGGGGGTACAACAGGGAGGCCGCGACCGGGAGCAGAGAATCAGGATGGCTCGGTAGTGGGGATGCGACCGGGTTCGTGGAAGAATATGGTCGGGTGGGAGGGACGCGGGGAAGGGATGCAGCGCAGTAAGGTGTGTTCGCCTGGGCGACATCCCGCCCGCCATGTGGCGTGCTTCATAGGCGCGGAACGTCTGGGTTTCGTGAGCGTAGGCGAAGCGAGATCCATGCTCTCCGGTACCTGAGGAAGTCCATGGAGGACGCCTGGCAGCTGTAGACGCGATCGGAGCCGTGGTAGGTCGAGGGTACGACGAAGCAGTTGAACGGCCGGGCCTCGAGGCGTTCGTCGTGGTATCGGAAGCAGCAGATGCCGTACTGTGTCAGCATGAACTGCGAACATGAGCCTCTGGCCAAGTCGTACCGCGCCTACGAACGTTGCAAAAGCGCATGGTGGAATGAAAGAGAGAGGCCTTTGTAACACCTTCTTGGCGCACCTTGTTCAACGTTTGCAGTCGGGCGTGGTCTGCTGATCTTCGACAGTCAAGGGGCTGCTGCATGGACCAAACTAACTGCAAACAAGACAGATTCGAGTTCCATCCGTGGAACAAGGCGGATATCAAGTAGAGCACTACATCTACCCTGTTCTAACCGCGTAGCAGGCTTGGCGGCGCGTACACACTTGGTTTGAAGTATCTACTTTCACAAACCACCAGCACGAACACGAATAAACCAGTACCAACATAAACTGGTGTTCGGGCGGACCAGCTAGACTGCACTCCAGCAGAGCACAGAAGCGAACATGTGGTCTCTGCAATGCTGTACCTGGACGCTGTCCATCATCTTCTCCCTGGCAGCCCCTGGGAGCCGGAGTCCTGGTGGCAGCAGAGCATGAATTATCACCCAAGGGTAGAAGGGCGGTGGGGAAAAAAAAAAAAAACGGAGGAACGTTTCAAAGCCTAGGCCGTAGGCGGTTGTGCTATAGTCAGTTTCTCTTCGTGTTAAATTAGTAACCGTCTTACATTCGCCACACATGCATGTATGCAAACAACTCGGACACTTGCTATTTCCTTACAGTAGTATGACCCTACATCGAATCCATCTCTATCTTCAAAAGAGTCAAAGACTAAGACTTGAGTACTGCTGTATGTAGATAGCGTCAGCTGGACCTATATTTCCACGATTTCAAAAAAAAAATTGTGTGGCGTGCGTGTTTCATGTTTCTGGACACGTCTCTCACCGGCTTGCGAGTCTACTTGTGACCACGACACCGCCCAACTCGCTGGAAGCTAAGAGTCTATGATACCAATATACTGGGATGCTGCTGGCTTTGCAACACAGGCGCAGAAAGCAGCGTGGCAGTGTCCCTATTACAACGATGAGGCGGCTTGCGCACATTCCATCAAAGCTACCAAAGGTTTTTACCTGTAAACTCAGTGTCCAGGGCGATGAAATGGGACGAACGGATGGCTTCACATATTACGTCGAAGGATTGCTCGAAGTTTTCCTTGGTGATATTCATGCGAGCGGTGTGTAACCGGGCGTGGTGGGTGTGGCAGTTGGGTTCTGAAGTGTCTATAAAGGTTGATGTGCGAGAGATCCATCGGAGCCCCCATCCCCCCCGGCCCGCCCGCGACGCTGACCCTCGACCCCCCCACCCCCGTTCCGCCGTGCGCAGAGCGGACACGCCACGCCGCGAAGCGGAGACAGAGGAAGACAGGGCAGTACCACCACGTACAGCAGTAGAGTACACAAACACTTGCCGTGTTGGTCCATGCCGAGTCTGCTCCAGATATATTGATCACTTCTTGGCCGTCTAGTCTAACGTGTGTTGTGTGTTCTCCACGGTTGTTGGTGTAGTGATCGATCCATCGATCCCCCAACCGGTGAAGTTAGTTGTCCCGCGTTTGTCGAGACACGGGCGGGGGCAATGGCGGCTTCCTCCCAACCGTCTTCGAGCCCTCCTCCCACGACTGACAGCTTGGTCGTGAACTCGGACGAGATGCGCATCCTTATGCAGCACAGAAAGTGAGTTTTCTGCCTGGTCGTGTCGGCGTGCGTCTTTCCTGTCGTCGGTGAATATGTCGGTCTGTCTCTCACCCCTGTTCAGCTGATCTGTAATCTCGCCGCCTGCCCTGCCCTGTCTGCTGTAGGCATGCATGTCTAGGTTGTTTAAAAAGTACCTGATGTAGTGGAGTCATGTCATGATAGTAGATATCGTCAACGATAGCAGCAGTAGGTTATCCATCCCTCGGTGCCTCGGCCATCGGCCGTGGGCTCACTGCTTTTTAGGGTGGTTCCGATGAGTACAAAGCTACTATTAATATAGTCTACTGCTGTACCGCGCCGGCTCCTTTCAACCAGGTTAGCAATCAGTAGCGTACCGTGGTGCTGTATAAATCCACTCCCAGCGTGTCGGAGCGAGGGGAAGCGGGCAAACCGAACTGTTGCATTCGTCGAACTACGTACATATCATAGAGCCGCTGTACGGCTGAAGGTGGCACTGCCTACACTCATTCGAGGCAGTGCGTAGCGCTTTCCTTGCAAGCATGTTATGTATCTCGCCACGCGTCTTGTATCCGACTTCTGACAGGGAGCTAGACGAAAGCCTTGCGCAGATGGAGGCGCAGATTTTTCACGACGAGGGCTCGTACATAAAGGAAACCCCGTGCGGTAACGTCATCCGGGGCTTCGAAACCTTTCACGACAGGTGCGCGGGCGGTGTGTGCTCTTCTCAAGCCCAGCAAATGCAATGTTGTGTGCTGTGTGTTATCGTTGTGTCCATGGTACATTTCTTGACAAAGTGAAGGTAGCCACGTTCGTTTGTTTGTTGTTTTCGTGTTTTTGCCGCTGCCCCCTTTTGAGACGGGATGATTGCGCTGAAATAGGGTGGCGGTGCGTATAGTTCTAAACGGCGAAGACAAGCTCGAAGCCTTTTCGCGAAGCCTTGTGCCTTGTCAGCACCTTTAACCCACCGGCTACAATCCAACGTGCTTCTCGGACAGACAGCGACTCGTCTGTCTCTACCGGCTTTGAGGCATCCTTTAGTCAAACGGAAAGGAGAGAATCGTTCGCCACTTGGTGCTTGTTGGCGTCATCCGATTGCATCCGCGGGTGCGATGCTGTGCTTCTTTTACCGACACTTGTGTGTGTGCACGCGACGTTGTTTGACGTATTGTTCCTCCGGCCCAATACGGGGCTCAGCAAACTCAACGCTGAGCAGCCCAAGAAGTCCCGCATGGAAGTCATCGAGGAGCGGATATTCAGCAAGTCCTCTTTCCTCTTCTGGCAAAGATCTCGGGATCGGTGGGTACTGTACAACAGCTTGGTCGGTACTTGCTGTCCGGCTAACAATCTGACAGAAGGAAGAACAAGTTTGAAAGCTGACAGAACAGATTTGGACGAGAAAGACAGAGTCAAATGCGGGCGTCGGATTGTTTTTTGGTTCCCTTTCAACGGAACGCTCTAGACCGCCTAGGAGCGTTCGGGTTTGTCATCCATGGAGTCCTCTCTCTCTGATCCTACCTTAAGGCGGAACGATCGAGAGATATCCGTTCTGTCAGTCCCCACGTACACGAGCTCTCGCGTGTCTGAAAGTGGTGCAGTCACGTGCGCTTCATCGTGTCATACTCTTGGGTATTTCTTGTCTGCAAGACATGGAGCCAGCCGCGTGTCACGAGGGATACGCTTTATGCAATTATTTCCTGCAGCTTGACCGTCACCACGGATACAAACGATATATGTTGGGCGGTGTCGTCGTTTTCGCCGCCAGGGCCGCGAAAGAAGAAGCGAAGAAGCGCGAGCGCGAGCAGCACCACGCCATGCTCGCCAATCGGGGAATGTTTATGGGGGGCGGGAGCGGGGGTGCGGGTGGGGGTGGGGCCAACGGCGCGGCAGAGGGAGTCGGACACGTTCAGCCCTTGGGTTACGGGTCGTACGGTGAGAGTGTAGAGTGAGGCATTAGGCAAAGAAAAGGGGCTCAGATATTCAGATACGTAGAGACGGGAGAGAGGAATACTGTGACAAAGACATTAGACAACGAGGCAATCTACTGCAGATGGAGAAAGAAGTAGGCGGAGGTGGAGAAAGTGAAGACGGCAGGGCAGGGCACGAAGAAGGTGAAGCGGTCAATAGGCCAGCAAAAAGATGTGCAGATCTGACTCGCTCGAACGTCTCCTGTTGCTCCTGTGGGCGTTAACCCGCACACAAATTTGATGCGGGGACTATTATCTGTATGCTAGGTTCTGCCGTTCACGGCGGCAGCGGGGGGAACGTGCACGGGGGATCGGCGGCACCATCGGCCGTCAACCACGGCAGTGGCAGCCACAAGCACAAAAAGCGGCATCCAGACGGGCACAGCCACGGCCACAAAAAGAAGGTGGGTGCTGGAATACAGAGGGTGATGATGTGGGGTGGAGTGTTGATGATGCCTGCTTGGAGCATGTGCTGCCGCCTAATACAGGCGCACTCGGTACCTGAAGCAGTGAAGCCCGCTTTTGCGGCGAATGCCTGTTGGCGCTGTTGGAATGAAACGGCCGACAAATCTGGCAAACTCCCCGTCTTGTAGGATTGGATATACACTGATCTTAAACCGATGTACACCCCTTGTGCACACGAACAGGGTTGAGGCGCTATGAGTAGGTGTACCCAGTCACGAGGGTAACATACAGTCACGAGGGCGACATACAGGAAACAGATGGGCTTGGGTTCTCAATCTGACACCCCTGTTGTTTTTCCATAAAAAAGTAGTGTGTAGAGCGCTCTTCGTTTCTCCCCTCGATTTCGAGGAGACGTTCGATAAGATTTCAGAGGCTAGGCTAGGACAGCACGAAGTATGGTCGCCGGGAGTGAAAAGTTGGAAGCGAAGTTTGGCCTCATCAATTTTGCTCTGTTAATATTGGTTGTGCTGCGTGGTAGCTTCCACAGGGCACGCACTGCAGCTGCCCGTGGTGGTGGGGGATCGATGTCTCTCTGGTTCGAACAGAACCTTGCCGTCCTATTGTGCGCTACATACACCCAGTCGCACACCCCGCCCTCATCTTAGTCGCGCGAATCTCGCGACATTGTCCACACCTCTCACGTACAAGCCCACACCACAAACGTCGCCCTACCCCTACCCCGCTAACATGGCTTGCGCTAAGCTAGCTGGGTCTACAAGGGCCTCTGAAAGGGCCAGGAAAAGCGCAAGCGATCCCAACTCGGCCCACATAAATGACAGCTCCGCAAAGCGAACATTTGCACGTACTTTAGGTACGGCATGTGTTTCTGCTCCTTCACGGTGTACTTTCGCGTCCGTGTCTTCGACGGTTCCATAAAGCAGAAGAAGAAGCGGAGTTCGACAGCGCTCGGATCGGGGTCGGGCTCTTATGCCGGTGGGGGTTCTCAGGGCGGAGGCGGCGACGGAACCGGGGGCGGCAATTCCGGGTCGTCGGTGGCAGCCAACCGTTACGACAACGTTTAACTCCAGTTGTCAAGGGGACTTTGCTGAATGTAATAATTTTTTCAACACCAATGGAAGAAACACGAAATGGAGAGACTCTTATCTTTCCAAACCTCGGCAATGCTGTTGGGTTTGTGCTTGGTGCTGTTTTCTTTGGGTGTTCGGTTAGATCGTTTATTTATGTAAGTGCTGGGAGTGGGTTGACGCCCATTCTCTTGGCTGTCTTAACTTGTGGTGTGGTGGATAGCCCATTGGCCTCGTTCGAGCGAGACACCTAATCAACTCTCCAAGAGAAGATTCCTTCGAGCGAACGTATGCGTTTGTTGTCTTTCGCTCGCCACGTTTTCAAGAGCCGATCGGCGGCGTACAACCTGTCTCGTTTCAAGTGTTGTTGAGTTCCCCGTGTTGCAGCAGTGCTTGATGAGTCAATTTGAATGTTTTGAGTTGAAGGACTAGCCTCTCTATTCTGCAAGTCGTTCGCTCTAGTCTTTGAACAACTGCTGCAACAACGTGTGTTGGGCGGGGCATCAAGTTGTAGAGATCGCCTCCGATTTTATGTGTGAGGTGGGTGCGGTGTGTTCACTCGAGCAGGAGGGTGCCGACAAGACTTGAAATCAGTGTTACGTTGCCGAATGTCACACACGCTTCTTATACAGTGATTGTCGCCAAGAGATTATGTGAGCTCTTTTCGGTCACCGTATTTGACGGCTGTTAACACTAGCTGCAGAGGAGGTAGCACACGCATCTTTCTTAGGAATGTGGTACGTTGTTCTTCGGTGATCCTCGAAGATGCACGCGCTCTTCGGCCTCACAGCGCTGTTGTTGCACAGCAATGAAGATACTCTTATGAATGTGAGTGAGTGTTTTTCTGTGGCCTCTGTCGGTGTGCTACACTTGCTTGTTGGCCCAAGCATCACCCACGGGCGGAGTTTTTTACAACAGTTCGGATGCGTGTGTTCACGTGAAGTATGAGTACTACACGCAGTAGTTCCGACATACGTTCGTGGCCCATGCAAAAACCGCAGGGAAGATGTTGGGCCTGGGGGAGGGGGGGGAGGTGCTTGAGCACGAGCGCCAGCACCCAAAAAGCTAGCAACGACGTGCATGGTAAGGGCCACAACGAATGCCCCCATCACGCTTTGCAATATGATGTGGCGACAACGACAACCAACAAACAGCAAGAGAACGAGGCCTGAACATGATGAGGATCCCCTCCCATGGAACGCCTCGAGAACCAAGCAACTCCCCTATATCCCAGGGAGTCTTCCTATCTGTCGTCCCCCCACGTCTGTGTCTTCGGCGCTGTGTCTTCGTGCCACTTGGTGCGCTTTGCCCTCCCAACGCGTGTGTGTGTGCAGTGACAGGAATAGACGTCGACAAGGTTGTTGGCGACAACCAAGGCTGTGTTAACGATACCAACAGCCCTGCAGCACTGCCCGCTTCCGCCAAAGAGAGTCTGACCTCCGCAGAATTGCCAATGAGCGATACTGAGAGCATGTCGCATCACTTGCACCCGAAGAACACCGTCCGCAGTAGCCACCAGGACCAGGACTCGGCAGAAGCTTTCGGCGCAGAGTCGTTGCCGGCACGAACAGGAAAAGGCGTGGTTGAATCAGGTGCAACGTCAGAGGAGAGAAATAGTACATTTGTAGCAAAGGGCCAACAGCCAGCAAGGGTAGCAGCGGAGACGGGAATGCCACCGAGAACAGAGGCACACGCAGAGCAGCAGCCAGCAGCGGTAGCGGTGGGAAAAGCTACGCCAGCAGCAGAGGTAGAGCCGCCAGGAAAGGTGCAGGTCACAGTCGGTGGGGCAGAGGAAGCCGGTTCAGAGGGGGAGGACGACGACGACGACTTTGACTGGGGTGCCGCCAAGCACATCTTCGTCCTTAGCAACGCTGGCAAGCCGGTTTTCTCCCTCTCCGGTGATGAACAGCGCCTGTCCACCCTCATGAGCCTCATCCAGGGGATGCTCTCGCTCTGCGCCGACTGCGATAACGGAGACGAAATGGAGTCCATCTCTGCCGGCAGCCGGCGGTTCGTGTTTTTGAAGAGAGGGAATTTGGTGCTTGTAGGCGTCTCATCGTCTTTGGTGGAGACAGCCAGCGGCGACGAGGGTGGGGAGGGTGGAGAAGGAACAGGGAAAGAGGAGGACGAGGCGGCGGCGGCGGCGGCGGCGCCAGAGTGTGAAAGTTTCATGAGGCTACAGCTGGAGTACTTGTACGCGAGCATTCTCTTCCTTCTCACGTCGAAGGTGTGTAACACAGCAGCTGTACCGAACTTGGCCAGAGAAGAGGTGACCGCGCAGAGCAGGAGAATGAAAACACATTCCCCGTATCTGCAAGTGTGGGCTGTCGGCCACATGAGTAGGTTTCTGCAAAACGTTCCTGTCCGCGCGCCAAATCCGCCTGCCGCGAGCGAGCTGTGTCAGGTGCGTTACTAGTCTACATGTGTTTTTTACAACCACCTTTCTACCCCGATTGTTCCCTCCGACCCCACCCCTAACCCCTCCTCCTTGAAACCTACTCTTACGAATCAACAAAAGGTTCAAGGCATCTTCTTGAAGTCGCCAGGTTACGACCTTCGCGGCCTCCTGGGCGGGGCAGATACCTCCCTAAGAGGCATCATCGAGCTCGCCGAGCCCTCGCGCGGGCGGGGGCGCATGCTGGCGGGCGGCGTGGAGACGGTCTGGATGGACCCGGCGATACGCTCGAGGGTAGCGAGGAACCTCCAGGCCGCGCAGACCGCGAGCGCTCCGAGCGGCGCCCTGTACGCGGTGTGGCTGTGCGGGGAGAAGCTGGTGGCGCTGGCGCAGCCCAGGGCGCCGTCTCACCACCTGAGCTCACGGGACCTGCTCCTCTTGGTGAACTACGTGGCGACGCAGCCGGCGCTGCGGAACGCGGAGTCGTGGACCCCTGTTTGTTTCCCTCGCTTCCAGAAAACGGTGGGGTTCTTTCATTCTCATGCACCTGGCAACGGATATGCCTGCAGAAGGGGTGTGTAGTTACGCATTTTCCGGCGTGCACTGGTTGCTTGTAAAGTCTTTCGAGAAGTGCGTGGCTAATTTGGTTGCGGTCTTTCTGTACTGTGAAACATGAAGCCTTGCTCGCACGACGAGGGCGTGGCGCGAGGTTAGCCTGGTCGGTGGAAAGCCTCAATGTGGAACGTTCCTCGGGTTCACATTGTTGCTAGCATACAACCCTGGGTTTACCCCGAACATGCTGTTCTGTTCAGTGCTATTCTGGTACGTCTTGGCAAAGCCTAACACCCAAAACTGCTTGAGTAGTTTATGTGGTACACTTGCAGATCTGAGGCAGAGTAAATACCTCCAAAAATCGACATACAAGGGCGCCCTCTGCAGCTTCTCATAGAAGCTCTGGTTGTGTTTGACTACTATATAAATATATAAGAACTTTGTTTCTTTTTACCTACAAGAGAGCCGAGCGGGTTTGGTAAGGCCTGTTGCCATCCCATGCTGTGTTGATGTCCCCTGACCTCGTGCTCTTTTGCGACCCGTAGCACCGATCCCGCCCTCTCACGTACAATCACATGTCTGATTGACTCTCTTTCTTCTCACCCTTTGAAATATCAGTCATGCTTCTGACGTGCGATTTTCCGCGCCTCTTGTCTGTTTTTGCTGCATGCTCTGACATGTCCTCGACTCTGCAAACAACCATCTAACAGGGCTACCTCTACGCATACATCGGCTTCTTGGAGGACCCCCCTTCTTCCACATTACCCCGGCCGCCACCGCAGGGAAATGCCGATCAGAATTCCCCACCTGCCCAACACAGTGACGCCACCGCCGGCACGGGTTCAATCGCCGACGAAAACGAGGGCCGGCGTGGTGGCAGTGCTTCCGCCGATGGCGGCACGCAGAGCAACGGTAGCGGCAGCCGCTCGATCGAGCGGGACTCTGGAACAGAGGCGGGGGGGGCAGCAGGAGACTCGTGCGTGATCCTGGTGTCCGTGGAGTCTTCTTCGGAGCAGTTCCAGGCGTTTCGGCGCACCCGGTCTGCTCTCGAGTCGCGCTTCCGCTCGGCGCTTGGGACGCACTGGGACCGCTACCTGGGCTCCGGGGCGGAGTTGGAGAGGGAGGGAATCTTGACCAAGTTTTGCACCCAGATGAAGGCGCTACACTTCCACTACTGCCTCCGGGGGAAGCAGGGCGGGGCGCCGTGCGTGACGCAGTGCCTCTCGTCGCCGTTCGTCGACCACGAGCTTGCGAGCAACCCCGCCGCGCAGCACAGGGTCTGGGGTTACTACACCCGCGCGGCCCTGAGGGTGCGTCGGGGCAGCTGCCAGGAAGGGCGCGTGTTTTGTCGGAGAAGGTTCGAAGGGAACAACGGGTACTTCGGTGGCGGTGGTGGTGACGGGCGTGGGAGCGGTTCACCGGCCGAGGAGGGAAACGGGGCCAGCGAAGAGGAGCTGGCGACGGCGCTGTTTGAGTCGGACCCCGTGCACAGTCTGGCGTACGAGGTCGGAGACGAGCACACGGTCGTGTCCTTGTTCGGCAAGCGGGACGGAGGGGCCGGCGGGGGCGGTCGGTGGGTGTCATCCTCCTCGGCAGGCACCGGGAGACTGGGAGGGGGGGACGAGCTGCACGTATGCTTCCCGTCTTCGGTCTCCCCGGAGGACGCGTACAAGGCAGCCGTCCGCCTCACCGCCATCGTCCGAAGAGACAGGGATTGGCTGTTTCTTACGGGGACCGGAGCGGCAAAGTGAACAACAGACGGGCGCGTGGTAGGTTCTTGTTGGTGGCGACTTGTGGCCGGACGGCGGTGGTTTTCAAGTTTTTTGTTTGTTCATGAGGGAGGAGGATCAACGGGTGCTTGCGTCCGAGTGGCGGTGGTCACGGTGATGGTCATGGGATGGTGGGGAGGAGCGGGGCTCGAGCCGGCTCTGCATACAGCGTTTGGTGGTGAAAGACGGAATGGAAAAATCAGCAGTTTTTAGAGGAACCCGTGCGCGGCTCGTGGCACGGACGTGCCGAAGCCTCAAGGCCAGCTGGGAGAGGACACCACCAGTCAGACCAGACCAGTTGCGGTAAGCTCCATTCGGATTCATGGCTTTTCATCTCGACACGTGCAAAGTGCCGCGCACCCGGAGTTACTTGAGCTGTGTTGAGTGGCCGCCATTTCCTGTTGCTGCGCTGTGTCGTCTTGCATCACGCATCTTCCTCAAAATTACTGGGACGTGCCCAACGCAGATGAAGGTGTGCTATGACAAACATTGCATCGCCAATCGTGTCATGTTCAATCATGTGATTTGACTTTCATTGAGTACGGCTGCTGTCAGAGATGAGCAAGGAGCAACGAGCTTACGCCGTACGTCCCTGCCATCTTTTTCTTGTGTGTACGCATTTTGCCGATTTTCTTGGTTCCTTTCCGTCCCGTCTACATCCGCACAAACTTCTACCGTGGACCACCAGCAATCACAGACAACGGTTACGTGCGTCTGTTCTCTTCATTTCCCAGGATGCACAAGTGTGCTAAGCAATAGGCAAGGAAGCCCTCGGTCCTCCGAGGTTGAGTGGGCCGAAGTGTTGGCGACCTCGATTGGTCGGCATACCCATGCGGGTGACGGTCGGTACTGTCGAGCGCAACAGTTCGAACAGACGATGGAAGGTTTCCTGCAGGCTGGAACGACGTGTGTGCAGTCACTCGCTCGCCTACAACCAAGCGGTGTCTTCGAGCATCAACTCGAAACAGTGTGGTTCTGAGCTTTTCTCATTCTCCATGGCGGTCTCTGTTGGAATGTGTCACTGCATAAACGTGGAGAAAGACAAGGACGACGTGGAGGGGTGGCTTTGCTTCCCTCTGATAACGCGCCTACACTACTCAAAGGTATTTTTGTCTCTTACGTGGCGTTTGGATCGGCGATGCTTGGGTCTCGTCTCCTAGGGCTTGTGTCGTGAGGACGCGGATTTTCCGGGCTTCCGTAAGGCCATAGTCCTTGAGTTCCGGTACAATACCGTACAGTTACACATGTGTTGCACATGGTGATAGGCCTTGAACGCTTGTCGTCTCCCGCTTTGTGGTACGGATTGAACCGTAGATCTTTCGTGTAGGATCTTAGGTGCTCCATGAGAGGGTTGGGGGGGGGGGGAGTGGGTGCGGGTTGCCGGCGCGTTCTCTGCGTTCATCGCCGTGGGGCAACGTTGGTGATGCTTCGTTCGCGTGTAAAAAACCATCTGACCTGTGTCAAGTACTTCCTCTTCCCTGCTCAAGAAAAAGAGGCGAGTCTCGTGCATGCTAAGAGAGATGAGCCAACTATGACCTTCCACCACCAGACACGGGGTGGTCCTTTCACTTGGTAAAACCTTTGCTTTGGAATTTGGAGTCTTATGTACCATGGGCAAAAAGTGCACCAACACACAGCACTACGCTTCAGTGCACCTCTCACTTACGCATCACATTAAATTAATTTACAGCAGTGATGAGCATCGATAAAGGAGCAGCATTTCCACAACTTGTATTCCCACGCCAATTGGCGACAATTTCTGTGAATTCTAACCTCTCCCCCGGTAATATTAAGCTCCGGCTAGGCTAGAGAACTCTCTGCTAGATAGATCTCTATCAGCTCCCAAAAGTGGGGCGTGTGGTACATGAGCGCAGCCGTCAATTTCAGCCAGGCCGCATCAGCAGCGTTGACGCTTCAAGCCGTCGATGTTTCTTCGCCGTGTCTCCGCGAAAGCAGCCCTCGAAACGCTCCGAGTATAGCCTGTTTCGTTTCAGAGAGGAATTCCGTGTGAGTACAAGGGTGGGTTGTGTTCCTCAGTGCTATGCCTGACGTGCGCAACACAACAAGCGAAGGGAAGATACCAAACGATCAGGTGTACCCCACACGCACCTCCGAGACATTTTTGTCTACCCGTTTGGCCGAGTGACGATGAAACTTGCACGCAAACACAGCACTCTAATGATCGCCAGTGTCGTTGTATAAGGGACAAAGCAGCTGTCAACAAGGCCACTATCGAACGGCCGACTACTCCGAAACATAGGCTAATCGACCAACCCCCCTCCCGGCAAGCTCGCCCAGGTCATAAGCCCCTCACCATGCCTATGCCCCGCCCTGCAGCCGCCAGAACAACAGCGATAACTCGCACGACCAAAATCGGCCTCCAACGCGCTCCCCTCAGAGCCCGTCTCCTCAGCAATCGTCGGGAGACTGCTCGCGCTTCTCGCTCTGTGGCAGTTGTCGCTGCTTCCGCTTCGTCGTCTTCGCTGGGTGAAACTCCAGCATCACCGGATTGTTGGTGTCGATGGCGGTGTTGCTGCTGCTGCTGCGGCCGCTGCTCCCCTCGAATGAGGGGGGCGGTGGAAGAAGTTTTTCTTTTCGAGTCATCGTCGTGGGGTCCCTCTCGTTGTCGTCGTCGTCGACCCTGCCGTCGTCGATTCCTTCGAAAAATACGAGGGAATCTGCTTTTGACGGAAGAGGCCGCGGCCATCTTCAAGTCCAACATGACCGCCGATCTCACGAACGCGCCCTCGTCGGACAGGATGAAATCCACGGACAGATCCAAGGGCGGCCGCCTGCCAAGCGCAGCGGCTTGTAGGCGTGAGTTTTTGCAGTCCACCGCAAACTGGCTCGTGATTACGAACGAGCTGGTTTTGTACAAAAAGATTTTTTTCCCGTGTTCACGAGACAACAATTCACGAAACAAGCACCAAACGTTTACACACAAACCTTTGGAGCAGTGGCGTAGATGCCGGTCAGTTGGCCCAAAGGACGCAGTCGTCGACAAGGACTGTTTCCCCTGTTTGCCATGCTTCTCACATCTCACCAAGCGCAGCAAGGAGCTGTCAACAAAAAGACCATTGGAACCACATCGTTTTCGAACGGCTCGCGTCTTTCCTCGCTGTTTCCGGGCCTAGGTGTGTGCTTGCCCCAAAACCAAACGAAGAGGCTTGCTAAAGTAGAGAGCCCCGCCCTCTTTCGAAAGAAAAAAACAAAAGCACCCCTATTGGAAGACCCACCTCGTCTCTCCCCCGGCCCCAACTCGTTGGTCGAGAAAGTTGGAATCGCTCATGAGCACCTCCAGCACGTCCCTGTTCGACCAAACAGAGCCGCATCGTCACAAACCGAGACGAATCAAGAGGATGGCAGCGCCATGACGGCTAACTATTTCAGAGTCTGCTAGAGCACTACTACTGGCGAACGAGCCAACTCGCAAGCGAAAAAGCACTACTACTGTGGTCGTAGAGTTCGGAACCAGCACGAGCAACAACGAGGCGTGCGTTTGGAGAGGATATAAACCAAACCATTAAATAGGGGGAGGGGGGGGGGGGGGGGGGTGTACTCATAGTCGTGCATGCCGTAGTCGTTTGACCATTGACCTCGCATCCCTACAAAGCCGGGACGGAGCACGCCGGGTTCTTACCGGACCAGGCTCTCACATCACAAGCGCCGTGAGGTATTTGGCGAGTCGCATGAAGGGTGAGCTGCATCCTGCTAAGGGTGTTCGGCATTTTGTGCTTACTTCCTTGCGTACGGATGACAGCTACGTATGACTTAATTTATTTTCTGGTGCTTGGAGGGGGGGGGGGGGTGGCTGTGTGCTAGCCGTGGGCAACAAAACCTCACCACTGGACCGACCCGTCGTCCGCAACGATGAGATCTTTGAGGGCGGCTCGCAATGGGGGGCTGGGGTCCGTGAGTAGCCTGCGGCACACGTAGGGGTACACTACCGATATCAGGTTGAAACCCGGGTCCGCGGTCATGGCTAGCCCCTCCAGTTCACCTGAGCAGCGGACGAGTTTGAAGGCGCATCGCGAAACCCGACGTGTTGAAGCAGGCACAAGAAAAGGCGGGTGCGAGCGAATCACACACATTTCAGGGTCGAGTGTGGCCCATTGCGGGTCGTGGCGCTATCTATACTGGATGTGCTTTGCTTTCATGTATGAACGGCCAAACAATGCGTGGCGTACACTGGGTTAAAAAAGTAAACAAATGGCCGAAAAGGATAAGACGAAAAGGTGAAACCGAAAACATCAAACCGAAGAAGTTAAGCTGAAAAGATTAAACCGTAAACCGAAAAAGTTAAGCCGAAAACGTGAAACCGAAAAGGTTGAGCCGAAAAAGACAAACCGAAAAGGTTTAGTCGAAAGCGATAAACCGAAAACGTGTAACAGAAAAGGCGCGAAAAGGATAACCGAAATGGTGAAGCCGAAAAGATTAAACCGAAAAAGTTAAGCCGAAAACGCGAAACCGAAAGGTTGAGCCGAAAAGGACAATAAACGGAAAACAAACGTGAAACAAAGAACGTGGAACCAGTGTAATGAGCTTTTACCCCTTCCTTCAGAGTCAATTACCTTAGAGCTGTGTGGAACTCTCTTGTCCGACCACAAGTACAGTGGTTGTTGCTTTCCGTTGTTCTCTTTCTCTTGATAAACGCTTTCCAAGGCAACTCACAAGATCACAAGCACACACCATCACCGGATCGTCGGCACACTGAACAGAAGGGCACCTGCCTCGGCATAAAGCCCAAATCTAGCATGACGTCACCTCCTAGCATCTGACCACGCCAAATAACCATGGTCAACAACGATCCACATGTAGTCAACCTCCCAATACCATGACACCGAACAGGTTAAACCGAAAATGACCGAAAAGGATGAGCCGAAAAAGATTAAGTCGAACAGATTAAACCGAAACCGAAAAGGTTCAGCCGAAAAGATTGAACCGAACAGATTAAACCCAAACCGAAAAGGTTCAGCCGAAAAGGTTAAACCGAAAAAGTTAAGCCGAAACCGTGAAACCGAAAAGGTTAGCCGCAACGATTAAACCGAAACACCTAAGCCGAAAGCATGAAACCGAAAAGGTTAAGCGGAAAAAGTGAAGCCGAAAACAAACGTGAAACCGAAAAGGTTAAGCCGAAAAGATGAAACCGAAAAAGTTAAGCCGAAAGATGAAACCGAAAAAGTTAGGCCGAAAAGATGAAACCGAATAAGTTAAGCCGAAAAGATGAAACCGAAAAAATTAAGCCGAAAACGTGAAACCGAAAAGGGTGAGCCGAAAAGGTTAAACCGAAAATGTGGAAAACGTGAAACCGAAAAGGACCGAACAGGATAAGAATGTGTCTTACGCAAGATGTGTTCTGGCTTTTGGATTTTGGGGGGGTCCTTTTCTAAGCCCAAAGCATTATTTGGGCTGCTTACGCGGAGGAAAATGGCAAATTATCACAGCCCAAAATCTTACAGCCCGGATATTTCCAAGGATTCCGGCCGGCCTGTTTGAAAATTGGCCCATTTTCTAACAGCGATCGGGTTGGAATATCGCTGTTAGAAATGGGGGGGGTCACCCCCTGGCCACACCCTGATCGTACCAGAACGAGGAACTACACGGTATGCTGGAGAGACCAGTATCATGAGGTAATGCACAATCCCTTTGCAGGTATCTAAAATTCAGGGCGTTCTGCGTCGTGTTGGCCACACACGAGCCGAAAACGCCTACCCTGTCACATTGCTCTGCTGACGTTCTTGCCTTTCGGCCGAAAAGAGCCGTTTTTACGCCTGCTGCATATATGACCAGTTGAAAACGCACGCCACAGAGAGGCTTTAGGCCGTCGACATCCACCAATTGCAGCTAATGGGGTGTGGTCACACACATACCCTCTGCTCGCGTCCCAGAAACAGAGCGTAATGTCCAGTTTTGAGTGCACATGGCCTGCAAAAAAACGTGAACCAAACTGTGTTTCGGTGTTGACTGTTGTTACTTTTTTCTTGTTCCGCCGCGTGTGTGCTCTGTGTGTCACCCGCTACTAGTCAAAAACGCATGCCAGAGGGAGGTTTTAGGCCGATGTCTGCAGGCAATGGCGTGTGGTCATACACATACCCTCTGCTCGTGTCCCAGAAACAGAGCGTATCCAGTTATGATAGCACACGGCCTGTAAACGTGAACCGAAGTGTGTGTTACTGTGTTGACTTTTTCGGACGTTGCCTTTTGTTTTCTTATTGCTGCGAGTGTGATCAGTCCACAACGCATGCCAGAGAGAGGCCTTTGGCCGACGACGTCCACATTTCGTCCTATTTATTTTGGCGACAGTCCCCCCATTTTTCGTGGTGAGACGTGTACTATACTATTCAGTGCATGTAAGGTACTACACTTTCCAGTGTATTTTTTCTGTACAACTACAACCACCCAGGGTCACACAGGAGGGGGTAAACACCAGGTTTTTTTTCTTCTTTTTCTTTATTTTGTGCCCCACCTTCCTGCGGTGTGTGCTGAATTTTTTTTTATCGCGAGAAAGGTCCAGCCGTCCCTTTCCCTCGTCAACGGTGCTAACGTCGAAATTTGGTACTCTCGAGAGCTCTTCTTGCTATTTTTCGCTTTCACCCGCAAATTGTGTAAATTTTTCACACCATGGGGATTCGGGCTCACGACCTTTGAGACTAGCGGTTTTCGAGGATACCACTAGACCACCGGGGCGACCGGCATGAACTTACATTGAACTATATCGTAATAAACACCTAAGTACCCCCAATCGTGCCCCGCTATCGTTTCCAAACATCCCGACAAAGGCACCAATGGGGTAAACTTTGCGCGCAGCGTAAAACACAAGAGTTTCTTTGGGGAAGAACACGCTGTGGAACGTACGGCGCGTGCTGTTTTCCTTGACAAGGCTGGCCCATCACGAGGGCGTCCCTCTCTTTCTTTTAATTGCAACGACCAGCGATATTGATGGTATGGAACACTGCTGTGAACAGAGGGAATTGTCCGCGATAGTCGTTAGGGAGGTTATACCCTTTATGAATGTGATCTCCACGGCACAAGCAACATATATGCATACCAGGCAAAACACGGACGGTCTCCCCTACACGCTTGGCGTAAGAACACGCGATGTGTTCGTAACTTCAACAACAAGAATCCCATCAGTGTGTGGTTGTTGTTGTTGTTGTCTTCACATTAAAATAGTTCCAGTCTGTGTTCAGGTATCGTCCAACATCCGCACCGGCCCATCCGACGCGAACATGGAATCAATCGTAGACAAACATTCGAATAGCGTGCCATCTCGGCACTCGCTCACCGAGGGCCCTAACGTTGCTGATGAAGTACGGGGGCACCCGAAAGTTGAAGGACCTCGCCAGGAGGAAGACGCGGTCGATCAGCTGCGCGAACGCCACCCGCTCGGACCCCGAAGGCGCCTCGTTGCTGCCGAAACCGCCGTCTAGTCCCTTCGGGGTTGTCATGCACACGACGAAGCAAGACGGGGTCATGCAACACCGTGAATGTAACACCGTGATTATCCTGGATTCTTATCTGTGGGTAGAGGTGAAGTCATTGTGTTTCTGCAAGGAAATAAAACAAAAGAACGACGATGGAGACGAACCACGACGAAACACCAAACAGCAGTGGACGAAGACCGTTGACTTCGGTCGGCATTACCGGCCCAGAGTCAAGCTCGCCTCTGCAGGTGTTTTGAGTGTTGAGTTATACTACGGTGCATCGCCCACACAGGAGTGCGGTTCTTCCCTTGGTCGTTTCCGGCTCATCAAACTGTCCAAAGTGCGCGTATCCGTCCGTGTTTGAGAGGGAGAAATAAAGAGAGATAGAACGTGCCTGTTATGTGCGCTCATTCGGTTAGTTTGACTTTTACTGTCACGAGTGCATCCGACGAAAAACGCTGCAATGTTCTGTTGTGTTCGCACTAAACATTGTTCCGGTCCCCTCTCAATAATATCTTCAAACACCCGTACCGGTACAACTGAACCCTTCGGCGGTCACAAGCCAATTACCCAAAAAAGCAGCGAGCACACTTCGAAAGAACCAAAGGGAAAATAAAAAGTACTCAGAAATATCACCACACAAACTGCTGAGCAGCAAGGTCGAAAGCCGGGTAAGACCCCTGAACTGCCTAAACTGCTCTCTGCTCTCTCTGCTCTCTCTTTCTCTCTGTTCGACACACCTCACCATCTGTCGGCGGAAGTCGGCAACGATGGGGTCCAAGGCCGCCTCCAGGGCGGCGGCGAACGGTTCGAAGTCCTCCAACAGGTCGCTCTCGCTCATCAACGCTAGTGCGGGGAAACCTTTGGCAAGCGCCACATAGTCCCTTTGGATGACAGCGTCGGTACGTATATTTTTAGTGTTGTTTATGAGACTGATGTCTCCAGGTTCACGTGCGGACAAGTGTGTGGTGTGGATACACACCGGTTCAACCCCTTGGGGAGAGGCTGAAGAGTACGGATAGTTGTGTTGTGAGTCAGGGGGAAGCAACCCTTGTTGCAGCAAGGTTCAGCGTCCATCATACACTCACTCTATCTGACTCTATCTGTGGCAACACCCCGAATGTAGATCTCCGACAGGTCATCTGACGTCACAATCTACGACAGTCTGAGGTGGCATTCACAGCACCCCCCTACCTTCAATCTCGGGACCTGAATCCGGATTGAAAGATACAAGACGAGCTAACGATACGACCTTCTCTACTATCGCGCAATTGAGAGGTGCTGCATAGACGAACGATGAATGGTGGTTACGAGTACAGCAAACGATATGTGTAGCATGGATTTGACGCTGTTGGTGGATACGCCCACGTTGGATGCAACACTTCGTGGAAGTCGGTAGGGGGAGCCTAGTTCGCGCTGCCGCTGTAGGCCAACTATGAGACTAATGTCTCCAGGTTCACGTGTGGACACTGATGTGTGGTGTGGATACACACCAGTTCAACCCCGTGGAGAGGCTAAAGAGTACGGATAGTTGTGTTGTGAGTCAGGGGGAAGCAACCCTTGTTGCAGCAAGGTTGAGCGTCCATCATACACTGACTCTATCTGTGGCAACACCCCGAAGGTAGATCTCCGACAGGTCATCTGACGTCACAATCTACGACAGTCTGAGGTGGCATTCACATGTTTCATTTTTCCGTTTTTGGTCGACCACGGTGGCATCAAGGAGGGGGGAGGGTATGGACGTGCACAGATTTGGTTTTGGTCTGTGTCGGACACGCGTGCATCATTTGCCGGGTGCACGGTTTCTGGACTTGACGGCTTCTGCAGGTGTTCAGGCGCTTGTTAATCTGCACGAAGGCCTCGAAGACGAAACCCGCGTGTGGCGAACGCAGTGCGCACACAATTGCTATCTTTTCCAACAAAACCCATAAATCCACAACAACCAAAACAGACAAAAAGGTTGGTCGATTCCGACGCTCCAGACCTGGTCTGTACCTGTTCATCACGTACACCGTGGCGCAGATGAGCGCATCCATGACCCCCGGAGGTATCACGCTCACCAGACCAAAGTCCTGTCCACGGGAAGCAGAGGAAAGAGACAACAAGTCACGCCACGCGGACACCTGAACGGTCTTCCCTTTGGGCAAATTGCGGAGGCAAGAAGGGGGGTCATCTGCCCTTTGCACCACACTCTGCAGCATGTGGTGCAGCAGAAAAAATGCTTACCACACATTTCTGCGGCATGCGTTGTGTCACGAAAGTGTTTGTTGGCGCTCCCGGTTGCGGTTAACACTAGAATAGTTTCGTGTCTCTTCAACGGCCCTGGTGGGTACACACCCGCAAGAAGTCTCGTGGCGGACGACACGGACGTTCGTAAGAACCTAGCAAGAACGCCCGGCAAGCTTAGGGACAGCGGTCTCGAACCGAGATGCTCATAACGCTTGCAACGGCGATCGGTGTTTTCTTGCAGCTTTCTCTCGAAGCGGTGCAACACGCGACTTCGAGCGCGGGTGGCGCCTCCGGCGGGGTATTAGGTTACTAATGGTACACGCCAAAGGAGAGGTCGGGGCGCGTCGACTGTCAGTCTATTTCCTCAAAAGATAGCCAGCAGTGGCGATGAACAACACATGTACTCGTGCGGGCAGTGTACATCAGAACACAGCATCTTGAGCGGATGGTCGTGGCAAAGCATGGTGCCCCGAATCGAGCTCACACGTCTTTGCGGCCCTACACTCTCGCTCTCGCTCTCACTCTCACCAGATAGGCTAGACGCTTGTCGGCGGTCTTGAGAAGATTGCCGCCGTGAGGATCCTGAGACAAGAACGCGCACAAGAACAATACAGGTCGGAACACATTTCCACGAAGCCGGGAATGGCCCTAATGAAGCGGGAGTGATTGCAAGCTTCTTGGTGGTGATGAACATGCACAAACTCGCTACAACACCCCCCATTCCCTACGATCGGGAAGGGACGCAATGAAGCCAAAATGGCAGTACCGCTTGTGCGGTATGGGAGGGGAGAGGTTGCCGAGAATAGCTTGGGAGGCGAAGTGGGCTAACAAGAAGAGGGGTTGACAACCCACAGAGTGAGTCAAGGTTGTAGATGACGTATGGAAAGAGTTCGAAATTGACGAAGATGATACCCTGGAAACGGAATATCTGGAGGGGTTCAAGGATAATTTGTCTGTTGCTTTTGCTGAGGGAGAAGAACATAGAATCTAGCCAAAGAAACCAAGGATAAAGAGGTCTACAGATGTGTACGGAATGTTGAAAGAAGGAACAGGGTGCAAGGAGTACCTACATGGACCAATGGATGCAGGGACAAAGCTCATGGTCAAATCCGAGACCAGGGACATTGGCCTTCGAGAACGTAGACGTAGACTTAGCAATGTAGACGATGAAGACGACAAGTAAAAATGCAAATGCGGCTCCAAGTGCGAACACCGGGTTCATGTAGATGCGGAATGTCCGTTGCACAAGAAGGAGAAGGAAGTATACATGACTGAGTGGGGGAAGTAGAAGGAAGATACAGGGAAATGTTTGAGGCATGGAATAGCCAGGAGAAGACGGTAGCTGGCTGGGACATATTGTTGCAGAGAAGGACTAGTCTGTACGTCATCACCAGGTTATCCACTCTCACCTGCACAGATTATTAGCTATTGTCTGTGAGTTCGATTGTAGACATGCCAAGCATTCCGTGATCACAGCGCAAGCGAGCAAGCTGCGGTACTCCAAGCATGCATGCAATTCCAACTCCTCCGATACTCCATGATCCGGTCAGTCATGCGTGGTCATCACTCACAGTCGCGATTGCAGCTCGATACAAGCGCTCAGATCAGGTTCGTTCACAAAGGTTTCGTGTTCACTTCAGGACACTTCGGTCACTGACAGCTAGCTGCAAGCTGTCAGTCGGAGGAACCGTCTCATCGTCGCGCGGGGAATGGGAACTAATTATTCCGCCGGTTCCATTATTAACCCGGCAGACGGTTGTATCTATCGGGAACCTTGACACTTGTGCCTTGCGTACAAGTGCCCGTCATCGCACTATTTAGAACCGGTGCACACGGCCGTCTAGAACACCCCCCCAGCATAGACCGTGGTACACGGCTATGCTAACGGAGCGGCCGTACGGTGCCCGCACAAGATTCCCATTTCCCTGCCCAGATAAAGTCTGGGTCTCCCCCGGTGCGAAACGGAGACGACGCGACACTTCTGCACGTTCTCCCACTGCCGGCACATACGCCTAGGCTGCCAGATGACAGTCGGCGGGCTCAAAGCAGTGGTAGCAGTCCGCCGTCCAGGGTAAAGAAGAGAAGAACGGTCGGGAGCGACGCCGATGCCCGCATCCATTTCCCGCTTCGAAAGCCCCTCCCAATCTCCGTCCGGGTACTCCACGCGCCAGTAAGGGCCGCAGTAGTCGAAGACGGTCGCCTTCAAAACCTTGAGGTGGCCATCGCTGTCGGCGAACTCACGGCCGACCGGCGTGCCCGTCGGGAAGAGCTGCAGCGCCTGCTCCCTGGACGCCACTTCGCGCTCGCCCCGGGTAGGCGACCCGGCGGGTCGTGGGGCCGCGTCCTCGCCATGGCAAGGCCTCAAACAGTGCGTGAAAGACGTCCAGCCGGAGCGGCGAAAAGCTGTCGCCGGTCTCGTCCTCAGTCATCCAGGGTGAGAGAGCAACGTCCTGGTAGCGACCTTGGTACTCCCAACTCCACGTCGGCGTGTTGCCGGTAACGTACCACCCGCCTGTCCACTAGCGTGTACAGCGGCACGGCGACGACGGAGGTGTCGGCCAGGCCGAGGTCAGCCGACCACACGAGGTGCGCAAACTTGCCTCGAACGGAAGCCGAAGGACCTGCGGACTCACATGGTAGGGCTTGAGACCAGGCGCTGCCACCTTGCGTCGGCGGATCCGGCGGCCGTTGAGCTGGGCCGTGAAGCTCAGGCGGTCGTGGATAACGTTGGTGACCTTCCACGGGCTGGTGTAGTGATCGTGCGCAAGCTTCGGGTAGTGGCTGTCCTGGTGTAGCGTGTTGGTCGATTCCTTGACGAGAACGGTGTCTCCAACGGCCGCTTTGGCCCCGGGTGACTCCCGCGCCGCTTTGGCCCCGGGTGACTCCCGCGCCACTCGGGTGTTGTGGCGTTCCCGATGGTGATTCTGGGCCTGGTGCCGATAGGCGAGGATTTCTCGAGTCATGTGTTGTTGGTCGGCGACAGTCCGCTAGAGTCCCTGTGCAAGAGCTGTCGTCCACGTGACGACGTCGATGTGGCTGCGTGGTTCCCGACCGAAGAGGATACGGTAGGGGGACGCTCCACCGGGCAGGGACGCGTCGGGCGTGTCGCGGTGGATCCAGGTCGCCACAGGTACGATGTCGTCCTTTCGCTTGGGTCACGCGGTGCACAGCTGGGACAGCGCCTCGTGCAGCCACCCCCCCAACCTCTCAACCGCCCCGTGGGCGCGGGGGTGGTTGGTTGGGCCGTAGTTCAGCGGTACCTTCAGCCAGCGGCAGAGGTGCCGCATCACCTCAGCGGTGAACTCGCTGCCCGGGTCGCAGCGGATCGAGAGGGGCAGGCCAAAGGTTAGCAGGAGGTCCAAGAGTTTGCGGCTCACCCCAATTGGCTTCCTTGGACGGGAGTGGGAAGGCCACGAGGAACTTGGAGGCTTGGTCGACCACCACGAGCAGGGAACGGTTGCCCTTGTCGGAAGTTACCTTGAGGTCTTGGATGTCCATCTCGAGCACCACCCACGGCTGAAAAAGCCGCGCCGGCATCATGAGTAGTTGCCTACTCCATGCACGCTTCCGCCGGCGGCACTTGCAGGACCGGGCACTACATACTCGGACGTCCTTCTTGAGGGTCGGCCAGGTATGTCCGCTCAATTAAGAGGGTGGTGCGTGCCGCTCCAGGCCGTACATACCGTGGACCAGCGCCAACACGGCGGGCACCAGCTCTTTGGGGACCGCGATTGCGTACGCGCGGCCACGCGGAGCGTGCCACAGCAGGTGGTCGTCGGCCAGGACGTAATAATCGACCTCTCCACGTCCCGCTTCCAAGTCGAATCGGAGGCGTCGAAGTGTTGGATCTCGTCGCTGAGTCCACGAGTCGGGCAATGTTGCGTAAAGTGTGCGCCATCTGCTCTAGCTTGGTGGAGAGACCCCGTCGTAGCTGCGGCGTGTCCAGCGGGGTGTTGTCGCCCACGGGGGTCTCCTGCGGCGTCGCTGGTGCAGGGGGTGGCGTCGACGGCGGCGGCGAGGCGGCCGTTGGCGTGGGGCCGGCATCCGCGTCCATGGGTGTCGGCTGTGGCGCAGGAGGCGGGGTCGGGTCTGAGGTGGGCGCGGCGGCAGCCCTGGGGTCCGGTCCACGGGTTCCCCTGCACTTGGCTTCGTGACGTGCGGGGCCGATGGTGACCGGCGTGCAGGCCCACGTGGGCGGCCGCGACCGCGGCGTTCACCAGCGCTTGCCGTCTCCCGGGGTGACGGTGCGGCGGTGGGTGTCGGCGTCGGCCGCGCGGCTGGGCGGGCCATACCCCTCGTGACCCGAGGGATCACCACGAAGCGCGACGTTGCCTTGTTCGCAGCGTCGATGGCGACGACGTCGTCGGCGGGGTCTGTCCACAGGCTAGCCAGCGCGATCACCAACTCGTCGTCCATGCTGCCCCGTTGGTCGGCGTTCCGGTTGACGATGCCGTGGATGCCCAGCGCGCTGAAGGCTTCCCTTAGCAATGGGGCAGGGTGAACTCCACGAGCACCCGTGCAGCATCGATCCGTCGCACGTTCGGCGGAACGTCGAAGACCGTCTGGGAAGTGGTGAGCTGCACAAATTCCTCCTGTGCCAGGTCGTCGGCAGAATGAGGCTGGTACTCCGACGGTCAGCGACCCATGATGCTCCCATGCGTGATGGTGACGGCAGGTTGCGCGAAGCTGAAGACTTTTGTCGCCGGGCGGGCGCCTCAGGAAGAAGTGGCCCTAGCGTCCCAACAGCGCACCAACGGTGCTTCGTGGCCACTTTCTGTTGTAGACGTAGCTTCCAGAGGGCCAGCTTCGCCGTGGAAGTCTCGGGAGTGATGTCGGGCCGCCGCTTAACGCCCACGACGAACGCTCGGTGCTTCCCGGTTAGGACGCCCACATCCGTGGCATACAGGGCGGCATCCTCCACGGTGCACCGGACCTTTTCCAAGCATGGTCGCACGCAGTCGCTCCAGGCCGGCGTCCGCGAGAACCGTACTCGGCATTCCATGAGCAGGAGTTGCGCCCGAGGAGCGGGTAGGTCCCGAGGATTTCCGTCGCCTCGCGCGCGGCAGTCTTTCCCTGGCTGTAAGCGTTGTATCGGCGGCAGACATTGCCGATGAGCACCTCCGGTCGCGCCTCCGCCAGTATGTGCATGCACTGCTGGCCTGAAAGGGGCGAGCGTACCAGGTGGATTCCCTGGCTCCAGCTCTTGACACGGGCAAACTCCAAAGTAATCCAATCCACTTCGACTGCGGCCTGGATGTGCAGGAGGCCCTGGAGCGCCAACAGTGCTCCACCGGCTCCGCAGCCGAGGACGGCAGCCCTTGGCAGTCTGGGAGCCAGGGCGGACCGCGTATCCTCGTAGTTCCGAAGTCGCTGCAGGTCACCGTCCTCCGGAGGCTCCAGCGTGAGCTCAAGAGCGCAGAAGATGGCCAGGCTCATCTCCGGCGCACAGGAAGGCTCGGTAGGTCCTAGCGCGGCGAGACGAACGCCGACGACCACTGAGTCGCCGCCACTCGGTACCAATTGTGCGCTGTGGTGCCTTCAGCTGCACCGTAGCAACTTCTTTCAGGAGTACCCAGAGTAATGTCTGCGAGTCGCGTGGACACGCACTTTCGGAATGACGTTTCCCCTGCTCCCATGTTTTGCCTTTGTTGTGCGTGCTCTGGCAGTTGTACCCTTGGTACTACCTTAAGCATTGCTTTTCGGCACGGATAAAGTTGTGAATCTGTCCTTACGATAGTGGGTACCATTGTAAAGCTCTTTTGGTTTTCGAGTTTTTTTTTGTGGGGCTCAGGATTTAGCTTGTGGGGTGCTGAAAATGACATGATGACCAAAGGAGCGTATAACAATAATAAAACAATAACATTACATGAATACTCACAAAAGTGGGAGGCTTCTCCATGCCGTGTGTTGTGGGATTAACGTCTCTGCCAAGACGCCTTACTCCCCGCGGCGCAGCATTCCGTCGTTCATACGCGAGCGCGACAACATCCAACGCTTCAAGCTGACGTGACCACCAGAACTACACCGTCTGCGACCCGTCATCCTCATGAACCAGCAACCTCAAGACGGACAGCACCTACCCAACCCTGGGGCAGCTCCACCTGCCCTTGGACATCTCAGGGAAGGCCCGCCGCAGCCCCCCCTGCCACCAGGCCCTCTGCCGTCCCTACCGCAACAGGGTGGGCCCGCGGGGCCCCAGCAGCCCCCTCTGCCGCCGCCCCCCCCCGCCGCGGCCGTTGGGGTGCTCTACGGCATCGAGCAGTTCCGCACCTACCTGCAGCACCGGAGGTTCACGCTCATCACCACTGCGCCGCCCTGACATGGTTGTTCACCAGCCAGAACCTGTCATCCAAGATGCACCGGTATTTGCAGCGTTGGATGTTGTCGCGCTCGCGTATGAACGACGGAATGCTGCGCCGCGGGGAGTAAGGCGTCTTGGCAGAGACGTTAATCCCACAACACACGGCATGGAGAAGCCTCCCACTTTTGTGAGTATTCATGTAATACTATTATTTAATTATTGTTATACGCTCCTTTGGTGTCATGTCATTTTCAGCACCCCACAAGCTAAATCCTGAGCCCCACAAAAAGAAACTCGAAAACCAAAAGAGCTTTACAATGGTACCCAATCGTAAGGACAGATTCACAACTTTATCCGTGCCGAAAAGCAATGCTTAAGGTAGTACCAAGGGTACAACTGCCAGAGCACGCACAACAAAGGAAAAACATGGGAGCAGGGAAAACGTCATTCCGAACGTGCGTGTCCACGCGACTCGCAGACATTACTCTGGGTACTCCTGAAAGCGGTCGCTACGGTGCAGCTGAAGGCACCACAGCACACAATTGGTACCGAGTGGCGGCGACTCAGTGGTCGTCGGCACCCCGCGGGTGGCGGCTCGGGTGGATGGTGCCCTCGCCCAGCAGGTGTTGTACGGTGCGCTCTAGGTGCGCACGCCAGCGCACACTGCTGTCTGGGTCGCCTTGAGGTGTAAGATTGATGACGCGGTAATCGACCACTGCACGGTCGCGGGGCTGCAGCGAGTCGATGGGGTCCAATTGCCCATTGGATTGACCGCCAAGGGGGGCACCCACGGGTCAGTGGGGGGGACGAAGGCGGCGTCCTCCGGCTAGTGACTGCTGTCGCTGCCTTCGTCCGCGGTGACGGAGGCGGTGTCGGCGTCTGATATGATCTCGTCTTCCGATTCAGAGGACAGCGATGGGGGCCCTTTGGAGTCGGTCGAGTTGTCGTCATCATGAACGTAAGGTTGCTCGGGGTCTTGGTGGTTCGTGTTCATGTTGTAGTCGGCACTGTGGTGCGGCAGTGTGGGTCCTGCTTTTGTGGTCAGGTTTTGTAGTCAAATGGTTTGTTCCTGGACGGTGAAGTGTCTTGTGGGTTGATGCCGGTTTGTTGTGTGGTCATGTCCGGTTTGATCGCGGCATGCCGCGCGTGTTTTGGGGTGAGCATGGTTGGTTTGTGGATTTTTTGGGTCGTTGGGGATTGGTGTCGGCGTTGTGGCTTGGTTCAGATGGCAGGGAGCTCGTGGCGGCACAATCCAAACGGTAACGACGCTGAGGGCGTCCCTCACCTCTCCACGGGGAACAGAAACAAAACCAACGAAAATAAAACAGGAGCCGCGACGGTGGTCGCTACCGCGAAGTGTCGGTGAGTGCCTCCGTGGCCAAGCGCACGCTCTCACTTGTGACGGCAGCGCCCGCGCCCGCTGGCAGCAACCTTACCCGCAGAGGGCGGCTCTCCGCAAGCGGGCGCGAGCGGCAGCGGCTGCCCCCGCCGCTACGCCCCCCCCCGAGCCGCTGCACCCTCCAAACGGCTCAAAGGAGAACAGCACCGGCGCACGGCGCAGTCCGACAATACGCGGGAGGAATAGCTTTAGTAGGCCCTCCAGGAAATTC
>FN649727.1:3675301-3764757 GCA_000310025.1 Ectocarpus siliculosus | reverse complement strand
AGCAGGCCCTCCAGGAAATTCCAAGCGGCGGCGGCAGCCGCTGCCGCTCGCGCCCGCTTGCGGAGAGCCGCCCTCTTGCGGGTAAGGTTTCTGCCAGCAGGCTCGGGAGCTGCCGTAGGTTGAGGGTCTGCGGCAAGTGCGGCGAGTTGTTCATCCATCGTCACCGTGAACCTGGGGCGGCTATCGGGCGGGCCGCGGCGACGGTTGTTACGGTCGTTGCGGTTGTTGCGATTGGTGTTGCTGCCGGTGCAGTCGTTGGTGCGGCGGTCGTCGGTGTTCGATTTACGGCGGCGTGGCATGAGTGCGAGGTTGATGCCCAGGTGTGTCATTCGGTAATGTCATAGGACTGTGCGCAGGTAGAGGTCTGGGGCTGAGTACACAGGCATGTAGGATGATGCACGACGCACGATACGCAGAGTTTAGGTCGAGAGGTGGATGGTGGGGCGGGTATCCCCAACACGGAAAACACTAGGTGAAACCGATACGGGACGCGCGGACGCACAATATGAGAGGGTACGTCCCTATCGTTGTAATCGCGACTGTGAGTGATGACCACGCATGACGGACCGGATAATGTAGTATCGGAGGAGTTGGAAATGCATGCATGCTTGGAGTACCGCAGCTTGCTCGCTTGTGCTGTGATCACGGAACGCTTTGCATGTCTACAATCGAACTCACAGAGAATAGCTAATATTCTATGCAGGTGGAAGTGGAAAACCTGGTGATGACGTTGACTAGCCCTTCTCTGAAACAATAGCAATTGAACCGGCGGGAAGTGATATCGATACGTAAGACTGTATGAAGTGGATTGACACAGGCGGGAAGTGATATCGATAGGTAAGCCGTTTTTGAGCCACCTTTGGCAAAATAGGAAAGAACGATTGGCCATCGGTGATCGGCCCTGTGGAAACAACGCTCCGTCCTCTCGTGAAGCGTGGTCAATGGTCTAACTACTAGGGCATGCAAAACATAAGAGTACCCCCCCCCCCCCCCGCTTTCCTCCAGAGATTGACTACATGAGCGGACCTCCTGCTCTCGCGTTCTCTCATTTCAAGGTTCGGGTTTGACCTTGAACGAGGACAACCGAAACAAAAACCAAAGACACGAGTAAGCACGGTCGCCCAACGTGCAGAACGTTGTGAGGGCACCAGCGACGGACTGCCATAGTATCATTCCGTGGTCTACGTACCACGACCAATCAAATCAGGGCCGGAAAATACTGCCGTCTGTTTATTCTTGTGGCAGTTCTCGTTCTTGGGGAGGGCGACCACGCAGCGAGGTCGTCGACACACGCCCATATGTCCTTTCCTTGTCCTTTACCTCTAAGTCTTGCTAGCGTGGTGAGCGGTGGAGAGAAAACAAGGCCGGAACGGAGAACGAAGGGGCGAAGCACGGACGTGCGCAAACAGCTCGCCGAGAAGGGACGTCTCCCCTTTTCTGACAGAGACCATTTTGGTTGTTTTCGCAGGCAGTAGCACGGTAAAAGTGCAACAAAATCGCCCCGCTCCTCTAGCACACGAGAACAACGTGAAACCTCACCGCGTGCAGGAAGCCCTTGTCGAGAAGCTGCGTCAGGGTGCACTCGATGCCCACCCGGAGGATAGGGAGGTCCGCCGGGCTGACCTGCGCCTGGTTGTCCACCAGCTGCGACCCTCCGCCGGGGTTGCCGTTTGTGCGGGCATTCCCACACGCAGGGGAAGAGCGGACGAGTGTGGCGGAGGAACGCGACGAAAATCGACAGCAGGATGAGGGTTTTGCGTGAACCGAGGGAGAGGGGGTACGGCACCGTGTTAACCACCGGACCGTGAAGGGGGCCTTGGCTTCGATTGACGGTCGTAGCGATAGGCAGCGTGATGATAGCCACAGAGGATGTTGATAGGAACATAAGGAACTTTGTGACACTGAAGCGGTAAATGATGCAGTTTTGCCCTGTCTGCACATTTATCAAGGAAATTTGGCAACGACATCATGGGTGTGAAGGACACGTAGGGGGTCGAAAGTGAACAAATTGTGAGAATGCGCTGTAACGCCGGGAAAAGGGCCCACGAAAAAGTGCATAAGTGACGGCAAACAAGAGAGGGAAATATGGGAACATGACAATGCTAGGAGCTGGAGCCCTCTCGTTATCGAACTATTGTCAGCACGCGAGTGCCGCCTCCCTGGTCTAAACGCTGACAATTCTCGGCAAGAGCGACAACTTGGTGCATGCTCGCTGTATTGGTCCCACACACGATCATGCGCTACTTACAGCCTCTACACACACACACACGACACGGTTTGGATTGTTTTTGCCGACATGCCCCCCCCCGAGCCCAAAGAGCCTGGTCCGGTGAGAACCCGGCGTGCTCCGTCCCGGCTTTGCAGGGATGCGAGGTCAACGGTCTAACGACTACGGCATGCACGATGATGAGTACACCCCCACCCGAGCCCAAACCATGAACGTCGAAGGCAAGCTAGCTTGCATGCACCCTGCCTAGGGGCTACGCTCTCCGACTGTACCATCCAAGAGTCGCACCCAGCAGCGCGTGTGTCCGCATCAAACGAATCAACACGAGATCGTCTTGCGACAGCTTGCTGGCTACAGCTGATTCTTCCTTCAAGCCTTCGTAAGGCAGATGATACACCGCAGTACATGCGGGAAATATAACCTCAAGGCTATCCTTCACCTCTCTGATGGGCCTCTGACGCTGATCGACCGACACCTGGCTGACGGTGTGATGAAAAAACTACCGTTCCAGATGTTTTTGATGTCTATGTTGAGAGCCCCATTGTCTATCACGGCGCCCAACCTATGGCACTACATACCTTTTCTCCGTCGATCCATTCGGACGTTATGACTCGCTTCGCGCTGTAGTCTAGCAGCACCTTCGGAACAAGTATGCCGGGCATAGCATGGTATAGCTCACGAAATTGCACCATGTTTTGCGCCTGCACGAGCGTGTGAGAGGTGATGTGATTTGGGGAGTGGGGGGGGGGCGGAGGGAGTCAACATGTTCTGTCCATTTGTAAACAGTGGGTAAAAGTGCTAAACGTGGCTGGACTCAGCATCAAGCATTATACACGCTCGTCTCACTGAGGCTGGCGTGATTTCATCGGTCGGCCGCGTGTAGCACGGTCGGTGCTGGAAACACGCATACACACCATAAACACAAACACACACTGTGTTTTGTGTCCGGGGAGCCCGCAGTCTTGAGAGCACGTCCGTTCGTGCCTTGTGTCTCGTTGTAAGGCTGGCATGTTTTCATTGGTCAGCTGTTCATCGCGCCCGGTGGTGACTAATGAAGCACACAATAATTCGACTTTGTGCCTCTTGCTGCACGTTGGCCAACGGCATTTCACTAGCCGGACGGTCAAGGCGAGGTCGATGTGAATGACAAACAAGAAACAACAACCTGTTACTTACGACAAACAGTCCCTTCACCACGAAGATTCAAGCAAGAATGGATAATAGTAAGAGATGAATACAAAGAAGGGCAATACATACCCTGGCGATAACACAGAAAAATAATCTTGACCTTCATTGGTAAAACACAAAATCGCAAAAAAACGCCTTAGCACCTCCTTCCTGTAGTCCAGCTCCTCGAACAGCCTCGACCCGTACTCGTCCACCGCGGCCACTAGGTCGCTGCGGACGACCAGCCGGCCCCCGAAAAAGCTGGAGCTCCTCGACAGCCGCGTGATGGCCTCCGCAACCCTGCGTGCCACGTAAAAGTCGAGTCCAACCGCCTCCAGCAGGTCCGGCCGCTGAACCTTAACGGCGACGGGTCTGCCGTCTATCTGGGCTTTGTAAACCTGTGCACGCGTCGAAGAAAAAAGGGAAATTGTCACAGTTGGAGGCTTTATCTGTCAGTCTGGGGTTTGCCGCGTGCCTGTCCCAACAGCAAGAGGAGGGCCGGGGGCTCTATGATCTATCTCCGTCTCTCCGCGTGTGTTTCTGTATCCTGCTGTCGTATCTATGTGCCTATTTGTGGCACGCAGGCGGAGTTAACAACTGAAGCTGTCGTCCCGTCTTGTAGTTGCAGGGAGCTCGACCGTATCGCACAGAGCGTAAACTGGTGGAAAGAAAACAGACGTGCATGTGCACCTGACCCAGGCTCGCAGCCGCCACAGGGGTGTCTCCCATGGCTTCGAAGATGTCCTCCGGGTAGCCCCCTAGCTCCTGCCATACAGACGAGCAACAGGGAACACAACTCGAGAGGTGATTCATGTCCCGCCCTTGGTGGCGGGTGCAAAGAGTGGTATATCCGTTAGGTCGATGAACCGACACAAGTGTGTTGGTTCCGAGCAACTTTTGCATTCACGTTCAACAGCATCCCGTGCAACTTTCGTGTTGCAACCTGAACTGCTGAAAAAGCAACTCAAGGTACAAGGCCGTGCCATCCTTGTTGGACTCCCCCAAAACGATACGGACGGTGTAGCTTACGCCGGTCGCCGGCCAAGACCCCCCTCGCCCCGCTCACACCCTCGCAGCGGGCATGCCCACGAACCCCCCTCCTTGTGCAGCCTCCATCAATAACTTCGATACGGCATCCTGCAGCAAGTCCTGTCGCCCCAAAAGACACTTATATCTGCCGAGAGCTGTCTGCCAAGGCACGACGGTGCTGACCGTGACGGAAATAAGACAACAAACACACACCTCGTGGATAAACCTCCTTGCCACTTCATTGGAAAACAACGGCATCGCGTCCTGCAGGAGCAACAGCTCTCCGGCGATAGCCTCCCCCACCAAGTCTGGTCTCGAAGCCAGCGCCTGCCCGATCTTGACGAAGTTGGGTCCGAGGCGGGTCACCGATTCCCGGATGCGCGTGGGCGTGTTACCGCCTGCCTCCGCCTCCCCCGTGGGCACCCGAATGCCGGTGTCGGTGTCGTTGCCGCTGACGAGATAGTCCATCCCCAGGGCAAGTAGGACGCCGCAAACCTCCACGAGGATCTGTGCGCACCGAGTGTAACAAGAGGTTGGAAATTTAGCCTTCCTTGCAACCCGCTAAACGACTCCGCCAACTACTATGGCGGTGTCGATTGGTGGGTCGTGGCCTACACGATGCTCGTGCGTGTGTGCCAGGATTGTGAATTGCAGCAGTACCCTGGAAACGCTGCCAAACGCTTCGTTGTGGCGGCATGCTGACGTAGAAATTTGCTGCATGTACAAAACCAGTGGTACAAAAGGGAATGCTCGGCCCTCAGTCACGTCTAGTCACACAGGTAAAACGTCAACGATGGCGAGGAATGTTCGGCCCTCAATCACGTCATTTGTTGCCGCAGTATCAGCGGTACTTTATACAATCTGTACGTATTCAACGGCGTCGTTGTCGTCGTCCTGAAATACCGCAACAGCAACGCGTGTTGCTTTGCGGCCATGTGCCCAAGCAGCACTAAACAAGATGATACGGTAGCAAGCATGCACACCTGTGGTTGATGAGTGCGACACACACCAGGGGCGGTTCCGGTTGCTGCTGGCAGTGCAGACCGAACATATACCGCCTCGTGTCAGAAACTGCTGTATCATGGTAGAAACATTGTGTACATAGCTGCAGATCCTGCCGCAACTTTTCTATCCGAACTCGACCTTCTAGACTACCAGTTAGGCCATTTCTTGCGGTTCTTCTTTCGCAGATCTTTTTTTCCCCCTTTCGGACAACCCAGAAAGGGATCTACAAAAAAGATGACGCCCTTCTTACGGTGTTGGTCGATCCTTTTTCACCGACCAAAAAATAAACAGACTCTGCAACGGCTGCTGTCACACATACATGCACCTTCCCACCGAAATGGTTTTTCGGTGATATCTCCTCACAGAGTGAAGCAGCGCCTACTGTAAAGCTATCCCTCGCGAGCTGTGTGTATGGTCCGTCTTGGGTGGCGGCTGACAGAGACCACAGGGCGATAGGAGGCACGGGAATGGAGGTGCCGAGAGTCGACAGCACGCTGAAAAAATGCCCACCGCGCCAGCAACCATTTTTTTTGCTCTTGTGCCCCTGTCAAAACTTTGGTTTACCGGTACTCCCTCGCCACCCACTCTAGCAACAGCGATGACAAAGGTATGCGCCACGAGCTGTGTGTATGGTCCGTCTTGTGTGGTGGCTGATACAGACGAGGAGGCTATAGGACGCTCAGAAATTGTGAGCGCGAGAGTGGTGGACAAGCGGGAAAGATGATCCGCCGCATCTTCAAGCAATTTTTTTCGCTCTTTTGCCCGTGTCGCAACTTTGGTTTGCCAGTACTCCCTCGCCACCCACTCAAGCAACAGCGATGATAAAGGCATGCGCCACGAGCTGTGCGTATGGTTCGTCTTGTGTGATGATTGATACAGACCAGCAGGCTATAGGACGCCCAAAAGTTGGGTTCGCAAGGTTGACAGTACACGAAAAATGACCCACCGCTGCTGCGTCCAGGCTCTCTCGGTTTGTTTGCCTCTTGTTTGCCGGACACATCGGGTTGTCCACCTGGTCCAGCCCACTGAAAAAACATTGGCTACCGCCGGTGCCACCGACTCTGTACCAGCAACATGACACAACTCGTGTGACCACCGTTAGAGTTTGCGGTGGGCCGTCGAAGGTTCAAGTTTCTAGGTACGAGTGAAGTGGTTGTGACCAAAAAAAGACAACAGTTTTGGACAGCCTCCACTTGTCCAAAACCGCCCCAAAAAAAGACAGGATGGGCTGTCCAAAACGGGTTGTCTTTTTCTGGCGATCTTTTTTTGAGGAAAAAAGACATTGTAAGAAGACCTTCTACGGCCAGTTGTCTTTTTTTGAGAAGGAAAAAAGAAAAACATCATAAAAAAAAGACAACCGCAAGAAATGGCCTTATGCATGTTGTGAATGCCGTAGATTGTGACGTCAGATGACCTGTCGGAGATCTACCTTCGGGGTGTTGCCACAGATAGAGTCAGTGTATAATGGACGTTGAACCCTGCTGCAGCAGGCTCGCTTCTCCCCTTACTCACAACACAACTATCCGTACTCTTCACCCCCTCCACAAGAGGTTGAACTGGTGTGTAACCACACCACACGTCGCAAGGGGAACTTGTCCGCACGTGAACCTGGAGACATCCGTCTTATTATATTCGACTGTGGGTGTATCTCGAATGGGTAGTCTTTTCTGTGTGTGTATTTTTTTCTCCGTTCCCGACGTTCCTACACCGCGTGAAGACAGATGCACAACCAACTACGTAATACTTTCTGACGCTATGAATTCATTGCTAATCTGTCTCAGACTCTGTTCTATGATAGAGATGGATTCCTTGTGTCATACTAAGAAAAAAAAAAAAAACACTACTTCCGATCTTCTGGTCTGTACTGGAGGTGTCCGTACCTGTGCCACGCGACCCAACGCCCGTTCCGGACGCAGCTCAAAGTAGCTGTCCATCGCTGCGGGATCATATCCTCCATCGGCCAGCGACCCTCTCGTCTCTCGTCTCGCTTCCCATGGAGGCTTCCACGAGGACACGGGAGGAATGTCGCTCCTGTCCGATGTCAGAACCATGCTTGATGCGGGACGATACGGCGACCTGTGCTGGTGACATACATGTTGCACTCTCGGGGCAACAAATGGTCGGGCACTACCACCACCACCACCAACAGCGGCTGTCGATGCCAATATCTGCGCGTGGACGATCATGGACAGCGCGGTGGTTTGCCGCGTGTGGGCAGCGAGCATCGATGCAACGTACGTGGATGTCTGACCGCGACCAAGGACTGTCATTTTCAGCCCCGGGTTGCCGCAAAGCCTCTACAGGAACGCGTCGCTGAACTCCCTCGCTTGCGCACTTGTTGCCTCGTACGCTTGTGTTGCACCACCGCATACCTCCCTTCGCCACCACCTCTCTCCTCATGAGGTCCATACGGGCGACGGCATGGCTTCTCAGCCTGCTGTCCAGCTTGACAAAATGCCATTCTTTTGTCGCTCAGCCAAAACTCGGGTTGGCGCTCAGATGGAGGGACTGTTGTCGGTCTGCCACATGTTCGGTTTACAGCAGCAGCGGCAGCGGTAGCAGCGGGCCTGGTGAGGTGCAGGCGACCAAGAAGGAAAACGGGGGCTCAGCAGCATCTCAGGAGAGCGACATGTTCGAGTGGCTGGCCGCCAATGCCGGGATACGTGACAAGGCTGTCTCGCTCAGTGTGACGGCGGGCGGTTACCGCGGTTTGCTTGCCGACGGGGATGTTGCTCAAGGGCAGGCAAGGCCAGCAGCCAGCAGTGATCATGTGGTCACATGATCGATCATGGTTCTCCGGAGATCAAGTGTTCCCCGCCCTGTTTCACGTTTGGAAGATTAGCCCGAGAGACAACACGCCATGCTCGAGATCCTCGTATAAACCTTGTTTGAGCCCCTTGCTCTGATGGTCTCATGAGACGCAGCGTGCTTTTCATTTACGTCGGAGGTGCCGACGAGTCGACTTCATGCGACGTCTATGGATTGCAAGTTTGGGCGAACGGCGGGTGATGGGGCCAGCTGCTGGATGCGTTGAAAAAACACCGAAATGACAACGATTTCCCCCCCCTCTTTGTCAAAGGTGGTGCTGGAGGTCCCTTCCGATATCTGCCTGTGGTCCACCAGAGATGGCGTAGTCAGTGTGAGTGCAACCAGCAAGCGCGAACGGGTTGCTGTCGTACAGTAGTTCAACCTCCTTCATGAGTACAAGCCTCGTATATCCACGGAGTGTTGTATGCATACGGTGGTGTTTTTCTGCAGTTTTTATCCTACTGCTGTTTGCGGGTGCAACTTTCCATGTGTCACGTGTAAAGGCTACACAGTAGAGTACCCTGTGGAATGTCCCATTCCCGAACCAAGAAAAGGGCGTCCAGAGTGGCAGCTCTCAGCAACGAAGGAGACTCTTGATTGTTTCTTGTGGAATACGGCAAAGGCGAGTCACCTGCGCCTGATGATTGATTGACAGGGCCTCTATGGTCAGACCGACCTCTGCTGGGAAGCCGCGGGGGACCTAAGGGACCCGGTCTCTGACGAAGACTTTGCCCGTGGCATGACCTGGGACGTACGGCTGGCGCTAGCCCTGCTTGAGGCGACGTCCGACCCGCAGGTCGGCGGAAAATTCTGGCATGTCTACGGCCGCTTGCTGCCTCAGCCACACACGGTGACGGTGAGAGCAGAATGATTGGTACATGATAGTTGTGACTCGCGTGTTTTTTTTTACCCTCCGGCCGGAATCGGCGAAAGCAACGGCTCGAGCTTAATTTCTTCTGCGATTCGTAGCGTACGCAGCTGCGGTGCTGCTTGCTGCCGGTAGCTGAGGCACCCGAATCGCGTACAATCACACGAAAACCTCTTGACGGGACAAAAAGCTGTTGGGCGAATTTCAGACTTGCGTGACTAAAGGTGGCACGCGCTACCCGATTGATATTCTTGAGGTCGTTGGTTTTCTCGTTGGTGTCGCATGTACGGTCTTTTTGAACACGCGAGGAGCACGCAAGAACGTTAGGTGCAGAAATCGGCTTGTCTAGAGCTGTGACGTCCAGGTAGGCCTGCCCACGGTGCCGGCAGAGGAGACGATTTTTTTTCGGCGTCAAAAGCCTCGGAACTCACCTGTTGTCGCGATCTTTCCTCTTGAGGGTGCGCTTCAAAGTATCTACAAGTGCTTTTTTTCGAGGATTGACATGCTGCACACTTCACACACCGATGATGATGCGCGTCCGCGATTTACGATGGCAAACCCGCGCCTTGACCATTTGCCTATCGATCGTGTCCCAGCTTGTAGTGGATCTATTTTTGAACCGCACACCGTCCCCCTTATCTCCTACTCTCCCCCCCCTTCTTGGCGTTTTCCTGACATTCCCCTTGAGGTACCCTTCTGCCTACCGGAGCGCCTCTTGGGCCAGCTACACAACAGCGGGATGGCCGAGCGGGCTCGGAAGCAAGTCGAGCGGGTGCGCTCCTTGTACCCGGACCTGATGCGGACGCTGCTCTCTCACCCCAAGACGGCCGTGTACGCGACTAGGAAGACCGCCGAAGGTGAGGCGGCGGCAGCAGCAGGAGAAACAGCAACAGCAGCGGCCACAAAAGAAGCGGCAGAAAAGGAGACGGATGCGGTGCCGATGGCTCTGCTTTGGGCGTTCGCAATGGTGCGGAGCAGGGCGTTCGCGGCTGACGGCGATCGTTTCGCGTTCGTGCCCTTTCTGGTGCGTCTGAAACGGGGGCTAGGCGTATGCGAGAGGGGGAGTAGCGAATGGTCGAAGACGCTGTTCCAGCCCGCTTTATCGCCGTCTTGCTTCCTTTCGATCTGTATGACGTTGTTGGTTTGGCTCTCGTAGAGTGGCTGACTACGGATGGACATGACAGAATGCGGACCCCCTATTGAAACATTTTGCAAGAAGCGCGAGAAGATGGTGCGATGCCCCCTACTGTGGAAATCGCCTTGGTTGCGACTGATCGGTCGACCCAAGAATTGTGGTGGGCGGAGACTGATTTTCGACTGATCAACAGTACGCACACCTTGTCTAGCGTTCCAACCCTTTGTAATTTGACCGACAACAGGACATGGCCAACCACGGCTTCGCTGATCCGGCCGCGAACTTCACGTACATCAGTGGAGGAGAATCACAACCGGGCGTGTTCCAGCTCCAAGCGATGCGCAATATCAGCGCCGGGGAAGAGGTGAGAGAGAAATGCACCCGAGAAAACGACTCGCGCAACAGCAGTCTATTTCTCGAGAACCTATGGTCAAATGCAAGTTGGGGGCAAGCTTCTTCTTCACACCCCCTGTCGTGGCTCCATATGTTTTTCGAGTACGGGGATAACGCAGAGACCACACGACGTTTTTGGCATTCTTCTCGTCAATTCTTGACCAGATGGTCTCTCTCAGTTTGACGCGCACGCATGGAAGCAGAGGAACAAGTGAGCCGAACAGCCAGCAACACCAATAGAGGTTCCTTATCAAATTACGGCAATGGTGCTCTTGCTCACCCGCACCCCTCCCCCCTTCGCGTTTGTTGGACGAAGCAGGTTACCATTTCGTACGGAGAACAGCTGAATGCCGAGCAGCTGATGGTGCAGTACGGCTTCCCCGCGCCCCCGAACGTGCCGCTCGAGCTTCCGCTATGTGGCTCGGACGCTCTCGTCCGAGACACCGTAGCGGTAGCCACGGAGGAGGTAAAAGAGACGGCGGGAGCGGCGACCGCGACTGCGGCTGCGGGTGAAGGCGTTGTAGGAGGCGGGGATGCGGGGGGTCTCCCTGCAGCGGCGGCCCAAGAAGAGGAGGAAGAACGAGGGTCGCGGGGTGCGTTGTCTGAGGCGGAAAGGGTAGGGCTGATGAACGAGCTGTTCCTGCGCGCGCAGCAGCGGTTCGCGAGGGAGGCCGGTGGTGACGAGCGACGGTTTGAGATAGGGGTGAGTTTGTTTGTTGTCGGCCCGGTGTATGTCGTGCTTGTGGTGTGTAGCGGCCGTGTGTTTTTCTTCGGCTGGTGTCGTCGACAGCTCTAACCGGCAACCATACTATTATAATATACCAATGGAAGTGTGAGCTTTTTGTTCCTGTCAACAAACAAGAATAAGAAACAGCTGTGCGTTGTACTTTTGGTGTCTCACCGGTTCATGTTTTACGGCGGGGACAGCGTGATTTTGAGGTACCTCCTTCCGCAAGTGCACCTCTCTGATCGGCGCTGATTGTGACTTGTTTCGTTGTTGGGCCTCTCGCCGCTGTGCCTCTCGCGCCACCGGCCCCTCGTCGTTCGCTCTTGTGCGCTCGTCGTGGTTCGAAGGTCCGAAAGGTGCTCCCGCTCGTTCCGCCGATCGCGACCAAGATCGGAGAGCTCATGGGAGACGGGGAGGACGGGATGATCAAAGGCGCCGAACTCTACCTCGAGGAGTTGCAGGCGTACCGGTCCGAAAACTTTCCGTCTACGGAAGAGCAGGACAGAGAACTGCTCAGGTATTGTGCAAGCTCCAAGTTCGAGGGCCGGTCTTTCGGGAGAGAGAGGGTGGGAGGCAGCGAAAGGGTTGATTGGTTTGTTTTAGGCAGATTAGATATCGAGGCTCTCTCGGCAGTCAACCCAAGCACCCATCTTATCGCACATGCTTCGCTGCAACATCCGGGAAACCTCGCTTAACGAAGTGGTGCTCGAGTGTTCCTTTCTCGGTTCCCAACGTGCCGCCCTCCGTCCCTCCCTCGCGGGCGTTTCTGATACCGTGTGGAACAACGCATCGAATCGTACGACTTCTCAAACGAGCAGCTATTGCTTGGGCAACGGCAGAGGGAAAGTGGACCCGCGGTTGGCGGACGTGGTGCGGTACCGCCTCGGCAGAAAAGAGGCGCACTCGACGGCCGCGGGAATCCTCGAGGAGTTCACGGCGCCGGCACCACCGGCACCACCGGCACCACCGGCACCGCCAGCTGGTGATGCAACAGCCCCTCCGCAGGAGGCTCAGGAGGAGGAGTAGAGGCGGGGGTGTAGAGATAGAGGATACTGCGGACACGGTGTCTCTAGGGTACTGCCAACGCCAGAGGGAGTTGGGGCAATGGAGAATCCATGCGGTGCCTAGAGGCCGGTGGTGACCACGTCACGGGGGGGGGGGCACCGGCGATCAGAGGGCGCAGTGGGAGAACTCCGCCAACAGGCGGGTGGTTGATCGAGAATGACCCGAGGCTGTCATTCCGCCATCGCGGGCGTCTGAGAACGATAAGATGTCCTCCCAAGATGCATTAGAGCTAGGGAGTCTGTCGTTTGGGGGGGCTATTGTGCCACCAATGGGCCCAGAATCGCGTCTATCAATGGAAGAAAGGTAGAAGGGACTACTAGTTATCGGTGAGGGGTACACTGTTGTGTGGCAGCAATACCGCCGCTGATCTGCGGGTGACTGCGTCCCGTGAGTGTCAATTGTCGGATTGGTTGTTGGGTTGCCTTTGGTGTGAGGAGTAGAAGGCTCGGCAGCAATTGGAGGACTTGTGGTGGGACATGAAGCGTGTGTGCCGAGCTGGGGTGACCCGGGGCGTTCTATCGACCAGGCGGGGTCGACTGCAGCAGAGAGTTGAGAAGGCTGGGGAATGAAACGTCGACGACTCTCAACAGTTTTATTTTGTCGTTTCTTTTGGCGGCCGCGGGCACAGCTGAGGTGTGGTGGCATTGCTCAAGTGCATTTTTAACTCTATCGCCGCGCGTATTGTCGAGAGCGAAACCCTGGCGAGACGGCAGAATTCACCAAGGTCAGCCGCCGGCTGTCTTTCGAAATCCCACCTTGTTTGCACTACAGTAGGGGGCCCGCTATAGTGCCGGTTGAATAGTGCCGGTGCCCGGTATAGTGCCGGTAAAATTTCGGGACACGGACAGCGCCCTCAATAGTGCCGGTTGGGCGCCGCTGTGCCCCCCAATAGTGCCGGTTCACTACTGCTGTAGTGCTGTAGACACACACACACACACACCACAACACACGCCAGAGGACAGACGCCACACTGAAAATAGTGTACACCTGCTGCTGCAGACCCTAAGAGCTCTACGCAGAGGCGCACGCACCATGCCTTGTGCGGAAGATGGCGATGATTGCAGCGCATTCCGCTAAGCGGGTGCGCCAGGCAGACATGAGAGAGTTTGTTGCTGCCACGGAGTAAGGTCGAGGGGTACAGCTGTTGTAGCAATGGTTGTTTGCTTTTGCTTCCAGTGCGCTTCCTGTCGTGCTTTTCTTTTTGTCTTGTTTCTTCTAGTAACATCCAAGGGGGTGCGCCAGGCAGACATTAGGGAGTTGCTGCTACGTTGCGAGGGCGGCGGGTATAACTGTGGTAGGTAGTAATGGTTGTTTTTTTCTCGCGGTGCGCTTCCTGTCGTGCTTGTGTTCTTCGGGTTGTTTTGATTATTTCTTGCAACATCCAAGGGGTGCGCCAGCAGGCAAACATGATAGAGTTGCTGGTACGTAGTGAGGGCGGGGAGAATAGCTGTGGTAGCATGTAATGGCCGTTTATTTTCCGTGCGGTGCGCTTCCTGTCGTGGTTCTCTGCTGTCTTTTTTTTATCTGGTAACATCGAAGGAGAGCAACGAGGACTTACACGTCCACTCATAGTACACACATATTCGATCCACGATCCACATCGTACTGTGTTGGCCCCGCAAAGCTTGAGCGCTACACCATGAAACCACCACCTCCTCAATAGTGCCGGACCGGCACTACTGAGGGATATTCGAAGCCTCAATAGTGCCGGTCCGGCACTATTGAGGCACTATTCTGAATACTGCCGGTGCCCGCTATAGTGCCGCTTTTCCCTCTGGACACTACCCGGCACTATAGCGGGCCCACTACTGTACTAGATGGTTATCCTGGCGTCATTTGGCGGTTTTCGACGGCGGCACCTTATGAACCAACTTTCGTTGCCTTTTGGGGGTTTAATCGCTCGAGGGAGGATGAACCGGTCCGGGATTTTGTTGTCTTCGTCATGTATATCCTCTTCGTTAGCTAACACCTTGACAATGGGGCATTCATTATCTGTGTTAACACCGGCGACAGGGTCCACCATCATCGCCCACCGTATTGAGTGTACATACATAGTCATTGCGTCGAGAGCGTGCACACAAATCCCCAAATCGGGAGAAATATGGCAGGGGTCCGGGTTTCCCCGCTGTGAAGGCGCCGGACCGAGTATTCCGGGACGTGTTTGTTCCTGTCGGTGTGAAACAGGTTTGCTTACGCCATTTGTGAGTGTAGTCCACAGAAGGTCTGCGTTTTTGTCGTGGCAGAGTCCTGCGGGGCCTGAATGATGGTATCTATGCGCCGGCTAGAGAATACGGCCATGATGAACGTCACGTCGCGCGGCGCGCAGGCTATGCTTTGAAGCGTTGAGTAGGTGGCAATGTAGTCATCACGTATACATCACTTGGTTTTCGTCTACGAACTGTCCACTCGACCTTCCTGTGCCGGTGTCACTTTCTTCCGTAATCCTCCCCCCTCTCTGGGTCTCTTGTCACACTCACACTCTCACACACATACACACACAATGCCGCCCCGTGGGGTCCCAGTTAACGGCATTTAAAAGCGTTTTTTTTTTCAACCGCACGAAGACTGACGTTTTTTCATTGGTCAGCCGGTTAGCGCGGTCGATGGTAATAATGAACACACACAGCGCTGGCGACGGTAAGTAAATCAAGGCAATATTCTAGCACAAGAAGTCCCTTTCTCGCCCCCCCTCCGTCCACCCAACCTGTTCCCCTCGCCAACTACGCCAATCTATTATACCGCGCCCATGCAACCGGCGACACTAGCGCTGGTCTCTCCCCATCATCCACTGGACGACTTTCGGCCACGACGGTGGTCGAACACAAGGGGCTGGGGGTCAACTCTCCTACTGTCTGTTGCTTGTTGCATGGTCCGCTTCCATCTTTTTCACGAGTTTCTGCTCGTGTTGTTGTGTGCACATGGTACGCAAACATGCGTTCGGTGCGTCACCATTCCGCCACATGCGCACAGGGACAGATCCGACGGGGGCACAACCAAGGAAAAGGAGAAGGGGACGGGTAAAAACAAGAGAGAGGAGGGGAGAGACGGGAGAGGGTATCAGACGTCTGCTTTAGGAGACGGACGGCACGAATCCCGGCAGTAGGTTATAACAACAACTGGGCAGGAAATAGAAAACACAAACCAGAACCCAAACACGAACTTCGTACAATTGTATCTTCCAACAACACAAGCAAGAGAGACCGAGACCAGTGGCCGTGATGTGGGCGAAACAATACATCTTCCTGTGTTGGAAAAGTTGTTAGATGCCATAGTGCCCAAAACTTCCACCGGAGACTGCCACACACATGCCGTCTGCGTGAAACAAGACAATATCGTATGGATTTCATTTATGCATCCTCTTCGTCGTGGAGAAAACAAAGCAAGGAAGAGAACGCGCACCGTACATCATAAACAACAACATGACATGCAGGTCTTCGCCACTGCCAATGTATGGTACCGTATGGAACGTGAACCTGGTGTAAAATGATTCACACCTGAACCTGCTCTACGACAGTGTTGTGTGGCAGCCCTATCTGCTGCGAGAAGTTCGCGAGCCGTTTGCCGTCTTCTTTAACCCCTAGAAGCAGCGACCGGACCGAGCCCACCCGCCGCAGCACTCTCGTGCGCGCCGGGACCTCGACCGTGGACGCCTTCCCTTCGCCAGCAGCAGGAACCGCACAGCCCGCCGAAAAGGTGGGGTTGGATGTTGTCTGCAGTCCAGGTATCTCTCTTCGGTCTCGACCGCCGCTACCGCGTTCTACGTCATCAAACGCAGGTTGTTGTTCGTCACAGCAGTGCTGGTCATATTTGTGCGTTGTTATCGTGATTGGCGGTGGTGGTAGTGAAGGTGCCCCGCCCTCCGCAGAAGAAGCCGGCACCGATGATGCCGAAATGCTTGATCTCCCAGCAGCAGCTGTGCCCGTTGCTGTTGTCGACGTTGTTGTCGTATTCGCCCTCGTCATCGAAATTTTGCCGAGACCTCCCCTCGGGCTGGAAAATGGCGAACCGCCGTTTCTCGCACGGCTTTCGGCGTCTTTGATGAGGGACGACACGTGCTCCGCGATTGTCGCAAGAGTGCTCTCCAGCTCCTCCACCCTCGTTTCTTGCGTTTTCCTCTCGGAAAGCTCATTCACCCAACAACTCCTGCTTCGGCGGGAACATATGTTTTTTTCCAAACGGCCCGGACGGCACACATGGCGAAAAACAGGCGCGTGTGACAAAAGAACTCGTTTCCGCCTGATGGTTGTTGATTTCTTGTAAAAGGTGATTCACCATAAAAGATGCCGCACACATTCTTCTCTCTTACCGGTACAAGTCTGCGCATACCTTGTTGTACCGGGCTCCCAAGCCGCGGATGCCCGCCGAATAAACGCAGTCTCCATCAGCGCAGAGCAGGTCGGTCTCCGCTCCGGGTTCTTCTCCAGACACAGGCGCAGGAACTCTCTAAACTCCGACGACCACGGCCCGTCCGCCGGAAGGGTCGGGGCGTCAGCGTCCCTTCAAAACCCAGCCAATCATTCAGCGTCGGTGTCGGCCGGTGGAGATGAACAACGCGTGCGCGGAAGGCGTGGTGCCGACGAGGTAATTGCAAGAGTTTTCACGCCAGTTTCTCTAACTTGTGTGACGCAAAACTGCGGGGAGAGGTCATAACATCTGACTGTTTTTGCCTTGGCAGCACTACTATCCTGTTAGAAGTGTGCCGATCGATTCGGCAAGCAAGAGCAACCTCCGTCAGTAATGGTATGGGTTTATATTCCCTCCTCTTCGCCCGGGACCGGTGGGGTTCTGGACGGTATCAAATGACATTGCGAATACTGCTTCGTGTTTGTTTCAAACTCTTGGCGAGCTTAGTCAACCGTGGGGATCGTACCAAATGACCTCACGTACTTGTACAGTTCACACTCCGTGAGCGAGCTCCGAATGACCTCTACACCAGCGGACGCCGACCCCACCTGATGCAGTGCAACACGCCCCAGTATCCCTTGTTGGTCTCGAACGGGAGTCGCCCTAGCGCCGTAGTGAGCATCATCAAACCTAGGCTCCATACGTCAGCAGAATACGAGTACTCGTCGCCGTTGATTCGCTCAGGCGACATATACGTTATCGTGCCCACAAAGGTACGCGCTCTGTGGAGGAGCTGTCTTGGGTTCCTCCCGCCTGCCACGGCCGAAGATGATGTTCCGCTGGAACCCTTGGCTACTTCCTGTGACTCTTTCTCTCGTTTGCTACCCCCCGCAGTACGGTCGTTTCCAGATTTGTCTGAAAGCGATACTACGTCGGGGAGCTGTTTCTGATGGCCCTGTGAGAGCGATTTGGGAACACTGCCCCCCACGGAGGAAAGCCGCCTGGTATCGAACCGTTCAGTTCCGTCTCCGCCGTCGTCACCACTGCCATCGCCGTCACCGTCGTCCGCCACCGGAGTCACCGGCGCCGTGGTGGTTTCACTCTGACCATTCTCGTTCTCCTCGCCCCGGCCACCGTCACCGCCACCGCTGCCGCTGCCACTGCGACTGCCGACCGCCCCCACTCCCTCTTCGCCGATCGATGATGTACGAGACACAGCGGACGCACCTCTACAACTTCTTACTCCTCCTTCTTCTTCTTCTTCTTCTTCTTTTTCTTCTACGCCCAGGGTACGTGCGAGCCCGAAATCGGCGATCTTCAGCTCTCCTCGGCGGTTCAAAAGAACATTCGCCGGCTTTATGTCCCGGTGGATGAGGTTGGAAGAGTGCAGGAAGGCGAGCCCTCTCAACGCCTGCAGCGCGATTTGGCCGAGCTTTCTTTCGTCGTGACAACCCCCGGCATCGACCAGATCCTTTGCGAAAAGGGGCAACGAGGCACGTGGCGTGGAGAGGAAAAGGGGGAGGGGGTCTTTCGGACGAAGCTATGGATTGCATATGCATGGGGCGGGGCTCGGTAAGACGTATGTCCCATCTTTCTTTCCCAAAAGAAAACTACCACATGACATTGTTTCACAACTACAGTATTAGTAGTGACTTTCTGCCGCATGTTATATTTACTGCACCTGCAAGCTGCCGCCGTCCATGTACTCCACGACGAGCGACACGGTCGAGTTCGACGTCGTGGCGAACACGTCAATGAGCTCTAGGATGTGTTCGGAGCCGGGGGGAGGGACGACGAGACTTGACGCCGTCTTGCTTCCTTCTTTGGTCGGCCAAGAGCAGTGACGCGCCGCCGCGCGCGTGGTTGCAACCGCCGACGAAAATCCCGCTTCCCTGAACCCGTACTCAGTGGCCCTTCGCCGTCGCTGCCCCCGCATCCCGAGGCGGTCGTACAAAGACGAGACCTCGTGCACGAGCTGCCGCCTCTTCTTCTGATCGTTCACAGGGATCATCTTCACAGCTACGAGGCTCAGGTCCAACAGGTCGAACGCGCGGTAGACCACGCCGGTCTCCCCTTCGCCCACTCGTCCCAGAAGCACCACGCGCTCAATCATCGGAGTTAATACCATCGTACCGATAGCAACTTCGGCGGCGGCGGCGGCGACTGTACTACCTCCTACCGTTGCCGCTCTTCCACCCGCATCGTTTAAAACGTCAGCCAATAGATTAGCGTCTCTTCCGTCACTGATCGTTGCTGCTGCTGCGGAGGAAACTACTGCATCCCCTTGGGTCCCTTCTGCCTGCCAGGCCGCAGCCATCAGACCGGACTGTGGTATGGGAGACTGGAAACCGCTCAACAATATCTCCCCTTTCGGGGTGTAACGATAGCTTGCCGCGGTTCCCAGCGCTGTGTTCAAAGAGAGACTCTTCGAATGCCGGGGAGAGGACGTCGATGGTTCGAGTCCCGTGCTGCAGCTTTCGTCATCTGAAACCTGAGGCATAATGCGGTAAGGTGACACACAGTCCGCCCGTGCTTCCTTAACTCCATCCGAAGCACAGGGTGCGGTCCCTTGCTACTTGAAGGACAACTGGTTGTCTTTGGTTGTTAGAAGTTACGTGCTTGGGGCATCAATACAGACTACGGTTTGATGTGAGGAGGGACTTGCGTACGTTCCACGCAACCAATCGGTCCCGTCTGATATTTGAACGGCAGTTTTGATATTGGTGGCGACAGGAGCAGTGAGAAGGAGCGCACAAGAGAAATATGAGTACAAAAAAAGAAACGGCCATCGGCGAACGCTTGATTTCGCAAGAGTGTTCGGCTTCCGCCTTAAATCTATCCTCATCTAGGACGGACTGGTCAACTCGATAGCACCGCCAACACGGACGAGCGACTTTTCCCTGAAGTCCTCGATAGTAGAAGGATCAAGAGTCTGTCTAGTCCCCCCCAAACCCCCACGTATACACGCACCTCTAGCCACTCGTCGTCGTGCACCCAGTCGGAGCACGACGACATTCGGCCAATGTTTTGACGCATCGAACGTTTCCGGCATTGGGACGTTTCGACCCCCGTTGCGCATCCTCCGTGTTGTCGACCGGCGGCTTTTTCGCAGGTTCCGGGCGTGGTCAGCGATATCGCAGGCATGTCGACGTATGTGTTGTACTTCTGCCGTACGGCAGGTGGATGGTGCCGCGGCTCGTGTTCGGCACCAGTCGCAGCAGCGGCAGCATGTGTTCCATCTTCGCCATGGCGAGGGAGCGTCCGCAACGGTGGTCTCGGAATGGACAACGGCGACGCGTTTATCGCAGCCTGGAGAGAGGCGCCGAAGCTATCCCGACGTGGTTTGCGGCGGGCAGCGGCGATTGGTCTTCCCTTCGCCGGTGCAACCGTGGGAAGGCCGCCGCCGGCTTCACTGTCGGTGGACGACGACAGCCGTCTTACTTTGACAGCATCAGCAGCGAGAGCGGCAGTAGAAACAGTGTTCACTCTTGAGGTATTCCCCTTGGATTCTTCAAGTTGTCTCTTCACATCGTCACCACCACTCCGTGTGGAACTCCCACCTATGAAGGGATCAATCCTTTTGCTGTCGAACTTGGGCTGCGACCTCCCTGTGCTCCCTCGTGTTGTTGCTGTTGCTGATGGACGCGATTCGGCATCATCACTACGAGCAATACAATTGCGCAGCAGGCCGCCCACAGCCACTGCGGGCCGCGCGCCTTCCATCGAGGTGCATGAGGCTGACGATGTTGGCCTACTGTTGAGCCACCTTGTGGCCTCTTCCTCCGTCATCGGTGTGTTGTCGTCACTTGTCAATTTCCTCTTGATCTCTTGACCCGTTGTTGCCATTACTTTGGCGGCGGAGGTGGTGCACCGTGGCATCAATTGTGGCAGAGCTGCTGCTGCAGGAGGATCTTCGCCGACATCACTTCCTTGTTCGCCATCTGGCGGCAGAGCTGAAGATCCAGAAGGCCTCAAGTCAGCAGCACTCGCGGGAACGGCTGTGATGGTGGTCCAAGGCCGCACTTGCGTGCTAAAGGGAGAATTTGGGGGTGCAATCACTGTCCCATCGAACAACTCCTTCTGTTGGCCTCTCATGTCCTTTCCCTTGTGCGTCCGGCTGGTTGGGGGATGCGCCAAATGCCTGGGCACGTAGAATAAATCGATTGAACCGCGGAATGCCGCACACGAAGTGTTGACTCAGTACAGACAAAACAAACACAGGGAGGGCAAAACTTCGGACAACATCGTGGAGTCGATAAACGCCCGGCGACACCGTTTTCGTTTTAACTACTACACGTGTTTGGTTGGTGGACATTGCCAATGAGCAAGAATTGCAGACAGCGTAGATCGTAGTGCCGTGGATCTCCTCTCTGCTCACAAGTTCCGCCATCGAACTCCACGTAGCACCTTTAAATCATCGTTAAAATTATGTATCATAACCACCAACTCTACAAGATAACCAAATTACTGATCCTACGGTATGTTTTTCTGCTGCGATGCCGTTGCCCTACCCAGAGGTGAACTCGCTGGCGGCATGGTCTGCTGATATCCTTGGCTCCGCGTGTTGTTCGCAAAAAACTCTCTGCGAGCTGGCGCGCTCCCGTCTCTGCACCGATGATACCACAGCAGCGGCAGTAGTGGCACCAGTGGTGGCACCAGAAGCTCTTTTCCTTTCCGCACGAACGGAGGTTATGTCTTTCTCCGTGTGGAACGACCCTCCGGCGTGACCGACGACACCTTCCAGCACGTTCTGGCGGCGGTGACCGCTGACGGAAGAGTCTCCGTGAAGGGTGCTCGCTCCGCCCCCCATTCGTCGGTATACGCTGGTTCGCAACGGTGGACACCCGCAAAAGCAGTCAATGACACTGTCGGTTCTCAAGACGATGTACGCCGACTAGCTTTTGCATGCCAACACATGATGGGCAGGTGTCATTGGTTGCATGCAGCAGCGCACAGAAATATGCTCCGTCGCCATCGTGTATGTACGTACAGTCTATGATGCTGGAGATTTATGATGGTTTTTGAAGGAAGTGTCTACGGCTCTCCCAGTGGAGATGCGGAACATCTCCCATGTGTCATTTGCTGGTGTACATGGTGTGCGTGCTGGTACCAGGTAGTAGGTGTCGGATGAACCTTTTGTCGGGATAACAAGCCATGACGGTTACATGCGGCGAACTCTGTCCATGCGGCGGAACTCTGGTTTCGCCGTTCGCCGCACAGGTTTCGCCGCCAACTACGGATACACATTGCGCGGATTGTGTTGTGTATCCAGAGTAATCAACGCGAGGTTCTAACGACTCGTGTACACTCTGGAGGGTAGTATGTTTTCCCAAGCTTTAATCACAGCACGTGCAGCTCTCTCGAACCACATACATTTCTGGAGAAATACACACTGAAGAAATAAATATCAATGATATCTACCAAAGAACTCCAACGTTGGGGATCCTTCGAAAATGAATGCCCAACAAGCTTACACAGCAGTATTATTCGATCTCCGACCACATATTTTGCGAACGTTTTCAAAAATGATCAGCAAGCACACCTGAGTTTCGAAAATTCGATGAACGATTGGCGTACCCGACCAGTATAGGTTGGAAACATACATAGTCTACATTGTACCCAGCCTACGTCAAGAAAAAAAAATGTCATTGTTCGTTGTGATCGCGCATGACTCCATGCACGGTTGGTTGCAAGATGTCTCGCTATTTTAAACCGGTGATTGATGGCGTCTTCGAGTTACTACACATCACACCCGCAGATGTTCGGCTGCAAATTGTAGGTACTTCTGAATGAGTACCGTTTCTTCCCTCTCTCTGCTCACAAGTCAGCGCTATCCTGCCGGGGAAATCCGACTATCGCTACTGCACGCAGGGGTCTGGAATGACGAAGTCCCCAAATGGTACTCGACCAATCGACTACACCCCCGCATCCACTAACAATACTACACACCAACAGGAGGAAATAACGACTTCGTACCAGTTCCCGTTCCCCCCACCTTCCAAGGAAACAATATGGGTGGGCGGGAAAAGACACTACTTTGTGGCCATCTATGTTAGCGAGCGCTTCTACCCTTTAGCGCGCTCACGTACTCCGTAGTCATCCCTCGTGCTCTCAGGCGTGACGGCCTACGGATTCCAAAGCGTACGATAATGTCCGGGGGGGGTGTACGCGAGGTATGTTCTTCGTGACCCCGGTTATCCAATTCTTCCTGAATACCACAAACATCACGTTTTTCCATCTACGAAGAAAACAGCCTTACCTTTAAATATGGAGGTTTCCGGAAATCTCTAACATTGGACTGCACAACCAACCAGTCCACTTACAAAATCAACTCGTACGCGAACGAAGGGTGAGTTCTGTGTCGCGTTCGGCCGCAGTGATCTGTCACACGAGGCTATTGATCTCCAGTTGTCTTTGCCGCCTTCCGGCCAAACCCTGTTCCATCTCAACAAACGAGCCGTTTCTAGCCTCCTACTGATTGCCACAGGTGCGCTTTTAGAATCACCACCAGCGGCTTGTCTCTGCGGTCTAGCGTGACTATTTGGGTTGCTCTTGGACCTTGTCATGGACCTTGAAGAAGCCCGGGAGGAACGTTCTTCGTGCTCTCCCTTCTCTGACGCCTCTCAGCTATCCATCTGCCAGAAAGGGGCCCCGTGAGATATTACAAGGGAGGGAATGCAATGCGGGGCGTGGAAGCGGGGCAAGTCACTCCGGGGTGAAGTCCGTCACATTGTCCAACACTGGGCTTCATGCCTCCATCTACAAGACGGTTGCATGCAACTACGTTCGTGTGCCTTGGTAATACGTCTAGGATGTGTCTTTTCATTCGACAGATATTTCGAAGCGCCTGCATCGGACTGCCGTTGACTTCAGGACCGAGCTACAACTGCGTGCAGTTGCAGCCAGGGCGATTCTCAGCTACTAGTTCGGGAAAATGGTTTTCATCGCGAATGGTGCCACCCTTCAAGAAGCGGTTAAGCTAAGCTCAAGAAAAAACGCACGCCCGCCTCCATCTTTCCCGGATCCCACCTCCTCTTCCTCGCTTCCACGACACGGGCACGCCGCCTCTGCAATGACTTCACGAAGCGAACACACTCGAAGATATTCGCCTTTTGAACCACACGAGAGCCGCAGGCGGTAGGAAGAAACGCAGAAATATGGGTATGACATGAACAATTGTCGCGGACACGGGGGAACCCAAATAAAATATTCGGTGGGTACAACGAGCGAACAAAGCCTCGAGGCGTGTACTTCAACTACACCGTCTGGAATATTCTGCAAGAATGGTAAAGAATGGACACGCATACGTTTTTCTTACTGCTGTGTGTCGGTGCAGACAAAACGGAAGAGAGTTGGGTCCAGAGTCACCTAGCCACAACCTCGTTGTCCATCAAGTACCTGCGGCGGTAGTTGACGCCGGGATTGGGTTGCCAGCCGAAGAGCGCGGTTGAGGCCCCGTCGATCTTCTCTTTCAACATCTGTCAGCGACACCACCTTCATTCCCTCAATCCACGCCATACGAAAAGCCACGAAACGACCACGAGCGGTTGGACAAGGTCCGTCGGATGGCGAGCGAGGGATAATATAGCGTGTCGTATTATATCTCATTCCGCTCTCCTCCATTTTTTCGAGGCCTTGATGTTTGCATAACGGTTCAACTCCACAGAGCGCATCGGGTGGCGCCGGATGGCTCCGCCCTTGTCAGGGAGCTTTCCGTGGACTCATGCCTTCGAAGATGTCGCGCAAGCTCGATGTGTAAGGAGGGCACAGCCCGTACTCTCAGTAGGAGATACTTGGCGGAGCGACCAGTCGATCTACGTTTCTGCCAACTCTGCATGTCTCACCTTGGAAATCTTCCCACCGCCGATACTGCGTAGAGCATCGAGAAGTCCAGATCGTAGCAAGCGTTTGGCGACACGTCTTCCGACGAAACCTCGCCAACAAGCCTCGATCCTCAGCGCAGCAGCAGAAGCAGTAGCAGCAGAAGAAGGAGCAGTACCGTCTTTGGACAGCAGTACCCCGTCCTCCCCCGTGGCCTCGTGGCCCGAAGAATAGTCTTCTCGCTCGCTGATGACACCATCTCCATTATTTCGGCCTGCGTGTTCCTTGCTTTCCATAGCGACACCCAAGCTTATCCCTGAAACGCCTCCTTCTGTGGTGACGATGCTCGGGGCCGCTGCCACAGACCCCGAAACGCTTTCCGGTGCACCGTCTGCCGATTCGAACGGTTCTTCCCCACAGTCGCTGTTTGTGGTCCCTGGCTCGAGAACATCGTCCGGGGGTTGTTGTTCCTGTTGCGGGGCCTGAAGGTCATGGGGTCCTCCGCACCCGATTGGTGGCCCCGTCACGGGAGAATGCAATTCCGCCTCATCATCAGGCAGCCATCTCACGCCACCCCGACCGACCTCAAGACCTGTTCCAGAGGTAGAATCGCGACCCCCTCTTGTTGCACTGGTTTCGGAATCGACCTTCTTTCTGCTGTTGTGCCTGGTTGTTGTTCTTGTGCTGTTGCTTGTTCGACCACTCTTTGCGGAGTCTTCTCCTCTCCCTCGGTCACGACGGCACGAGTGTTGAAAGACGTCGGCCGCGCGGCCGTTATCACGATCGTCCGTTGTTGCTCGACAAGGACGAGAATCATGCGATGACGTAGCATTCGTGTCGTCGTTGTCGTCAATGTTATCCTCATCACGGCCATGTGTTGGCAACCTCTTGGCTATGTTAAGTGGTCGGGTCCTGTCCCCAAGGATGGCCGCGTAATGCCGGGCTACGCCGACAGGTTGCCTATGTTTGTGTCTCTGCGTGTCTTGTGTGACCCTGACGGGGCGGGGGGGGATTGGGACATGTAGGCGGAAAGCGAAAGAAACTGTGTTATTTCTTTTCGTTGAACCAACCGAGTAAGATCGGCACAAACACATACCGACGCAGACCAAACATACTGCCTCTCCCACCAGGCTTAGCGCGATGCTTGACTGGGGCGCTCATACCAGAAGTACGACGACAAACGTAAATAGCAACATCAAACCAAAGGCGCTTGATGCCGTGGGTCATAGCATGGCACGGCCATTGAGCATTGTGCTTCTAACAAATTACCGAAAACCAAGCACATTAATCGACATCATCTGGGTAAACCAACCGCCCGCGTTTGATACACCGACGACGTCGGCTGCTAGAGATCCCCGACAAAACATGCTCGCCACGACCGCACCTGCTCTCGGTTTTCCCCCCTCCTCACCTTCGAAGGCTTTCCTGAAGCTTGGCGGTTAACTCGGCGACCTCGTCTCCCAGCGGGTCTCTCTTCAGGTATCCGCCCACCTCCTCTCGCGGGTTCAACCGCAGTGCTGTTTCAAACGCTGGTCGTTCGTCTCCCCCGACGACGACACTACTCGCTAGTCTGCGCAAGGAACCTTGCTCTCGCTTGTGTCGCTTCATTCCGGCCTTGTTCGACATGGTTGGGTCAACGCTGCAGCCGATCCCGTCGACCGGACGGTGTGATGCTGTGCTACGTGGCGCGACAGGAGGAGCCTTGGCTAGGATGCTGTACAGATCAATCTGGGAGTAGCAGCCGTAGGGGGGGGGGAGGGGGGTCAGCCATGGACTAAGCATTTGTTGAAATGCGGTTCATTGGACACGATAGGAACCATGTTATTCGGTAGGGAGGTAGATTTAAGCCGTGACGTCACTATTGCCCTACAGTGCCAGGAATCCCTTCCTTCAGATAGATACATACACAAAGAGCTGCGAGGACCAGTTGCAGAGGAGCCAGAAGTCTTTCACTACCACGAATGGTAGCGAATTAACAGCCAACCCGCCAAGATCTGACGGCGGTCTGATTCCATTGCACAAGATCACTGGGTGAAGCTTTTGGTCTCCACCCTTTGCATTCAATGAAAACATGCTTGCCTCTTACCTTTGCGAGTGGCTTACTCATCTCCATCGTGGTTTGCGTGGTGTCGGCGACAACAGCTTCAGCTTTACGCGCCTGCCCCTCGAGCACACCGTCGTCCAGACAGAGCGACGTCGGGGGCGACTGGAGAGTAACTGCCGTCTGTACTGCCGCTGCAGGATGCTGTCCTGGCATCTCGGAAGCGGAGAAAGAGTCCAAGAACAAGGAGACATCTTCCTCTTCTCCAGAATCGTGGTGCTTCGGACTTGGTCTGTTTGCTTTTGGGCGGAGACACCGGTCGGACTTTATGCCCCTTTCCCGCCGGATGTGGGGTCGGTCTTCACCATTTACACCAACCGGACTGTTGCTGTTCTCGTATGTGCGCTGGTTGTTTTCGACCCCGTTCTTGCTGCCTTTTCGTCTTGGTCTGCGGTTAGCATGGAGGGCGACAAAGTCAATGTTGTCACGCCGTCGGTGTCCATTCCCCCTATTCCTAGCATCCGTCTGAGGGGAAAAGGCCAACGAAGAGGGTACACATAACATCACAAGGGGATGTTCGCTGTACTTTGTTGTCGTCCGTGTATCTCCTAGATTTTACATGCACTCAAGGTTGGTGATTCGTTCGAGTTGCCGTGGACATCTACTCTGTAGCATTCTTCTTGTTTTGTTTGGACATGGACTTTGAGTCACGATATCAACGAAAGACGACAACTTGTCGTCGTCGTCGTCGTCGTCGTCGTCGTTGTGGTTGTGGTTGTGGATGACGTTGTCTTCACGTAACAACCGTTCTGATCCCTAGGTTTAATGTAATTCAGCCCGTTTGAAATGTCAGAAAAGCAACAGTAGAGCTTGGTAGAGCGAATGATATTAACGACAGAACCACATAGATAGGTGGCTCGGGCTCCGTTGGTGCACGGGTTACAGGTACCGAAGTTGTTCTCGCATCTGCGCAAGGTTTGGGGGTTTGGTAACACATTTGTGAAGACGGCCACCGCACACTTTTGAAGTGCTGCATGCATCGCAGGTGCAGGCTGGACTATGTAAGATACATAGACAGACGATTGAAATATGTCTTGAATTGTCTGTTGCGTATGCCGTCCATTACTCACCTGGTCATAAAGAATTGTCTTCAGCTCGTCCTCGGTAGGCACGATTTGCCTATTGCCAGCGTCAGGGTCATGGTTGACTCTCACCACCCGCCCGCCAACCGTTAGAAAATACTTCGTCCGGGGCTTGTGGTCCTGGTGGTTGACGTCAAATGATTTCAACATGATGAACTACTCGCGTGCCGGCAACCGGACAACAGCAGTAGACTGGAAATCGCCGATTTTCGGAGACGATATGTGCTTGGTTTTGCTGTCTCCACACGTGGGTACAGCTGCAGCAGCACGATGCACACAGGGTACTTGCTGGCGCTAGACTTTAGCACGCACGCAATAACATCCTTTTCCCTCACTACAATATGCCAGCAGAAGGAAGGCGGGCAAACCCTATAGAACTAAACATCTACATCGAAGTAGTCCTTTACAGCAGTACGACACGACTGGCTGCTGCCTCTTTTTTCTTCTGTTTTTCCTTCTTTTCGTCGAAAACGACGGTTTCAGGCGAACCGACACCACGCGGTGGAGATTTCGCAGATCCGCCGCCGATTTTTATGATCGCCCGTTCCACTGCTTCACCCTCCCTCATCGATATCACTAAACTTTCATCCGCCATGATGCTGGGAAACATGAGCTCTAGTGTCCTTTCGCAGCTGGATCGGTGAGTAAGGCACGGGTTGGTTTTGACGACAAGCACGGGAAGAATCCTCGGCAGAACACACAACAGCAGTCAGCGGCAGGCCACGCATGCATGTAGAATGCTGCTGCCATACAGCAGTAGTCTATGTGTCCTATCAAGTCTGGCGCCAGTCTACACACCTTTCGGTGTATGTTTATGTTTGTGGTGTACATCAGCCGGGGTCACCCAAGAGCAAGATCACAAACGAGTTTTTCTTTTTACTACTTCCAATGTGTAGACTCTACAGCAGTTGTTGAGAACACGTTTTGTAGTCTACGGCATATCTTTGTAGACTAACGAACTGATGTAGACCCTACCTTTCCTCCGGCGTGTACTGATATACTCTAGACTAGTGTAGATGCAAGTGAGCTTTCTTTTTCTTGGATATATGCTGACAGCTCAAGACCTCCCCTCATCATGATAAAGCCCCCCACACAAGTGTAGTCTAGACTAGTCTGCTGATGCGATTATACATTACCCAGTCACACTGCTGTGTTGATCGATCCCGGTCTCTGTTGCTGGCAAAGTGCCTCTCGCTCCTTGCTCTGTTGCACGTAGAATACGCCCCACGGGCATGGTGAGTTGTGGTTTTCTCATGTATGGAGCACTTTCAATAATTTCGTCATGTGATGCGTTTACGTGCAAAGAACAAGACATCACCTACTGTAACCGACTGTTCCATGCTCCCCCTCTGACAAGCTTGAAGGAAAGTTTCCTCTGGGCTGCGGCGAAAGGTGGGCGTGTAGAGGAGTGCGAGTCTCTTTTGGAGATGGGGACAGGCAAGTGATCACAACAGACAGACAGGGTGTAGACGTGTCTCTGTATGCCATTGCCCATCCAATTTACAGTAGTACAGCGTACGTACGGTGGGCGTAAAGCCCTCATCGACTAGTAGACGACCAGTGCACTTGCATAACAAGAGAGGGTTTGCAGGCAAGACCTGGCAGCACAACGAGCAAGCGATCTTCCTTGCAGACTCATAGCTGATGATGGTGTTGCAAAGGCCTTCATCTTGACCCCGCATAACCCCATGTATCCTTGACCGCATCGGTTTTGTTGAGTGTTCGGGACTGCTATCTGTAGGCTTTGTGAGGAAAATCACAAGGTTCCACGGAGACCGAAGGCACATCAGAAGCCCCGCTTCAAATCTGCGCGCTGCGTGTTTCGACCTGTATCGTGCAGATATAAACTGGGTGAGTCCGGAAGGAGACACTCCGCTCTTAGCAGCCTGTCGCAACGGGCACCTTCAAACCGCCCTGTGTCTGCTCAGTCACGGCGCCTCGGCAAACCAGGTGGACAAGGACGGGCGAACTGCCCTCCACGTCTCTTGCCGATATGGCAAGGAAGCGGTTGCGGAGGCATTGATCCTGAGGGGAGCCGATGTATCCGCCAGGGACCACGGCGGTAAGCAACTCTCGTGGTCACGGCTGGAACACGACCCTTGCGGTATCACATCGTCTGTATCTAACAGCCAACTCCTCGAGAAAGCGATGAGCGTACCGAAAGGGGTATAAATACAAGTGGGGCCGGGTTGCATGTTCTTATCGGTGTTGATGGCATAGGCATCGCAGGAGGAGGGAGAGGCGTGGGCTTGCGCGGGAGGATGAGAGGGCTGAATGGATTGGGCTCGTGGTAGTCGTGACCTACCCGTCGTCGATGCTCGAAAACCAAGCCGCGAACCATTTCAATTGCATTGTACGTACCCTATCGAACCAGGTGCGACGGCATTCGAGAGTCAAGGGCCGCACGTCCCAGATGGTATGCTTCAACGCCTCGACACCATCGCCCAGCGCAGCGGTAGGCGAACCCACCACCACCTCGGCATAAGCACTGCAGCTATCAACACCAGCACATTCACCACCTCTTCTGGCAGGAGTGCTCAAGATGGCGGTGGATCAATGTCAAGCAGGCGCAGCAACACCGTACTTGATAGTGACACGCTCAGTGCTCGCGCCACCGGCGGGGGGGTGCCAGAAAACAATATCGGTGACGGCAGGTCGGGATGGCGCTGGCGGAGTAACACCGGTAGGATCGAGCACCACGTTCCCCTTACGGACGACGCCCATGATGGTGCCGCTGGTGTTGGCCCGGCAGCGATTTCGACGGGCGACGGTGGCAGGTAGGATATCGGCGCTACGATAGTTAACGTTCGCAATTCATGCTACCCTACGGTATTAGCGAGAACGGTGGCTCACAAGATTTTGACGGGGAGGACAGGAAACGACACTAAGATGTACCTGGTATTTGCTTTAGAGGGAGCTGGGTTCACTTTTAGTTTACGGACAGCGCGCAAACGTCCTAGAGTGGGCCTGTCGGTTTTCCTATGGTCCACGGAATACGACCAAATGCCATCCGCGTGTCTCTCCGTGGTATATCGTGAGATCTACGTCTTGATACCGTGACGTTTCGGTTGATCTGTTCCCAATGCCTTCAGAGATGATGCCCAGAGGGAGGAGAGAGGGGGAGTGGAGGGAAGGACGACGTTTCCATCCATTTCACGCAAAGCCGGGTCCACCAGTGCCGACAGCAGGCCATCGTCGAGGGTCCACAGCGCCGGTCGGGCAGCGTCCTCCAGCGGCGACGGAGTCCGTTCCAGTGACGACGAACACGATGTGAGTCGGAAGCCAGTGACAGCACAAGGGACGACCTTGTACATCAGTAGCACTAGAAACAGCGAAGAGTAGAGACTAGCGACGCAATCCTGCATGGTGTGAACGCGAAGCGAAGCACTGCGGCAATAGGAGTTCACGGTATTTGGCTGAGTGGCTGGAGCGGCGGGAGGGGGGGCCGGGCAGGCGGACCACTGTCGGGACGGGAATCCCTTGTCAGACAAGGTTCATATTCAACGATAGTGCCGCGACTCTTGCTTCTAAATGTTTAGAAAGCCGTGTGCATCCTCTATAACGCATGGACAAAGTTGGTGCGTTCCTCCTATTGGTTTTGTTTCGGGAGGGAAGGGAAAAGAAGGGAGGGAACAGGCTACACCGGTTGCCCAACACACGGACCTCTTCTCCCATAATAATAAAGGAGCCAGGCTTTTTACGGTTGTTTGTTTCGCACAGGAACTACTCCACGAAGGCGAAACAAGACTTCGATTTCTCAGCAGCGCCTACCGCGGGCCCGGTATCAGGCAACGCGGAAGCTTACCTATAAGAAATCGCAGCACAGAAAACGGCGACGAGATGTCTGAGAGCATGCAGCTCATATCGGCAGGCGAACCCGTTCCACACGCGGTAAGAACCCGGCAGTACGACATATAATGTGCGAACCAAGAAAGATGCGCAGAACCAGGAAAAGGCTGGTGTCCGCAGTTGCGGGCCATGATGTACCTTGCCCTCGCACACAGAATGCCGTACTATCCCCAGCCCCGTTACTCGCACCCGCGTGACTACCGTAGTAGTCGGAGAGATGGCTCCGGTCGGAGAGATAGCACCAGTCGGAGAGATGGCACCAGGGTGCGCAAAAACATACAAAAACGTCATGATTTAATTCGATTTACGCACCGGGGTCGGTGAGATCGCACCTGGTGCGATCTCACCGAACCAAACATCCAAGAATGAGCTCCTTTTCAGCTGCCGGAATGAGGTACATGTGCGTACCATTTGCACGTGGGGACGGTGTCAGCAGAGCGCCACTCGTGTCCTGTATGTACGTATGCATGGTCGCGGTTCACGCGGGATGCCAGTTGTTTTCGTTTTTTAATTGGTATGGAAGTTGCAAACCGTACACAACCAAACACACAAGGTCCAAGCCGCACCCTACCCCACCATACACAACATGCACCTATTGTACTGCTGCGTACTGCTGCGTACGTACTGGTATCCGTAGAGGAAGACCAAAACGAAAGCGGAACAGCCTGATACCGTATGTACCGGTGCCTCAGATGGAAATCACATCGGTTGTTATCCTTGTCACGTCATAGCCAAACTCGCCTTCAAACACAAAACCACTCTCCGCATGGAAAGCTGCTACGTACCAGCCTACGTTGCCGTTACCGGTGTGCTTCCAACCAGCAACAACGGTACCTACATGTGTGGTTCTATACTGATCAATAGCATTGTCAACTATTTAGCGTGTGCAGAAGACTGTGTGTGTGCGTGGGTATGCCTACACTGGCATCAGTACTATGGTACCGGTCGGGGAGATGGCACCGAGGTGCGTGCATGCAACACCTGTGTGTATTTCATCGGGGATGGCACCGGTCGGAGAGATCGCACCGGGGTACCTTGACAAAACTACACGAAATTATTAAGTTGCATGTCTGCACCGGGGTCGGAAAGATGGCACCGGGGTGCGATAAAAAACCCGAGGAACAAACATTTATAAAAACGATCGCACCCGGTGCGATCTCTCCGACTATTCGGTAAAATCTTGTTGAATGAGTCGACGCCTTCGACCACTTTTCCGCAAAAACGTCACCGCTCTCCTTGCCACCCTCTTCCCACCCGCTCACCCCGACCCCGTCCGTGGCGCACCGGCTGAACAACAAAAACAATCGTTTGAACATTCCACATCGAAACAAAAGTCGGCCGCAATCGCAGCTGCCATCGCATCGGCATCGGCACCGGCGCCAGCTACGACTGTGACTGCCGCTGGCTCGACAATCTACCCAATGATGGCGTCCAACACGCTAGCATCACCAGCCCCGGGGCCAACATCGTTAAGGTCACCTCGACGCCCTCTGCATTTCCACGGGACCCCCACCGCCTCGTGGGACGGGGCCGGCGCCGACGGGGGTGCCGGTCACGGCATCACCGTCAGCAACAGCAGAGACAGCGGCAGCGGCGGTAACCGCTGGAATGGCAGTGGCAGTGCAAGCGGCAGCAGCAGCAGCAGCAGCAGCAGCAGCAGCAGCAATAGTGGCAGAGGAGGTGGCGGAGAAAGGCAGTCGAGACCAGCAGCGTCTGCAACAAATGCGAATTCTCCAGCAACAGCGACGGGTACAACCGCCACCACCACCACCGTCACTCCAACATGCGGATTGTACGGGTCTCTGTCGACAAACGCAGTCGCTGAAAGAATCAACAGCAGGAGTATCACTGCACACTGGCTGTCCCCGCCAGCAGCGGCGGAGGTACGAGGGCCGCTAGGAGACCACGCGATGCATTGGGGCGGAAGAACGAATGGAGATTTGGTGTCCGGAGATGCACCGTACGAGTCTATCGCCCCAGCTGGGGCTGGGGGGAGGGGAGTACTGGGCGGTGGAGGGCACGGCGGCGACCCAGCGCAAGGAGACGGCGGTTCGAGTGATCACGTACGGAAACATTCTTTCTCGTGACTTCTTTGTCCCTATCGTATGCCAAGTTCGATGCTGTTGAACCTGTCGCGTTATTCAAAACTCGTCTGACAAGACCTGCTTTTGGCCTGAAAGTACACGCTGTCGGAATGGGCGGGATGAACGTTTTTTGTTCTGGAATAAACTCATCGCCATACAACTAGCCCCCATCTTTTCCGAGTAGAGATCTCCCAGTTCCTCCAGAAAAGATAAACGCTGGTGTCCGAGCGTTGTGCGTGAGTGATGATGGTTGCTCCTCGTCCATTTTAAACCGACATCTAGGATCTACGGTTGACCCTCTGCCATACAAAACACGTGCATCAACCCTTTCATTGTCAGGTTGGACTGATTAGGGCTTTGTGGCTGCAAGAGAAGGAGAGCAGGCTGGCCTCGGAAGCGAAGGTGGGTAGTGTCATTTTCACCTAATACTGTAGTTTCCACCGAGACACCCCTCGTCATGAAGGTGTACTGGGTGGTAAAACTATGCAACAAAGTACACCTACACTTTCGAATCACCCTCGTCTGTGTCGGTGCCCGAATGTGTATTCGAAGGGCTCGCGTACTACAACGCTCGTTCGAAGCAGGTTTTCGATGGTGGTGTTAACCGCGTGCTAGAACATCTTCACGTAATTGAGAGTACACAGAGTAACCGATGCGGCAGCATGTTCCTAGATTACGACCACGGCCATGTAAAATTTGTCGACTACCCTGCGACTGCCTCACTGTCTGAGGGGCTTACAGTTGGTTCGCCCCTTCCCCGCCCCGGAACCCTTGGAACGTTCGCGGCCGGTCCTATTTGCGGTTGTTTACTTGTGACTCGTTGACCCGTTCAGGCTGATGCAGTAAGGGATCAGAGCGCCCGGCTATGGAATGAACTCGTACGGAGTGAAAAACAGGTGCAGTTTTGAAACGATACCACCGTTGTTGGTTGCGCGAGATAAAAGTGTTAGTATTGCGTGCAGTACCCCACATGCCACCAAGGATGGGACGGCTCCAATAAGTTCTTGTTGAAAACGGTGAGAGTGCACCATCTGAAGGGCTAGCTCGCTCACCTACCACCGAACACATGTTATCTTTTCGCGTCGTGCGCTGTCAATAGACCAGTTTCATCTTGACGAAAGAAATCATGCCGGCTGGTCAAACATCAAATCCAGCGTGCATTACGACGTACGTCTGCAATACACCTTTCCACACACGAGACCGTAACCAGCAAGAAGAGAACACGTATTACGGCTTGTCGATCCCCTTCTTTGCTTGACCTCTCGCGTAATCTTTTGATCGGGTACGATGGTACCGGCATGAAATACTCATTGCCTGGCTATCCAAATGCAGGTGCTGAGTCTCGAAGAGGGGGCGGCTGCTCTTCGTGAGGAAAGGGATAAGCTTAAAGCCACCCTCAACGGCGAGGGGTTCAAGGTAGCTGGTGATACCTAGCTAGTCAAGGCATCCCACTATGCGGTGCCAAGAAGCATGACACTCTCGCCTTGATTAGTCTACTGTGCTTGGGGGAGAACCAGGACCAGTCCTCTACCTGTACATGGTTCGCAACAAAGTGCCCAGCTCATACACTGCATGTCGTGGGAGTTGGTTCCAATAGAAGTACAACCGAATCACCGTTAAACCCATTACCTCTTTTCAACGGTCCCCTCCATCGAGCACCACTGCGCAAAGCAAGCCAGTGTAAACGTGTATCTACTTCCTTGGTCTTGCGAGGGGGTCAAACTTAACCACGCGTGCAAGGCCAATGATAACCAACGACGGTCCTCTACATGCAGGGACGATCCTTGCAAGAACTAGAGCACCTGGAGAAAGATCTCCGGAAGGCATTGGAGGGTGTGTGCGGGGAGAGGGATAGAATCGTCCAGCAGCAACTCGCCAAGGAAGAACAGAGACTCTGCGTCGTTTGCCAGGTGAGTCTGCGTACAGACGAAACCTAGACCGTGTATTGCATAGCACAGAATATGTGCCGTTTCCCGTTTAACTTTACGGAGGGGACGGGGCACCTCAATAGGGTCAGCCACTATGGGACGGGGAGACTTCATTGAAGTCAAACGTCCAAACTGCGACGCCTCCTCACCATCCACTTCCACATTGACACGGACTTTTTTCCGCACACGCACATGATCATAATGTTCGGCGTAGCAAACGCACAACGCGTTGGCTGCGTGGCGAGGACTTTCCATCCACGTGGGCGTAAGTACTTGGCATTGCCGAGTGCATAATCGGATCATTCGAAGGCATTTGTGCCTCGGAGACTCCTCAATCGAGGCGGGACGAGTATCGTCTTGCCCTCAAAACACTACCATTCGACAACAATGCGGGGTCCTGATATAGTTCCAATTTTGGGCTCATTCGAAACGGGCGGTGGGGGGTGGAGAGCCCTTTGATATCATGTGCAAGTCATAGGGTTAGGTAGAATTTTCCGACTGTAAACCAACGATACATCGGACTTGAACCCCGAGGCTGCTTGGTCTGATTTCGTGGGCGTGGGGTGGCGGATCGAAGCCTAGAACACAAATCGAGCGAGACACGCCGGAAGAAGGTGGTTTGTGCATCTGCCACACCACACTCCCAGTGGACCCGTACGTTGACCCAATCGACCATGTAGGAAGGGCAAGCTTCAACCGACCAAGTAGGACAACATGCCAAAGGAAAATATCCTTACTGCCACCCTCCTCCTACACACACACGCATCACCCCCGCCCCGCCGCCAACGGCCAACAGGAGAACGAGCGAAGCGTGCTCCTGCTACCGTGTCGCCATCTTTGCGTTTGCAGGGGCTGCTCCGAGCGGCAAGAGCTAACCTTGTGTCCGCTATGCCGAGACCACATCACCGAGAGCCTCGTCGTGTACTCCTGAACTCGAATAGTGATACAGCAAGAAAAAAGTCTAACGCGAGGCCCCACAACGAGAAGGGGCACCTCTCGGGTTTCCATGCGGCGTACAGGCGTCTTCTAGAAGAGGTTTTGTTTGGGTAGAGAAAGGACAGGCGTCGATGGCTTGTTATTCGGCATCATCACGGTCGATGACAATGGAGGGCTCTGGTAAGTGTTCTCCTGGGGTGATAGTAGCTGGAATTGACCTCGCTGCCAGACTATCTCTCTCTCTGTCTGACGTGGTAGGCTAGACGATACAGTGCCAAACTGGGAGCGGTTGCATAGCTGGGGTCATATCCTTTGATCGGAACCTGTGCCGACCGGAACCTAATGAAGTGATAAGATGTACATTTGCGCGTACACGATTTAGTCAGATTAACTGCACAACAACTCAGGACATGTACCATGCGATGCGCCCGATACGCACATGGATGGGTCCGAAAGAATTTGGCGTCTTTGCTCTCTACATCGGGTGAGCAGGCGACCACAGCCCTTGCTTATCGCTTTCATGACAACGCCGTTTTCATGCACCATCCCCGCATCATGACAACGACACCGCCTTAACCAACCACAACGAAAAACTTGAAGAGGATTACAGCACGCAAGCTGCGTTGCCCATAAAATATATTGGCGAGGGATAATACGCAAACATGGTGTCGGAACAAGTAATGAACTCTGCGAATGTTCAGCGCTGTTCGTGATAGAGCCCAGTTGCTTCGTAAAGTTCAGCGTCTTGGCTTGAAAAAGTGTGTTGGCAGGGCAAGCGCAGACGCGGCAAAACTCGTCCAATTCCACCGAGAGTTTCAACTGTATTGCGGCACGGCTGTGAGCACCCGATTGGTTTTGGACTGGAGTACTACGGTCGCAGGATTCGGCACTCGATGCAAGGCAATCGGCAGGGTCTAAGGTCTGGAACTTGAGCAGTTGAGAGTTGACGGCAGCGGTGGCACCAGGCACGAATGTGTTCAATTATGTCGTTGGGATCTGGATTAATGGGAGTGTTTACTGTGTGGTAAAGGCTCACTCCCGGGTGCGCCTCATGCAAGAAAGTGGCGTGCGTTCTTTTCTGCAGTGCTGCACTGAATCAGAAAACTCGCCTTCAAATAAGTCCAAACTATTGTAGCTAACCATTCTGCTGCTTGTCAGGCATTTCTTCGCAACTCACGTGCGGAAATACTAGGGCCGTGCGAAGCCATCCATCGATGTCGCCGACATCATTCAACACTAAGAAGTGCAACACACCAACAACGCTACTGCCTAGGCCAACAAAACCCTGGGCATCTTATTCGACTTCTGCTCCGAACGCTTCCAGCGCTGCAGCGACGGCATACAACGACCCTGTGCATAGCACCTCCACTATCTCACTGTCAACGCGTCCACCTCTATCACCACAACCAGTTGCCGCCACGCTCGCGTCTCCTCGCCCCCCGCTACCGTGGTGGTCTGCATCAACCGCCGACACTGCTGTTCTGCTTGCGACGCCGGGATCCCCAACAACGCTAGCTGCCTCTGAGCCCCCATCGTGTTGGCTGTTAGCGCAGATCAAAGAAAGCTTTTCAAAGAAAAACGGCGCCGTGCCGGTTAGGGTTGCGCTTAGCGTGCCCCCTCTGCGTGTCTGGAGCGAGGTCCACACCTGCAATGACCCGATTTGAGAGAGGGGAGGGGAGGGGGGGGGTCGTGAATTAAGTCCTAGTCTCGCTTGCGACTGTCTACTACTGCCGTAAATCCACGTGTGACCTTGAGCTCGCAAGAAAAGTACGTAGCACTCCAACCGTCCATTTCGCACCTTTTCACCCACAAGGACAAGCTTGCTTCCCCCCCATCGTCTTCGTCTTCACATTTACGAACCTGCATCTCTCTCCCTTGTAGAGAAAAACCGCCACCTCAAAGGACACTGTGAACTGCGCTACTCAGGGTCGGACCGGTTTAATAGAATACGCCGCACCGTGGCAAAGTGGCAACCCACAACCCTGCACCGAGCGCAGCCGACAAGCTCCACCACTGCACCTACCACCACTGTACTGCTAATAGTTGCACAACAACAAAACACCCCCGAATTCCTGCCGCCCGTTCAAAACGTGCGACACACCTGTTCCAGGGTCCGCTGCCAAGCCCCAGCCCCGCTCCCAGCCCCCGCACCGTCCGCCTTCTCTTCGCCGCACCCCGGCGCCGCGCCCCCCGCCGGCTCCTCTCCGCTCGGGTCATCGGAACAGGGTCCAGAGCTAACACTGGACGCCCCTGCCATCCCGGCGGAGGTTGCAGCGGCAGCTGCAACAGCGGGGGATATGCCGTGAGGAGCTAGGATTTCTTGCGCTGTGGGGAGCTTGAACCGCGACGGCCGCCCTGGGATTACCTCCATGAACCACGCCTCGTCAAACAACGGCGTGTCGCCGTCAGCATCGTCGTCATCGTCTTTGTTGGTGGTGTTGGTGGCGTTGCCGCTTGACCCATCGCATGATTCTCGTCGTCGTGCCGACGCCAGCATGTCCAAGAGAGGCACGACGTCGCGCTCGTGAGAAGCATTAAACCAGAGCACGCGCCGGCATCGTCTATTCTGCCGTCTGCGCTCAAGTTGTGGTGGTGGTGGGGGTGGCGATGACCGTGGGATGTCGAGCGGCGTCACCGCTACCGCCACGGCCGCCCGGCTCGAAGCGACCTCATCGGCCTTCGCTCTTGATGCGGCCGCCGTCGCCGTCTTGCGTGGTCGAGGTCGAACGAAGCAAAGTCACGGCAGAAAATACAGAATCCGTGAGAAGGTGGCGGGGAGACCGCGAGGGCCGGGGCGGGATGGGAAGACCAACTTTGAGCGCGAGCGCGGTGGAACGGTGCTGTGTCTTAGGAAAAAAGTTAACACCCAAATGACTGATTTTCGGAGATCCTCCTCCGCTCATGGCTCGTCATCACTCACACTCCGCGCTGCCCCTCCCCCCCAAAGAAGCGCCCCACCAGCCTCCATCTGCACCTACAAACACATGCTCCGTACCTTTTCGACGAACCACCCCAGGCAGGCGCGCATGCTCTGTTCCGTGTGCGCCCCGTCCAGGTAGATCGTCACCGACGGGAAGGCGGGGGGTCGGAACACCTATGTACATGCGTGACACAGTCGTTCCCCGCAAAGCAAAGCATGCGGAAGATTGAAGCGGGTGGGGAAGGGATCCATAGCACGGGAAAAGTGGGACTACTGATACACAGCAATACGCGTGCTACACGCGGTCATTTCGTAGGCCATGCAACGACAATATTCAGAACGTGAGCCACCAACCCGTCTTCCAAACAGCAGTATCCGGCATTCCGCGCAACCTCTCGATCGTTCGTTGGGGTTGAGTTAACTCTCTGTGGACCTTACGAACACACCAAAAAAAGCGAAACCACCTCACGAACTCGTATTTAAAAACGAAACCGCGTGTAGAGGACAACTCTTCCACGCAAAAACGCCGTCCCAGCGTACGCTCCGCAAAAAACTGTCGGAGGTCAGCTAAGCCGTTTCAAAGTGATGACACCATCCCATTCGCCACCAGACACAAAACAGGCAAAGGATCTCACAAACATGCACACGTCCACAGGCCCATCTGATGCTCCCCTGAAACTACAAGATCAACCAACATGTTTTCTCACACCTGACAGCGTCCCGGCCAAACGCAGCACGAAAGTCCTCGGTGCACGTCTGCCGATGCCCAGAACGTCTCGGTGTCGTGAATTTTCTCCGCAGGCGGAGCCTGATCTCCCGCATGTTGCTGCTGCTGCTGTTGGCGATGAGCCTCGATCCAGACGGCGCACAGGCGCAGGGCTAGAGCGGCGTTGACCCGCTGGTGGTCACCGGCCAGGCCGATCTCGTAGGCGCGGCCGCACGGGTCGCGAGTGGGGAGCGGCTTGACCACCTCAAGCTCGCCGCAGCCGGCTGCTGCCGCGCACTACATATGGCCGTTCGTCCGTGGTTGTTATCAGTGATGATGGGTGGGACGACCACGACCCGACTAACGGCGCTGCGACAGAGTACCCATACGCATATCACGGAAATGTATCGCTTGTAGACGCAAAAGTGGCGACTATTAATAGTTCTGTTTTTTTGGTGCATCAAGCGATACACGCGACTACCGAGTACGAATATCCGGCGAATCGCTACACGAGGCGAAAAAGAATGGAAAACGGTGTATCGGCCCTGCTCGTGACAATGCAAAACGCTACTGGTACTTGAGGGAAATGCAAGAAGAAAAGTGCGTGGCGTGACGTGATCGTCACGCTATTGAAGATCTATTTGTTCTTTTGGAGTACAGGAGAGATGGCAACCTCGTGCGCATGGGGATAAATTCCATTATGCAGTGTACACTTTCCCCCTTAGGCACAAAATCTGCTTAGCTTGATGCTTCTCCATATGTTTGATGCTGGAAAAATAAGACTTGCGAACGAGCTACTGAAGATCGGCAAACACCCGTGCACAGTCGTCCGTACGTGCAAGACGCACACGGTCTCGGTTCAAATTAAAAAACAGCATCTATCTACTTGTTGGCTTGCCTCGCAAAGCACCGACATGCCACCCCTGGGTTGCTCCACCGCCATGGCGCGGCAGCCCTCCTTGAAAATGCCACCCTTTTCCCAGGCGATTTTGTCCAGCGTATCGCCGAGGACCTGTTTTCCGTTTGGGTATATTTAGGCGGAGAGGAGGAAGAGAAACAGCAAGAGGGGGAAGAGGAAACGAGGAAGGCGGCGGGATTCGGGCAGGTGAAGGCACGACTGGAGTAAGACTAGCACCAATGGAACAACATTGCAGTAACCGTAGCAGCAGCAGCAGCAGTGGCAGCAGCGGCAGCAGCGGCAAGAGATATAACGCAAGCACACCAGATACTCTAATGACCTGCACGATGTCGATAAATGGTACCACTTTTGACGACTCCCAAGACGAAATGCACTAACTTCACCAGCATGCACACCCTCAGAGACAAAACACCTACCTGTGTGTGGTCCAGGTCGAGCATAGCCACCCCGCAGGCCACCGGCGAGGGCACGACGTTGGTGGCGTCAAACCTCCCGCCCATGCCCACCTCCAGCACGCAAACGTCCACCCCCTCCTGCACGAAGCACCAGAGCCCCACCAGGGTCAACAGATGGAAGTACGTCGGCATCTCCGGCGCGGTCGTCCCCTCCTCCTCGGGGGCGGCCGGCCCTTGCTCCGCCTGGCTTGGCCCTTCGGAAGCAGCGGCGGTAATACCGGTGGTGCCGGTGGCGGCGGCGGTGGCGGCGGCCGTTGCGTCGTCGGTGTTGGTGGGAGCGGCCGTGTCCTGCAGTCGGTCCCACACCTGAAAGAAATACCTCGCGAATGCCTCCTTGGTGAGGGGTTTACCATCGCATCTCACCCGCTCCGTGACTTCGAGCAGGTGTGGCGAGGTGTACAAGCCTGTTTCCGAGCGTGCGTTGTTTCAAGCGTGAGCGACGACGCCGACGGGAACAGCGTTGCGTGAGATAAAAAATGTGGGGGAGGAGCAGGAAGTGCAATTCTAGGGGCATTATAAGGGGTGCAGGCTTGTTCTCGCGCTCCTGCTTCTTTGGACAACAGGGACACGTGCAACAGCTCTATATCCGAGGCACACGTGCAACAGCTCTTGATCCAAGCAAGAGAACAAGTCGGAGCCGGGATGTTGCTAGCCGTACCTGTCCTGAAGCCATGGTGACGCAGGATGGACTCGACCATCGCGCAGGTGCTTCCCTTGCCCTTGGTGCCCGTGACATGGATCACCGACAGACCGGACAGGTCCAGCTGTGTTCCACCCACATGCATGGAAGGGTTAGAGAGTGGATAAGGCGCGCAGCTATGTACGCCCATGGACTTGGGTTTGTATTGTAGCTGCTGCTGTGTGTTGTTGGGAAATCGTGTCATCCTTCCACAATAAGTGGGGTCTGCAACTGCTTGGGGACCGCGCGGGGTCAAATCAAAGAGGGCGATAGTTCCTGTGCTACATAAGTTCTCCTGTTCGACCCCATCTGATACGTAGCATGCAAGGTGCGCCAGCTACTACTGCTGTAGATAGGACCAACTAAAAAACGAACGATTCTACATAACGGAAACTGCAAGTTACAAGATGTGCACGCAACCTTTTGGTTCGGGTGATTGCGTTGCACATGATAAAATGTACCAACGGCATATTGCTCATGATCGATAATTCGGGTCGCTCAGTTCTGGGTGTTGGGAGCGTTGAGCAGCTCGGCCATGGCGGGCAGTAGATGGTACAAACTTGTTGTATTCATCGGGGGCGTGCTTAAGCTCGTCAATCGGTCACGGCATCAAGTCACGCATCACGCTTAAAACACCAAAGGAATCTCCACGAATCTCGGCCATTCCATCACATTCCCAAGGAAAATCAAAGAAACTTCCCGTTCCTCCGAACTTCATCACTGCGATCTCCGTAGATGTATACCCAACATATCACCCATCATACTATGCTACGAGTATATCGAATAGCCCACCTGCTCGTATGCATCGTCATGCTCCGGCAAAAACCAATATCACAAACCTCTTTACCAACTCCTCCAACACACTCAAGAACAAACTGCAAACACAACAATCAATATGATACCACCTTCACCAGACTCTCTCTCTCTTGTACAATCTCGTCTCTCCTCTTTCTCTCACTCTCTTTCCTCGACAGAATACGAATCGACCCCAAAACACTTCCTTCACTGCACGTTCATCAGAAACGTCACGGTGCACCGTGGGGGGGGGGGGGGGGGGTCCGCAGAATCGCAAACATCAAGCGCATCGGGATAAAATTACCCTGTGGGACCGAGTCTTTACCATCCATCAACTCATGTCCATGATCGGCACATTGTCCTGGGGGACGAGGGGGTTGATCTCAACTTCACGAAAATCGCGCGGGTCTACGACAGGGGGAACTGCAATCGCAGATGAGGCTACGGCAGCCGTGATTACAGGCTGGAAGTCGGAAATAGTCGTTGGGACTACATCAATGTCGATCGGCAGGAATGCAGAATGCGGAAGTACTACACCGGATGTGGTGGATGGGAAGCTCGAAGTCGCAGGTGCAACACCGGCAGCACCGGCGGACTGGAAGCTCGCACTCGGGCTCGCACTCGAAGGTACAACACCGGCAGCGGCACCACCGGCGGGCTGGAAGCTTGAACTCGCGAGTTCAAGCTGCATTCTGCATTCCTGCCGATCGACATTGATGTAGTGCCAACGACTATTTCCGACTTCCAGCCTGTAATCACGGCTGCCGTAGCCTCATCTGAGATTGCAGTTCCCCCTGTCGTAGACCCGCGCGATTTTCGTGAAGTTGAGATCAACCCCCTCCCCAGGGCAATTTGCCGATCATGGACATGAGTATGTTTCTTGATGTTGGTCTGATGGATGGTAAAGACTCGGTCCCACAGGGTAATTTTTATCCCGATGCGATTGATGTTTGCGATTCTGTAGAACCCCCCCCCCGCGGTGCGCCGCGACTTTATGATGAACTTGCATCATTTCCACCAGCAGCGTCTCTGGCGAGGGGTCCGTGTGTGACTTTGTTTTCAAGGACGCAAAAGTGCGTTACGCTTTCCACCACGGAAGTGCCGACGTCTTGAAGTAGTAGGGATCCCCGGAGATCCTTACTGCTCGAACTACAGTGATCTATCTGGGTGCCAATGGGCCGAGAGTATATGTTGTATTTGATAAAGACTTATCCATTACACTACTCAGTCAGCCCTTTATCAAATAGCTCACTCACCTGGATTCTGTCGAGATATGCTGCGACGCTCGTCACAGTTGACTCTCTTCGTCTGGATTGAGAGGGGTGGGGGGTGGAAAAAGAGAGACGAACGCACAACAACAGCAGCATCACCAAGTAGACGCTCGTCAAGCTCAACAACACGCAGTATGGGTAAGTACTGTATGCATAGGTAGAGACACACGCGTGTGTTTGGCGCTCTTGCGCTCTCTGATTGGATCAGCGATAAGCAGGCCCGGAACTACAGTATGTCCGTCCGCAAACCAGCAGCCGCCAACAAGGTGTACACCCACCACAAATTGCCCGTCCGCAAACCAGTCCAGAAATGAAGAATAGCTAGTGGGATCGACGTTCCATTTCGTTTGGTTCCTGGAACTCTATGCCCGGCCTCCATGCTAGAATCCACATATTCTGCGCAACATGCGCACGACCCAAGAGTTGTCACGCACTTGGACGCTTTTTCCAGCGCTGCACCCGCCGCTGAGATGGTGCCATAGAGCGTCGACTTGGCATCCTCAAAGGTTCGTAAGCCAGTAGCATCGCCACCCGCACCATGAACCCCCGCCATCTTCCTTCCGCTTTCTCTCTCTCTGGGGCGTGGAGCACACCACACGACGCGGTGTGCGCTGTCGATCGCGTGCGTAGGGCGTCCCCGGAGTGCCTACACCCCCGGGATTTTTCCCGGTAGACTTCGCGGTAAAGGGCGAAAAAATGGAAAGAGGCATGCACGCCTGACAACGGCCTGCAACCTCAAACCTCAAACGCCTGAAGTTGTGTTCGAGCGTTCGAGCGGCAAAAGGCACAAGGCACGAGGCACACGCTTGGTTGGTGCCCCCCTGCTTGTCCTGATCACATCACCACCAGGAACAATGCGACCTAGCTGGCTCTTGTATCTCCTTCCTCTCGCGAGCAGAGGGGGGCTCGCGTTTGTCTTGCCGGCAGCAAGCCCGCTTCATGTTGCCAGCGGCAGCACGTTGTTGCAGGTGAACGCGCCCTGCTCTTGGAGCCCCCCGATACCAGCTGATCCTGCTGATGCTACGCGTGCTATCGCACGACCGAGCGTAGCCCACAGGCAACATTTCTATGCTCTCAGGTGATTCCGCGTGGCCTCACGAGAGCGAATTGCGTGTACTTCTGTTGTCTAAAGGGTGTGTTTGGTGGCGTGTATAGATGTGCTCTCTGACAACAGAGTCAACTCTGTTCTCTGCAAAATGTGGGTTCACGGGACTGTCAGATTTGCTGGTTCGCATCTCGATCCCGTTGTCTCCATGTCTCTGTCCCTATCTTCATTTATGTGTTTGTCTGTCGCCTTGCCTGCCTACCTGCCTGCCTGCCTGCCTGCCTGCCTCTCTGTCTACACACTTTTCGCCATTGTCGCACGCACGTGTTCCGCTGGATGATTTCGCATGGACACGGCGGGGTTCCTTTCCTTTGTTGACGTCACGCGCGATTAGTCGCGGTAGACTATGTTGTGTTGTTGTCGCCTCTTCTTTGTGACCGAACTATCTCGTCCGCATCTTCTATCGCGTTGTCGTGTGTCTATGCTGCGTCTTGTGGCTGACTTCCCCTGTTGGTTCAGGATGATGGCCAAGAATACCCCGCCAACCGGTAAAACGAACTATCGCCGTCCCTCGGCTGCCATCGAGCGGGGAGGGGGATTTTTCGTTCCTGGCTTGGAGGGATTCAAGTGAGCGTACGCATACGAGTTAGACTAACTATTTAGCACGCCATTAGACTAGGAGGAATTAGGCTGGATGATATGAAGTTTGGAAACCCACTGCTATTTTCAGAATGAGCTGTTCTTTACCGGAGAGGTGGGCGTACGTGTGAGCGGAGAAGGCGTATTGAATGGCTGCGTTTACTCTTATGTTTCTCTCGATCTATATATGACCTGTTCTTTCCTAGGGCGCGCTTTGTTTTGGGCGTGGTGATACTGGGTCTCCTGAGCTTAGAAGGCTTTGCGCCGCCGGGGATGACCATCTTCCAGCTCGTCAGCAAACTACTAGCGGGGCTTGCGGGAGTGTCGCTGTTCGCCCAAGCGCTCTTGGACCAGCAGAAGGAACGAGCTTTGGAGGTGACGGCCACAATTCTATCTTGAACACGGGTGCATAACCTTCAAAGTATGTGCCACATCCCCCATGGCACGGGTACAGTATAGCGAACAAGCAAAGATGCGTTGTTTGGCTGCTGTTTGACCTGTGGGGCTCTCACCGAGCTAATCTGTGGCGCATGTGACGGCTTTGGGCATATTTGTCAGTTTGATCCTTGACCTCCTCTCCCCTTCCTCGCCCTTCAACTCCCGTGCCGTTGTAACACACGGCGCGTCCATCGTCGACGCTGTACTTGCGATGCCGTTGGTCTGACGGCGGGATATTTTTTCTTTCGTTATCCTTGACTTGCTTTCAATTCGGAGGGTAGGACATGTGTAGCAGACATGCCAGAGGCCCTCTATTTCCATCGATTTCAGTCGTTTTCATCGTGTGTGCACTGGGCGTTTTTGGTTTCACCTGGGCCCCGCGTGTGGCAGATGAGAAGGGAAGCGATCGCGGCAGCGCCCGCCTCGGCAGGGGGACCGGGGATGGACACGGCGGCCGGGGAAGGACAGGTGGGAAATCGGGGGCTCCTCTTGGGCAATGAGAAGCTCATTTTTTTTTTTATCTTGATGCACTCATTAGAGCCTGAAACCTGGGCGTGGGAAAGCAATAGCCAACACTCAGGAGTGACATATTTGTGATGGTTTGGGGCAAAGAGTAACCTGGCGTTGAATGAACCCTACCGCTTGCGGAAGTTTATTGAGGCGTTTTCACTCTTCGCTGTAATTGGAACACCTTGGGGTCTCTTACTAGTGTCTCGTTCACCCATAACCCTTCTTCGGTAGACGGTCTTGTAGGAACCACACTTTTAGTCATGGGGTTGGGACCGCCCCCCGTACCCCCGCCCCCGTGTCTCCGAATGCCCCCAACCCTTATGCCGGCGCTCCTCCTCGCCTCCACCTTCCACGTACACGTTTTCGAAGGTGGCGTTCTTCGATAGCGCGGCGCTGGGGAGCGACCTCGAGGCGAAGGTCATGTGGGCGGCGGACATCGCGCTGCAGCTCACGGCAGCCTGCTCCTTCGTGATGTTCTCGGACGGGGAGGTGCTGGCGAGGTGAGGAGCGTGTAGGAGCGATTGATTGGGGGTGGGCTGCTGCAGAGCGCCGAGACACAGAGGTATAGTCGCACAGGTAAACCCCACCAATGACTATGCACAACAGATCGCATTCACACATCTGCGAACTCCCCCCGAACGTGTAGGGTGGGGGCCACGGGAGGGGAATCAGACGCCAGCGACACGGTTGCGGCAGCCTTCAAGCAAGCCACGGCAGCGGCGGCAGCAGCAGCAGCAGCACAGACCGGGGAACAGGAAACAGGCTCCCCCTCTGCCGCCGTCGTCAACAGAAGCGCCAACGGTGATGACAACGATGCCTTGATGCAACTGCTGCCCTCCGCCTGCCGGCAGGGTGTCCTGTGCAGGGTGTCCTGCCCTTCCAGTGGCCGCGGTGACGGAGGAGGGGATTTGGTGGTGCTTCTGGGGTCGACCCTGGCGGGCGCGACCGTGTTGTCGGGGATGGACGGGGCGTGGTTTGAGCGGGTGTGTGCCTTTCTTGCTCTCGGCCCGGCGGCGGTGGGTACAGGGAAGCGGTAGCGGGTCGCGAAGTTGAAAGTATGTTCAGAGCGGGGAAACACACACAGAGATAGGGAGGGAGAGAGACAGACAGAGACAGAGACAGACAGCGACAGGTAGACGTTGCGCGGTTGAACCATCAGCACAGTACATGCGTAGGAATACGGGGTGAGCTCGGTGGTAGTGCGGGAAGGTCATGCTTTGCTGGAACAGCTTTTGGGTGCAAGAGATCGTGGGAAGGAGATAGAACTGGAGTACCACGAGATCATCTCTCGCTCTTTTTCTTTCAAAATAGGACAATGATCACGAGTCGTTCGTTCGCAAGTCGGAGGAGTCCTGTTGTTGGCAACACTCATCGTGGCGTGGGAAAGAGGCAGTCCTGCGCACAACTCCTTTCGAATGGTATTATTATTAGTGGATCTGTGAAAAGACGGAATCGTCCTCGACAGACGTTGGGGAGAGTTTCTACCTTTATGAAGGTGGTCTCCACATTACCCCCCCCTTTTTTCGAGACTCTTTCTTGTTTCCCAGGCAAGAGAAGTCTTCTTGGGGTAACCGGAACCCGACCGGCTGGCGGCGGGGCGATTCACATTCTTCACAATCCTCTGTACGTGTTTACGGATTCGCTACGTCCGCCACGATATCAGAAGTTCCGAGTTCGATAGCCAGTGCGTCCTCCCTTGGCCCACCCACCGTTTTTCTTTTTCCGTTGTCCGGAAGAAAATTTGGTGACCGGCGGGTTTTGAACCTGTGTCTTTTGCAACCACAAGCAGACACCCTGACATCTCTTCGTCGACGCCATAGTGAAAAGAGGGAATCGTCCTCGACAGACGTTGGGGAGTTTCTACCTTTATGAAGGTGGTCTCCACAGATCTGCTCTCCTTTTGACAAGTATGTCAAGCCTTACAAAACACACACAGTCAGTCATTCATGGCCTTTGTCTGGAGAAAGGCTCGATCCGTTTTTGAAGGAGCCTCTGTTTTATTCCGTAACAACTCCGCACGCATCGAGGAGAAGCGGTAAAGAAAATTCTGGTAAAAATTGCGTCCTACGCCACCCACCCCCACCCGCCTACTTCAGGTTTGGCAGCACAAACGCAAGGCAAAACACACATCCGCACTTGACACCCGGACAAGGGGTCTGCAGCAGTGGTTTTGCCGCCGCCCCGGCACCGTTCAGTCCAGGACCCCGAAACACCACTGTTCGATATTAGCATCATCATCATCTGAATCGTCGCTTTCGTGCAAATCAAGTTATGACTCAACATTGTCCTCCTTTCGTTGTCCAAACGAGGTGCCGGGGCGCGATGTGACGAGAGAGGTTTACCCGGCCGCCTGTACATGTCGCGGCAACGGACGAAGTTCGCGGAGGCGCGAATGGCACACACCCTGTCGAGGCTTCGACGCTCCTGCTGCGAAACTCACGTCTCGCTTCTCTCCCTACCCGCAAGAAAACGGAAAACGCGAGTCTGAACATGAGAGGACGCGTGTACGTTGCATGAGCGACTTCGTCAGACGCGCAGACTGAGCGGTGGTGCACCGTGCAAGGTCTGCTGCTTCATAACCAAGAAGCGTCCCCCCGGACGTTGTCGCATGGTGAACGTCCTACGGGGTATAGCTTCGCTCGTCTCGCCGCATTGTGAGACTTTCCGTATCCCAGGAGAACCGGGCGATCAATACAAACGGAGCGGAGGAGTGCCACGTCGTGCCCGAATCTCGGCTCTCGGCCCTATATTGCAGCGCACCGGTGTTATCGACCCTTTGTAAATTCGTTGTTTTTTTGTTCACCACGCACCAGGGCTGACACCTCTGATTCGCAGCCGTACACCCACCAACGAGAACAAGAGATCATACCTCCAAGGTAACTCATCCAACCGCGGATCTTCGCTACCGCTACCCACGCAAAAGCCGACAAAAAAATGCCGAGCTTAGTTGGCCTTAGACAAGAAACAAGAACCATACCAAATAAAAATCCGTCGACGAGAGAGAATATGATACCCTGAACCCTATTTCGCTAGCTAGTCTCTCTAGCTCTATCAAATCATCCGAGTTTACAGTCACCAATCCGGTCAACCATTCACCCCACCGGGGTGAAGCTCCAGCATGGAGCGCTCTTCCGATGCGTCCACCCAACGGCGTTTGAGATAATGCTACCAGGTGCGACAAGACTCAATTCTTAGACATCAAATGAACCTAAACGTCAAGCCGAACAAATGCGCCAGACCTGGACGTTTCGACCCTCTGCCTGGCGGGCACTACCAAATACCTTTTTCAGCAAACATAACGAGAATCATGTGATCAGTCCACGTGAAACAACAGAGTCAAAATATCGCATCGACTCATCGCATCACAGGAGAGTTAGGATGAGGGGCACTCCTTTTGCCCACTTCTCCTGTCCGATGGAGCTCGACAGCTCGTCCACTTGCGATTGCCTGAAGGAAAACGAGCAGACGAATACCCCATTTGGCGAAGGCGGGCGGGTAAGTGTGTGCGAAATCGTCCTTCTTACATCGAACAGATGCAGTGAACGAAATCCGGGGCGGAATCGGAGGCGGCATTCGACTCTTAGCGCTGATGGAACCCGCGGAACGACGTCAAATTCGACGAACATAAACAAAAATCAGGCTTAAATACTCAATATAAGACCAGCATCCAGCCGGTTTTTCTCCCTTTCAATGTAAACGAAAAATAATTCAACACATTTTTTTCGACTGTGGTTATATCTCGCAAGGGTAGTCTTTCCGTAATTGTATGTAAAACTTCAGAAAAACAAATGTTCACGAATCCAGCACATACGCGCACAATCGGATCAGAAAGCCTTCCAGCGTGTTTTTTCCCTGCTAGGACCGGCGTGTTTCCATTGGCCAGTCGCTTAGCACCGTGGAGACGCACGAGTCAAAGAAACAGAGACATCAGGTTATGCGTCACCGCCTCACAAACTACGCTTCAAAAGGTCCGACTCTCGAAACAGACGTCGCTAAATCAGCAAAATACAGCAGCTGCAGCCACACAACGCACTTGCAGGGGTCCGTGGTGACAACGAAGTCAACGTTGTCGACGTCCTCGATGGGGTTTTGCAGGATAGCATGGATGGAGACACCGTTCTCCGCCGCCAGCTCCCCCACTCGCTGGATGATCCCAAGATCGTCCCTGCACACCGTAAAAAAACAACGAAAAAAAAATTAAGATGGCCAATTTCGCAAGACGGCACTCTCACTTGAGAGACGTGGCCCAAAAATCTGCAACATAACGGAAATGAAACCCAATCGACAATATATCGGGCATTACATGGTGCGCTCCTATTTGGCTCGAAAACTTGCCGAGTGGAATGGAAACACGAACAGCAACACAAGAGCACTCACGAGCAGGTGATGCGCAAGTAAAAGGCTGACGTGAAGTCCGACTCCAGCTCCCACTCCTGCCACAGCAGTCGCAGGACAAATAAGACACGCAGGTGGGAGGTAAGGCGAGGGGATGAACGGGGCCAGGACCCACAACATACAAAACACCAATCACCGTGTGAAGATATCTTATGTACATGTACCATTTCGCCTGTTTTCGTGATTCGGGACATATTTCGCTGGCAGAAGCGAGTCTTTTCTCGAGCTTCCTTCTCAGGGGCACGTAGGGGGGTCGTCGGTACATTAGTACGCACGCCCGAGGACCGTCAGCCACCCGTGGCGAGTGTGCTTGACGCCAACAGTTGAAAAAAACTTGCTCCATACCCCGGGGACGTGTCCGCGAGAAGAGAGCCTTCACAAGAAATACAACAAAAACTGCTTTGCAGAAACAGGAAGATTTTTGATTCCTGCGCAACCAATGTATTGCTAACGCACACATGCCCCACAGACATTGGGCAACACTAACACATAATAGGGAGTGACCAAACGCAGCGGAGTACAGCAGTCGGACCTGCAGCAAGACGCCACCCCCTAAAAGCATACTCATGCACACTTAAAAAGTAAAGGCGAGTAAAATAAAATTACCACGCACATGATACAGATTCCAGGCAATTTCTGAAGGTTGGACGCAAAACCGGCACTACCGAACGTCATGACGTCGAGATGCAACGGTGCGACCGCGATGACATTGGCCATGTCCTCTTGCGTCGCCCCCAGGAGGCCAGCCACCTAACTCCCAAAGGTAACGGCTCGGTTGCAACGAACTCGAGCAGGCCGCGTAACCCCCACCGTCGGCTCAACAGCTGACACGTGATCCACGAACAGCCAACGCTCGCCGGGCCCCTCAATCAGGCCAATTCGGGCGAAAATGAACATGTGGACCATCGGACAAGACCTCGCGAAACAGGAGGCGCGGTCAAAAGAAACCTACAAGCCCAGCGAATCGCCTCACACAAGTCCTGTGCCTCCCGAGCGTTCTCACCGTCTCCCACAATTCCATCTAAAACGATCCACAGGTGACTGAGAATGACTCCCTCCACTGGCGAGACAAACGACACCAACAACGACAGCAACTTATCCACCAGAACGAGACGACCGAACGCCCTCACCCGCTACGCAGCACCCACCGCCATCTGCGACACCACCACGAGCATGAACGCTTCACCCACCTTGTCGAAGGGGAAGGGGGAGCCAACCTTGCCCGTCCCGAGGCGAACGATGTCGTTCACCACAGAGTTAGCCGTGGGGTACCGCCCCGCGCCGGGTCCAGAGAACGATGCCGTGCCCATGTTCTGCGGGAGGGGGGGGGGCGGCACAACAACCAGGTGTGGGTGGGGGGTGGAGGGATGGGAGTAGCTGCCACTGAGTTGGGGCGGGGGGCAAAATAGTTACAAACCTTGAGTCACAGGATCCACATGCGCCGATATCTAGACAACTCTGTAGCCGCTCGTAGAACGTTCCGCTCCCCCAACAAGCCTACGGAGGGTGTGAAAACCAAATCCGTGACCCGACTTAGGCGGTATATTTGATCCACCAGAGACCTGCTCTACATACTACCAGGCTGTGTTCCACCCCTAGACTAGAGCTGACCAGTACACGCACGAGCTTTGTTGCGACCCCAGTCCACTCTCAAGCCTGCAACGACAGCCACCCCCTTAAGGACGCAAACCTTGGAGTCGACGGAGACGATGTTCCCTGCTCCTCTGGCGGAGGCAATGGGGTGGCTGAGCGGCACGAGCACGGGGGACACGAAGACCGAGAGCTTCTCGCCGTCGGGGGACCGCATGGCGGTGCCCAGCAGCTTGATGGTCGACTTCATCATCTTGGCGTACTCGAAGTCGACCGAGGTCAGGGATGAGATTCCCTTGCACTGGATCTGTTGAACGAAACAAAAAACAAGAGCAATGTATACAGAACGTCTCAGGTTTGTTGTGACGAGGGGGTGTTGGGGTTGCGACGGCGCTGGGGTGGCAAGTGTCGCCGTGCCCAACGCCGCCGTTCGCAGATTGGCATGTTCCCGACTTCAGATGTCTTCGTACTCCAAACAGCTCTAAAACGTGCTGCTACAATACAGTCCGGCAGCTTGAGAAAACAAACACTAGGACCTCTCCCACCCTCTCGGAGACACTCCCCCAACATCATCATTTGCTCCTCAATCCTTCATCTTGACCGCACTCCCCCCGGTCCTCCGGCTCAACCACGCACCCCCCCCGCCTTCGTCCTCCGTCTTACCAAATCCGATGGCACCGTGGCGCCGAACGCCAGCTTTGTCAGGAGAGCGATCTTAGCCTGCACGTCAAATCCCTCCACGTCCGCCGTAGGGTCCGCTGCGATCCGACCGAAGAGGTGTCGGGGGTGGGGGTGGGGGTGAAGCAGTCGTGACCCAGCAGATGCGAGAGTTGAGTTTTGTCACAGTTCAACGGGGGTTCTATCTACGAGTGACACCGCGCATGCAGCACGCACAGGAAAAATTCGATCCGAAATGGATCGCACGAGAACACACACACCCCTTTTACACTCCCAACAGGTGGTGAGCGTGGATACTACATGCCGGCGCGTCCTAAAAATATTTGAGAAAAGGGTTTCGCTGATGCCGTGAAGGGGTGCGATATCGTCCGCAAAATTGGCATATGCTTCCCTCTCTGCATGAACGAGCTACACTACATTGCTAACCCTAAAGGAAGCAGGGGGGGGTTGGTTTAAATTCCTAGAGCAGTGTGAAAAACAAATTCCACGCTTACAACCCCCGGGAGCAAACAAAGCTCAGACCGGCCCCGCCCGGTACCCGGGATGCTCTCTAACCGCTTGGCGTCATCGGCGACACAAACGCCGCATATGTACCTAGCAAAGACACACCCGCACGGACACACTCTCGAACAACCAAGGTATCACAGACACACGGCGGGAGTACGTGCCGCACTTCCTCCTCACCCTCCGCGTAGCCCAAGTCCTGCGCCTCCTTGAGCACTTCTCCGTAGTCGGCGCCCTCGCTCTCCATCTTGGAGAGCATAAAGTTAGTGGTCCCGTTCATGATGCCGCACACCTAAGACCAACGACAACAACAGAGAATAGATACGCGCGCGCGGGGGGAGGGGGGGGGGAGGGGGGATCCACGTACAACAAAGCGAGACGAAAAATTAAAAGACCAAAAAAATACACAAGCTTTGACGAGATCCGATGCTTGTACAGGGTTTCCTCGTCAATAACGTGTGCACGTGCGCAGGGACATTACAAGAAAGAACGGACCATTCCGCACACGATAATAGCCGAGCAAGCCTGAAAGTGGTTCAGCGCGAAGACGAACTGGCAAGCTTTGGTTTGCTCGTCACCACGCTTCCCGAGGCAGAAGCGATAAAATTGTGGCAAGCACACAGGACCACCCCCCTTGGTCTAACTAACGTTGTGCACCACTGAACTGCAACATTACTGTCTGTTGCTTCTTTTTCACCATTGCCGTTTCGTGAGTGACTTCAGCTGCTCTCATGGCGGTCGCTCATACAGCCAAAATTCACACCCAGCTGCGTTGTTGCACTACTATGACAGCACTCGGACCCACCACGCAAGGTGCAGCGTGCACAAGGCCACTATTATACCACCACCACCACCAACTCCCCCCCCCCCCCTTCTTGCCTTGAGAATCTTGTCCCCCAGGTAGTCGTTCTGCAGTGTGGCGATGATGGGAATGCCTGCACATGGTGGGTCGCGACACACACATGGCGGGGAACGACAACGGAGGGGTGTCGAGGGTCCGTCAGTCAAAATGGATGAAACCCAAAAAAAAAACAGGAGCTGTCTGTGCGGCGTACAAGGGTGGTACCCAGGCGGTAGATATGCACACAAGAGCGAGGCTTCTACCGCCCGTCGAAACAAGTTGGCGACCAAACGTCGCGCGAGAAAACAACAAATTGGGTGACGTTGACGCACCAACCCACAGCTACACCAACCCACAGCTAAAACGCTCAAGTGGTGGAAGATCCAGCAATGTTTCGCTTCCCGCCGAAGAGGACGATGAGCAAGTATGCTGTGGCTACGGCGTGCACCATAGGTACATTTGCAGCGTGACGCGTCAGAGGTTATGCAGGAGAGAGGCTAAATAGTGGGACAAGAACCGTACGTAGGCAACGAATGTAGAACGCAAAAAGTATTAGCTTAATTCGTAGGTGGCAACAAGCAGGGCGCTCGCTCTCCTCCTCCTCCTCATCCTCGTCTCCCATGTGTCTCCTGACGCCCCCGTCAAAACTCACCGCCGCACACCGCGGCCTCGTATCCGAACGTCACCCCCGGGTGCTCCTTGAGCAGCTCCTGGATCTCGCCGAGGTACGCAGCCACGAGGGCCTTGTTCGCCGTGACGACGTGCTTGTTGCGACGGATGGCCTCGAAGACCACCTTCGCACCACGAGGCAACAACGCAAAGACGTCGACAACGGCTTTGACAAACAGCAAAATTGAAAAATTACAATATTGTCGCCGATGCTAGCGGTCTATTTAGTCGACGGTCGCCGACGAGAGGCCAGGCATAAATGCGGCAGCAACAGCAGCACACAAACAGCCGCAGTTGCGACCCCACGTGTACCTGCGCAGTATTCTTAAACCTGGTACGCATATATAGATATTGCCTTTCGCCCCCTTTCGGAAAGATGTTCTCCCATCCCTTGTCCGCCTGCTACTGCCGACGACCACTCAGCAGGTTGCCCTCCTTTTTCGCTACGATCAGCGCCGAACCCAGGCAAAACCTTCCGGCAGCACGCTCACTCAAATCAACAGCAGCAGAAACCACAACGACGGCGACGACAGGGCGATGGGACGACCCGAACTCTGAGAGCGTTTGCGTCCATGCTTCACTCGACCCAACCCACGACATCGGGGTATCACTCACGTCCTTCGCGTCCGTGACGCCGCCCATAAGCTCCACGACACAGTTGATGGAATCGTCGTCCAGGATAGCGGCGTAGTCCGTCACCACCTGCAGCCCCCGGACGATTCGAACAAACAGACCGGTGACAGCACGAAGGTGATGGATTATTCGATTGAAATATGTCAAAACCAGGTTCCATACAACAGAAAGGTGTAGGCAATGACGACCCGCAAGAGATGCACAGGCAAAGAGAGGAAACAGAGGCATCAAATCCCGCATCAACGACTAACAGCAGTTTTTCATCCCAAAATCAAATCAGGGCCACATTCCAGCAAAACTTGGCGCATGTAGAACCCCCGGCCGCCCAAGCGCGTCACCGGCACATGTGTGTGTCGGCATCACACCGGGACCACCATCGGAAACAGACATGGCAAGAGGGCCAGAAAAAGAAACTCGGCGCAATAGAGCGGCAGCAGTAGCAGCAGCAAAGTGACACAAACGACAAGACCTGTCGAACTGCAAGACAACACCCACCAATCCCCGACAGCCGAGTAATGGTCCACCTACATCAGCATGCGACTGCTGTAACTCCTGCTCCTGCCCGCCAACAGCTGCCCCTACTTCCTCATCTTGGCAAACGTAATCGAAGACAAATGCGGTGGTCACAGATTTCCTCGATTTGACAACAAAATGTTCAATTTTCAATATGGCAAGAACCAACGGGATGGAGCAAACCTCCTTCTCACAGTGCCGCATGACGAGGAGTGTATAGCTGTGTGTCCGGTGCGAGTTGTTGGATGGGATATTACAGGAGGTTATTTGTTGTCAGAGATTTCTTTTGGACGCAACCGTGTTTCCCTTGTTGGACCTGGGAATCATGGGTTAAAGTGCGGCGAACTGAGCGTGCATCGGCTAAGTAGGTATCGTTATTGTCCTACTTTAAATAAAACACGGGAAACGTGCTAGATATGCCGATGGGTCATTGTGTATGTGCGTGTCCGACAGAATCCGCAGACAAGAGTGCGGATGTACGCGCTGCTTGATACCAACTAAACTACGGACGGTTGGCTATTACCGTACCCCCCAAAGTGCGGGGCTATAAGCTACAGGCTGCATAGGAGGGTCATTCCACGGCACCGGGCTACCCCTTACGTGTTTCGGCCCTCCGATAAATTTTGCTAAGTTCGGGAGCTCTTTGAGCATGGCGGCCCGATATCGCACTGAAGACTGGCATAGAACATACAGTGCGGAGTGGGCGCATCGACGCTACCGGCTTGTGGTTGGGCGGCAAGCTCATGAGTTCCCCGGAGGAGGGACAGCAAGTCGATCGGGCCGCCATGCTCAAAGAGCTCCCGAACATAGCAAAATTTATCGGAGGACCGAAACACGGAGGGGGTAGCCCCGTGCCTTGGAACGGCCCTCCTATGCAACGCACTTCGGGGAGTACGGTATTAGCCGGTGTCGTCCGCTGCCTCGACGTGGGCTACCCCGGGAGTGCCCGGCCAATACGGCCCGTCGCGAGGCCCGGAGGCGGTCACGGTGGAGGGCACGTCAGGAAACCGCCCATGTGCAAGCAGGAAGTGTAGGTAGGGCTGCGGGCTTCTTTCGTGAGGGCCTTCGCTGCACTCGGATCGGCGCTTTTGGCAATATTAGTGTTGGAACTCACCATGGGCTATCGAGAAGGAAGCTGGAAACCAACACCGTCAGAGCACAACAACATGGATGCCTTTCGCCATGGGATCTGAGGGTCTGAACGGTAGTTCTTAGGAAAGACTCGCAGGTTACGGCGGGGGGCTGCAACTCCCTGGGACAAAAATATATCAGGGGATGGAAGCATCTTCACGCCCCTGCGTCCAGTCTACCAAATAGAGCAAGGCAACAGCGCCTGTTCCAAGACATCAACCAACAACTAAGTCTTCGTCAGGGCCTTCAGGATTGCTACGCGTGAAAACCTCACAGCACTCACAGCGGTGGTTTTCGCCGTGAGCTCGACCTTGCTCACGCTGCGTCCTCTATCCAAATACGCTTTGTATTTTTAACTACCGTATCGTTTCTCATAGTGCGGCGCATGGCACTCTGCCGTCGAGCCCACCTCCGTTTTAGGGTCCATCTTGTAGTCTCTGGGCTTCTTGCTGTCCCGTACGCAAACCTTGATGATTTCCGAGTCGCAGCCCAGCCCCTGGAAGAACGCCTTCTTGTCCTGTTGGCGCCCCAACGCAATCGTACCCGCCCACCAAGGCAAGAGACAACACACAGAATATCAAGTCGTCCATGTTCGCAGGTCATGAGCGTGCCTACGCATTGACGAGGGTACATGTGGCTCATTTGTCTTTACAAACGTGTGTCGCTTGTGGTGCCCTGCCTCTCGGCGGAACAGGGACCGCCTACGCGAGGGTTTTAGAGTTAATATATGAAATACGGGCTTCGTATCCCTATCCCTAACCCTAACCCCACCCCGTAACCCCCTTGTAGAACAAAACCAAGCTTAAATTGCTTGCGAGGGCTGCTGTGGAGAAGACACGGTATCGATGGTGTTCCGTCACCTGCTCGCAGATCTCATACACGCCTCCACCGACAGTGCCCCCCCCGAACATCCCCACCCTGAGGGGTGCCCCGACGGGTGACGGTCCCGTCGTGGTGGCCGGCGCGGCGGCCTCCTTCTCGGCTGCTACCATGCGCAGCGCGGCGCGCAGCCTCCTGCGACCGGGTAGAGAGGGGGGTAGAGGGGGCGCTAAAACAAAACAACCGGGTATGGCAACGGGTCCAAATGGGACCTGTGGGGACAGACAACGTCGTCGGTAACTACGATAATCCAAACGTTTGATATGTCTGCGGGATATATATTCTCAGAGACCAGGGTTTGCGTGAGCGGTTTCACCCTTTCGGACTGCAGCAGCAGCGGCATTGTTTGCCCTATGGTGTCGGTCGGCATGATAACCATACACGCAGTATCTTGCTGCTCATGCTGAAAATGCCACGAAAGCTTGCACCGCAAACCGTCGGAAGCAACACTGCTGTCCGTCGAGGTGCGTGCATCCCCTTTCATATCCGTGCGCGGGTCGAAACGCAGCAACAGACCCGACCGAGATCTAGCTTCAGATCCGAATAGAAAGGGATTTCGATTTATTTTTTCCTTCCGTCTGGCAGCGTGCGAGAGAGGGAGCCGGGGTATTTCGGGTGCATTGTAGCGCTCCGCCCAAGCTCAACACGCTTCCCGTCTCGTATCATGTAACGCTGTTGTGGGCGTTCCGCGCCAGACCGACGACACGATGATACTATTGGGGATTACATGACAAATCCTGGAAGAACGCCGACGGTATCGGACATGAGCCAACCAAATGATCAACAGGCAACCGGCGGGAGAAAAGACGCAGAGAACATGCTCTGCCGATCAACTATCACTGCCAGGCATAGGCATGGGGTCTGAATCTTCTGCGGCGGCGTAAGCCAGCCGGGGGTATGCATGACGCTGCGCTAAGAGATGAAGGCGGATTCCTATGCATAGTCTAGATGCATAGAGCTTTCAGACGAATGTTGAACATGAGCTTCACGGTCAGCACTGAAAGCTTTGCCAATGGTAACTTCGAACAACGGGCGGATCTGTTCTTCATGGAAAGTTGCTCCTGCTGGTGCTGTCGCTGCTACACAGGAAAAGAGCACCCCTGCAACAGGTATAAAGGCAACCCGACCTGTCGGACAAGTGGTTACGGTCGTGCTTGCTATGTCAGCCTACACGCGTCTAACATGTCACATGTTGCAGCGCCTTCATGTGTACGGTAGTGCAGAAAGCATACACACGTCCCTGCGCCCCTCGCACGAGACTGACACCGCGCTCCTCTCCCTTTACCTCCCTCTCACCTCCGTTCCACGGCGCCGCTCTCCCATACTGGGGTGCGAGAGTTCACGGTGGGGGTGAAAGCTCCGGACACTGCGCGCGACGACGATGCCGTTGGGACCACGAAAGCTTGGGACCACGAGGACATGCAACCGACAGCTACCGCGGCCGTGGAAATAAACGACGGGCGCTGGCGGCGGCCACCCACCCTCGTCTTCGGCGTGCACATTGGTTCCATGATTCAGTTAGTCTGCTCTTTCGTTGCCAGGGTTGCAGTATACCGTGGTTCGTGCCACAGGTGTATGAGGCATTTGATAGAACAGGGATCCCCCCCAGTTGTAGATTTTCAGCTGATTGTGCGACACCCCCGATGGGAGTCAGACATCACAATCAAACCTCAGCAGCCTAAGGATTGGACAGCAGGTAGAGCTGGATGATGGCAAACCAACGGCATCAACGACATCGACAATGCCCTGCGCTCGCGTTTCTAGTTGCAATGAGCTTGACTGGTTCGTCCATGTCGTTCGCCCCACCATTAGCCGCCAGAGGTAGTGGTGCGGCACGACCGTCCCTATGCGGCGTAACATCAAGCAGCCGGTCACCGTTGAGGTGTGTTTCAAACACCTCACCAACAGCTCCTCGAGCAGCAGCAGAAGCAGCCGGCGATCAAGATGATGACAGAAGTAGCGCCAACGATGATGATGGCATTGATGAACTCGTTGGCATCGACGAGTTCAGGGCAAACAAGGCAGAGAGGGATCGACTAGAAGAGCAAGTTGAAGACGGACGGCGTGCGGTCGTCGAAGCTGCGGCAGCACCCGTAGCTGGCGTGGGGAAGGGTGTGGGGCTAGGCTTGGAGGGGGCAATATTCCCGAACGACGCGTTCCCGGGCTCGCCAGTCACCAAGGAGATTACGCTCCAGGATACCAAGCTCGAGAATGGACAACCCGAAGCAATGGTCGGGTTTTGGAAGGTACACCAGTACAAAAGCACGTCTCATGCGCCGATGTCGTACTGTAGTGTAGAACAGCGGTAGAGGGTGGACCAGATTCTACATTAAGCTGTCAATAGACACTGCTGTGCCGTGTCCCCTATGAAGGTTACATTTTACAACACAAGACACAACGGAGGGATTATCCCCGATGTTTTGTCGTTGACCCAGTAGAGAAGTACAGGGGATGTATTGTAAAATGTAGGATACCTTGTATACAGATGTTTTTGTACTTAGCACCAGCTGGCATCACTGATAAAATCATCAGTGTAAAGACTTAAAAGACTCGAAATAAGTCCAGTACCCAGCCGGTTTTCCTCCATTCACTGAACAGAATCCACCACATCCCGTTCGGCTGTGGGAATATCTCGAATGGGTAGTCTTTCTGTGCGTGTATTTATTTTACTTAATTACATACGTTGTACTCTCCAGCAGTAGCATGTATGCACGAGTAGCAACATATGGTCGATACAAAGGACTACCCGAAGCAGATCGTTTCTTGTTATGCACCCCCAGGCACATTTTTGCAACATGCGCACTTGGTATTCAAGGCAGTACAGCAGCCCATCAGCCCAGTTTCCTTGGACGCCCTGGGCGTGCTCAACGTTCCGCTTTTAGTACTGCCGCACCCCCAACTATATCTGTTTACCCGCCCCCTAGTTTTCACTACATGTCTCTACACAACGGTACACTGCAAAACCCTTCCCTTTGCCCCCACCCCGTCGCTTTGTTGCGTTTCGCCGCACGCGTGCTTCGCTCCGCTGACGGTTGCGTTCAGCTGTACGGCAGCACAGGTGATGGCGAAGACCTAAGCGGCCGCGTTATCCTTCGAGCTGACGGCCAGGTAACACGAAGTGCTGAAGGCGGGGTTGTGAGCTATTATATTTAGTGTTTTATTTCATACAACGGCAGCAGTAGCAGCAGCGGCAGCAGTCGACGCCCCTCGTACAACGCTGCTGCTTACTGTGTACTGCGGCGGTGTACGCGGCCGGGCCTTCGACGTCCGTGCCCGTGCGCTGCTGGTGTGTGTTACAGAGCTCTATTTTTATCGTTTCGTGCACGATGCACTTATGTTCGTCCGCGCATAAGGACCCCACTCTACGCTTCGTCTGATTTGATCGTGGTCTATCGCTCCTTGTGGGTGTGCCGTATCCCTCCCCACCGGATCAAAAGGTGGTGGGCGGCCCAACCGTCAGAAAAACGCCTGGTGTCGAGTGGAGCGATCCAGAGGGCCTCCAGCCCGTGGGCGGAAGGTGGGCGGTCTACTCGGACAAGAGGACCAACAGGGCGCGCCTCAGGTTCACCATCGTGCTGTCTTTCGAGAAGAAGCAGCAGCTGGAGATGGACGGGACGGTGTTGATGGTGGACGGCATGGGCGAGATGGGGGGGCTGCTGTCGGAGGGAAATGACGGGGAGGGGGCGGGGGAAGCAGAGTTGGGTGGTGAGCCCAAGCCGCAGGTGTTTGGCGGCGTCTTCAAGCGCAACGGGGAAGTGATGGACGACGGTGAAGGGGATTTCGGCATGATGAAGGTGCCCGCCGGAGAGGACAAGCTCGTCGCGACCGTTGGATCCCAGCAGAAGCGATTTTGGTAGTATTAGAAATTGTCACGAGGCGTTCGCTAGTATGTAGTTATCTTGCGCAGTGGTCAGGTCGATAGAACCAAGGCTTGTCACAGTCGTGCTGCTTCTACGACATTGATTGGTGCTTTGTAATTGTGGGTGAAGAACACAAGCGCGGAGTCTAAGCTGCGAATTATTTTGTTTGTCGTTGGCGGCGGTGTTCCGAAGAAGGCAGCAGAGGCATACACCGCAAACAAACGTCGGGATGTCTACAACACTCTGTTGCGTGCCATGATTTCGTATCGCGCACATTATTTCGGGCGTCCGATTTCGGATCTGTAGTCGTGGAAGAGGATATGTGGGGAATGACGTCGGTGACATTTACCTCACACTCCACTAGAGCCACACTGCGGTGTGACCACCGTATACCGAGGGCATCCCCTGACCATACAGAAGGGGCCATTTCAACCCTGCCAAAACGTAGGTTCGTTGTCTCTATCTCTGTCAGTAGACGGGTATCGTGTTCCCCTTCGCTTCTTTCAGCACAAGTGACAGGAATGCATCCAAAGCGTTTGCGGCCTTTTCATTGCCTCGGTCGACTTACACACAACCTGGCCTACTAAACCACTAGTCATAGTGTGGTATTTCCATGTAAGTCATGAAATAATACGTATGGGGATCGCATCGCCGAATAACCCGCACAATCACGTGGCGGGCAAACGTCACCCCCATCCGTTGCGTTCCCGGACCCAACCTTGTTTACTACGTGCATGGCTATACGTGCGAGGGATAATACTACCCGGTGCCTGTCTGCCAGTCGTGCTTGGTATGAAGATTCGCCTAAGGAAAACGTCGAGAAAAAGTACCGATCGACAAAATCCAATCCAGGAACGCCAAAACCGTCACGACGCTAGCAAGGGTGTAGGCTGACTCACCACTCACGGACAATGTTTTATAATGCATGTACCTTTGTCATTTCCCAAGTTGGCGGAATGCTGCTTGACTCCAACAACCGACACTACGATGTTTTTTGCATGACAAGTAAGCGCGTTTTTGTAGTTTGTTTGTTCGGTTACAGGATGACGGTCGTTAAAATATATGCGACGGCGAGAGCATTGATTAGACAGCAGAAGGACGGTGGCTACAAACAGACCTTGTTTGCTATTCATCCATTTATGCCCAACAGACTTACCGAGAGGTGATTCTCGTGTTCTTGAAGCAGCTCTGCAGAAAAGCGCCGGCGTTTGTGTTTCTCGCCGATTGGTCCTTGAACGACGTTGTAAACGGCGGCCTTGGGAGTCACGACAAGTACATGTGCGTGTCAATCTCGAAATACGTTATGTACCGGCAGGACTTGCACTCCCTGTTCCTTGTTACTGCATCTCGCTGGAACCACGGACCGTGCGAGTGCGCCCAAGAAGGAGTCCTGTAGCAGCAGCAACAACAGGCCACGTACAGAGATGACGACCTGTCTGTTTGAGGCAAAGGGAAAGTACTGCTGCTGTGTGGTAGGGAGTTCGAAATCTTGTCAGGGTATAATGACGGACCTGCTCATATATTCGAGCTGTGCGCGAGCTTGGTAGCATTTTTCACATATTATGTTTAGGCTCCAAACACTAAAAAAGCCATGTGCTTGTAGCTCTTGCCTTCTTGAAAGGGCCGTCGTTGACAAAATTCTGAGTTTCATCGCGTGTTGTCGCCGCCACTGAGAAAACGCGCGATTGTAGTCGTCGAGTTCGTTGACCAACCTCCCCCCCCGACACTTCGATGATGCACCGCGGGCCTTCTGGATTCGCCGCCATTGCCTGGTACGCTTGTCCGTCCGAGGTGGAGAACCTATCACCAACGAAGGGTTGTCCAGTGATTTAGTACGTATACGCCGAGCAAATAGTGGGCTGATTTTGGTGTTCTAAGGCCACTTGTTAAGCTGTCCTTTTTTGGGCTGTCCCTTTTCTCAAAAAGGGACAACTGACCAAGAACCACTTGTTACGTGGTCTTTTTTTGCATTTTTGAACCTCCCGAAAAGGGACAGCGAAAAAAGATCGCCCCATCCTGTCCCTTTTTGGGCAACTTTGTGACAGGATGGGACGGTCCTTTTTTGTTGTCCTTTTTCTGTCACAACACATGACACTTGCCCACAAACTTGAATATCTCGACGGATGATCCCCGCAAACTCTAACGGTATTCGCACGAGTCGTGTCATGTGACTGGTACGGAGTCAGTAGCCTCGGCGATAGACGTAATGTTGTCATTCGGCTGACCAGGTGGACAACCCGATGTGTGTGCGGCAAACAAGCGGCAAACGAGCCGAAAGAGCCTGGACGCAGCAGCGGTGGGTCTTTTTGGTGCACAGTCAACTTTTGCGAACACAACTTCTGGGCGACCTATAGCGTCCTGGTCTGTATCAATCACCACACAAGACGAATCAGACGCACAGCTCATGGCGGATACCTTTGTCATCGCTGTTGCTTCGGTGTGTGACGAGGGAGCATCGATGAACCAAAGTTGCAACACGGGGAAAAAGAACAAAAAATATGCTTGGAGACGCGGCGGGTCATTTTTTCCGCTTGTCCACCACTCTCGGGCTCACAACCTCTGACCGCCCGTCAGCCTTCTGGTCTGTATCAACCACCACACAAGACGAACCATACACATAGCTCGTGGCGGATACCTTTGTCATCGCTGTTGTTTCAGTGTGTGGCGAAGGAGCATCCATGAACCAAAGTTGCGGCATGGGCAAAAAAGAGCAAACAAAGCTGGTTGTTGGCGCGGTGGGGTTTTTCAAGGTGCTGTTGACTCTCGCCACCTCAGTTGCCGTGCCTCCCACTGCCCTGTGGTCTCGATCAGCCGCCACACAAGGCGGACCAAGCACCCAGCTCGCGGGGGATAGCTTTACAGTTGCTGATGCTTCGCTCTGTGCGGAGATATCACCGAAAAACCAACTCGGTGCCAAGGTACTCATTGTGAGACGAACGGCCGTTGCACTTGTTGTTGCAGGGTCATTTTTTTTGGCGGATGAGCAAAAAGGATCGACCAGCACCGTAACAAGTGGGTCATCTTTTTGCTAGATTCTTTTTTGGTTCGTCCCTTTTTGAGAAAAGGGACAGCCCAAAAAAGGACAGCTTAACAAGTGGCCTAAATAGGGGACCCAATGTCTCGAACACTTTTTCTCAATACGTTTTTCAGAGTCGCCGTTGGATTCTACGCAACAGGACAAAGAGGGGTCTGGGGCATGACTGCAACGTCGCAGTCTCCGTTTACCCTTGTCCCTTCTGGGAACGAACGTTGTTCTAGGTTATCGTGACACCTTGAGTGCAGGATCATTGCCGGTGCGGTTGGCCGAGCCTCCTCGAGGGTTCCCTCTGCCTCGCTGCAAAACTAAAGACTGCCACTTACTCTTGTTCAGAAATATAGGGACCATTGCGGTATTCATTCGCGCTTCTTTCAGAATGGCCCTTATATTTTCCAACACGTGTGTAGAAATCTATGCTCGATATCAGTGTATTGCTTACACTTGCCTTCTGTGGTTTGAGAGAGGGAAGGGAATGCAGGACGAGGGCAAGATGGGGAGCGCGAGTAGCAGTGATGAGAGCGCACAACCGTCATATTTTGTCCCTTAAAAGAAATGATATGACGATCGTTTTCATCTTTCCGAGTGGGCCTGGTGAGGAACAGATACTGACACCCAAAAAGTTATTGTCAAACTTTGTTATTGCAAGTGTCGCTAAAAAATGGATAGAGCACCAGGTCGGCACAACGACTCAACGGCCCAGCTACGCCACAGTGCATCATACGAAGTCTAAACCACACCAATCGTAAACATCATCTTTGATAGACCATTTTCTGTCGATGCTGGATGCAATAATAAATTTAGCGGTAAATAGACCAGCAGGGCATGTGTCACTCCGAACTCGTCTAGATCGGTTTTTGGTGCCGAGACTGCTGGATCATGAAAAACGAACAAGAAATGCAGTACCCTCCCCCCTTCGATGTGAAGACTTGTCACAACGCGGTCTCTCACCTCTCGAGTTCCAGCGAGCTTCGTTCGTCACATGCATGCGGGAGCATGCTTATTATACGCGTCTCTCAGAGTTCATGTCCACACAACCACTACTACGATATAAGACTGACGTATGTTCATTGGTCAGCCGATAAGCGCGGTCGATGCTATGTATTCGACAAATAACCACGCTTCACGTGCACTGTGGACTGTCGTTTTTCGGGGCGGGATGACAAGGACACGAGGAGGAGACACAAGACACGAGACACTGCGATGATGTTGACTGTGGACATAGGCGTTATCAGTCCATGTGTAAACGATATTGCTGCTGTATGACGTAGATAGGTACCCTCCATGATAGGAGAAACTCCCAGGCAAACCCCGAGTCCTGATCTGGTTGTTGGCGTCGTCAGCAGGACGCGAGTCTACATGTTGACCGCATTCTCACGTTGATCCTGTTGACAAGTTGACAAGTTGATACATAGGAAGTGCCAGGACAGGGGACCCCCCCCCCCCCCTCCCTCCCTGTCATGTTCAACTAGAGTAGGGCCACAATCAATGAAAGTGAATCCTGCTCCTCTACGACAATATGGTTCGCCCCATGTCGCAGTCACATTGTCACATTGTCACATTTCGACGCGAGGACAAGAACTGCGGCGAAATACCTACCGTTTCAAATGATGAGTCGTTGCGTCGTTGCCATCGTTGCCCTTTTCTCGTTTTCGCTCTCTCTCGTTTCGTCGGATCTGCGGGGCTGTACCGTAGCAGCGACTTGACCTAGAGAAGCAGCAGCATTAGCACCAATCTGATATATGTATGTAGACTACAGCAGTATATAGCGGTAGGATGGGGTCTGTGTTGAAGCAGGTACGGCCGAGTCCAGGTCGCAAGAGCAGATCATCGTCTAAACATAGCCGACGACTCTGTTGCTTGCTGGTGTGTGCTGTTGTAGTACCATGTTCATGTCAAGGGTCGTTGCGTGTCGCCAAGGAGTGTTCTCGACTTGCGCCATACTTTCTGACTGCGGATCAGAGGGTAGCTCTGTGCGGGCAGGCCACAACGACCGCTCCGGCACTTTGCGCAAGGAAGGCTCACGCGGCACCGCGACTGTCAGGCTCTCATATCCTTGAGTTGTGCTCTGGGGCGATCTCCGAACTTCCAGGGCTGTGCGTGGCGGGACTGTCCCAGAGTACGGCCAGGAATCTTTCTCCAGATCTCAGGGTTGAGCTTTGCAGAGGTGCTCTTTCGGATGTAAGTCTAAGTACTTCACTGCTGTGTTGCGCCCCGGCCGTACCGGATTATCGTGGCGCAATGATGGACCTACTGTATGCACACCGAGCGCTCCAGAATAGGTGCGCGTAGGCCCCCGCCGATCAGAAACGTCAATTTCGGGTGCAGCGCCAATTTCTCATTTCGTTGCCCCCGTCAGGCATACACATGTCATAGGATATAGTGTAGGATGCATCGCTGACGTCTGTTTCGTAGCACTCAATTGTTATGTCACGTATTTTTCTCCTGAAAGCCCTGTATTAACAACCTATCCTTTGTTTTTACGACCCAAAGGTAGACAGCTCTCTGTGCGCGGTCTGATTGCAAGAGAGATGCAGCAACCGGTTTGACGGTGCTACATAGCGCGGTCATGACCATGCCAGAACGGGCCCGCAGTCTCGCAGTTCATTCGGCGTTTCTTATCTCCGGGACCGTCCTGTGTGCCACTTACATTCATCGGCCGTTGACGCCTTCGCTCACAACTATTCCCGCCGCTCATGTCCACTTCCTCTCAGGCACCGGCGCTGTGTGTAGAGCACTCTGTTCAATCCAAACGAAAACCTCATCTGGTGGTGGACGTGTGCAAAGGAGCGTCGAACGTAGCGCCAGCCGAGTGCCTCGATCTGTTACCGCAGAACCTTCCTCTTGAAGCAGCGGTTGGCCTTTGCAGCGGAGCTAAAGGCGTAGGGCCAGCCATTTGTACTAATGCTAGAGACCAACTTAGAAATGGACCAGATATCACGGTGAGGTTGTGCCGGGGTGCCAGCGGTCAAGGTCCGGCGGACTGTTTTCGTCGGTCCGCCCTCGCCACAGCGCTCTCGACAGATGAACGTGTGGAGTTGTGTGTAGGAGCAAGAACGGATGCTCCGGCAAGGTGCGATGTTACAGCAGTGTGCGGATGCCAAGTACTAGAAAAGTGAAGTTCATGCATATGTCTACAACGCTGGAAACATCCCGGCCACCGTCGGAAGTCGGAGCACCACTGTGTACGGCTATTTCGTAGGAGGACCCTGATTGACACGACGCCCAACCTACCATGTTCTCGGCGTCTCTCATTGCTTATCTCTTACGAAAGGACACATGTTTGCTCTCGATAGCTGACGAAAACTATGTCGACCTTGTGATCCTACAGCCACATCGTCCACGGCAGGAGCCAACGTCACCCTTACCGTTGATGAAACTGTTAGCAACTGTGCGTAGTATACGAAATGTTGTCCGTATCGCGTCCAAGACGGTAAATTTAGTCTTTGTCATCGACCCCATCAGTATCACACAACCTGCGTGCTACGAAGCTGTTCTTGCTCCTCTGATCGTCACTCATACCATTCTGTGAAACTAAAAACTCGTGGAAGTGCTGAACCCAACAGGTGTACTCCGTTTTTATTGCAGACAATTCAGCCTAGCGTTCCCATCTACCACCTTCGACCAACCTGCTTGCTCTTTGTACTGATCAACGCACCCGGTTCCCAGATGCGCTGGACAAGTACGAGATCGTCGCATCAGCCCCCCCAACAAGGTAGCACTATGTCGCGGAGCTTCTGGCATTGCTCCCGCGACCTGTCTAGCATCCACCCCCCCCTCGCTATCTGCGGAAGACCGCGTGGGTCTGTGCCAGGGGGCCGCCGAGGAGAGCCCGACCACTCCAACCGCTTGCCTGAAAACAGTGCCGCAGGACCTTCCGTCGGCCTCTGCGGTTGCCCTTTGCCGTGGGGCCGCCGACAAGAAGGCCGCCGCAGAGTGCGCGAAGGTGGCCCGCCACACCGTCGGAGAATCTTCCGACGCGCTGATGACGCTGTGTCAGGGCGCATCGTCCGCGGCCCCCGCTCACTGCGCGAAGGCGGCCTTCCGGGCGGGCGCCGACCGACGCTTGGCCGCTGTGCTGTGCGCCGGATCGACGTCGCTAGCGCCGGCGTCTTGCTTTGCGGCCGCGCCCCGCCAAATCCCGGCGGATGTCCGAGTTGAGACATGTATCGGGGCGCTGTCCACCAGTCCGGCGCTCTGCCTCGCGGCCTCCGGGCCTCGCGAGCTTCAAGGACAGCCGGATTGGGAGGCCGTATGCCCACTAGACCCTGAGGCTGGCAGGCGTCCTCGGAGAGGGGTTGACCACCGATTAGCTGCTCGTGTATGTCGGGACGCATTGGACGACAAACCGGCACTATGCGCGCGAGCGGCGCCGCTCCGAATGAGTGACAGCGATGTGGAGGTCCTCTGTGCGGCCGACGGGCAGCCTGGCGGGGAAGAGACCGCAGATTGCGCAGCAGCCGGTTTGATGATCGGGTTCAGCGGCGCCAGTGCCGCCTCGCTCTGCCGCGGGGCAAGCTCGGGAGCGCCTGTCGCCTGCGCCGAGACGGCGGCGCACCGGATAGGGGAAGCCGGACGGCTCGCGATCTGCAAGGGGGCGTCGAGCACTGCCCCCGCGCGATGTGCCAATTCTGTGTCGGGTGCGGGAGCCCCTTCCGCCTCCGAAGTTGAGGAGTGCCGGGAAGCCGTTCCCCGTCCATCGAGACTCCACATCACAGACCTCGGGCACGAGGGCGAAACTCTGTTTCCCGACCAGCCCATGCACGCCACACTCGAGGTCTGGGATCAATGGGGGGGCAAGATCCACAAGGACAGCTCAACGGTGGTGCGCGCTTCCGTCGCCTTGCGCGGATCCAACGGTGCCGTCGCGAATGCTCATGGGCGCTTCAACACTTCAGACGTCGGCGTCGTTCATTTCTCCCACCTGTCGTTCAGTGGGTCCGGAAACTTGACGCTTCAGTTCTTCATAGACGGCAATGACAGCAAGGATGTAGGAGCCGCGAACGTCCCGTTGGCTGCCGCACGAGTAATCGTGGAAGAGACGGAGCATGGCGCCATCCTTCGCCGATGTAGGGCAGTGTTCAGCCGGCTCGCTTGTCCCTGGCCCGTGAAAGGCGAAGGAGCGAGCGGTGAATGGGTGAGCGACGTGGGGATGGGAACGGGCGCGCCGCACCAGGTGCGGCCATCGTCGTCGGTTGCGACCGAGGCTGTTTCCACCGTCTCAGGGGGAGCTGGCGCGGCGTGGTACGTGATGACGTGCCAGCAAGTACTGGAGGAGAACGGCATTAACGTAGCTTACGTCTACTCCCCGAGCACAGAGCCACTCTTGGCTTTGCTCTGGTACCACCCCGGCATCGAGACTCTGGAAACGGGCGCAGGGTTGCCGACTCGAGATCAACCTGCGTGGGAGCGGCTGGGGGTGGATCGGGACGCGAGTGGTCGCGAACTGCGACGCGCTTACTACCGCCAGTCGCTGCTCTGGCATCCGGACCGCTGGGTGCGGTACGCCATACACTCTGCGCGCGCTCAGGACGTGTTCGAACTTGTAGGCGACGCTTACGAGTGGATGGTTTCTAGCTCTAAAGCTTTGGAGAGAACAACTAACGCGTGACCAGTTAAACAGTGGCAGGAGAAAGAACTGATTAATCGTGTAGAAGCGACTTTTCAATGTTGTAGCCACCGTTCGGGGATGTTGCAACACGAAAGAGCTACCCGCTTCTTGCTAAAACAAATGCCAAAATTCGTTGGCGCTAGCAGATCAATCGTGCTGTTGGCACTGCGTGGAACGATTTCGTGCTGGCGCTGTACATGGGCGCCGGTACTTCGGTCGGACTTCACGTCAGCTAAGGCAGACCGCTCAGGTTTAATTTGTACTTCAAATTACCAAAGATCTCTGCTGAAGAAGTATTTTGAGGTGGGCGCTTGAACGCGCACATGCGTCGGCAACGTGCAACAACCTGGCGCCTCGATGCTGAACACTGTTTTCTCGTTTGCACAAAACAAACGCAACACTCAGCATGCCTCGATACCAACTCCCATGCCTACGTATAGGCATCCGACAAGCCCTGCACGCCCGTGGACAGCGCAACCAAAGCTCATTGCAAGGACCGCAAGGCATCCATTCCCTAGGTTCCGTCTCTGGTAGGGAGTCGTTCTTCATGACCCCTATCGTCATCGGATGTCGACCTCTGTTCCGCGCGTTGTCAACACAACAAAAAAATGCACGTCACTCAATTCTAGTCTGCCCTTCTTGGTGGGCAGCGCAAGCCATAAAAGCAAAAAATCTGTCTGTTCGTAGCATCACCACGGGATGACGTCGCCCTTGAACCCCCAAAACGTTCCCGAATTCGACAGGTCTAGCTCCTCGATTCTATCCGTCATGCCCGCCACCGACTCGTGGGTGTCAACCAATCCGGAGTCGCCGGTCATCCTTGTCCTCACCCAGCCTGCAAATACACGCACGGGAGAGTGCAGCTTTGATGAATGGTAATGGGTCACAATGAAACCATGAGTAATGATAGTCTAGACGGAACAAACATGCACAAGCTTCGTCATCTTTGTATCACTAACTCACGTTGTGGGATTCCAGAACAACACAAAACAAAACTGGTGACTGTTTTCAACAAAAAATAAAAACTTGAGTACGAGATTTTCGCGCTTGGGTTTCAAGGCGAAAGGGACCATGTTGCCGTTGTTGGCCCTAGAGCAATTGCAATTTCAGCTGTCTCACCCGGGTGAAGAATGGCAACGGCCATACCATCGCCCTTCAGATCGTGGGCCAATGACACACCCGCAGCATTGAGTGCGGCCTTGGACATGCGATACCTGGCAGAACCATCATGCGACAGGACGAGAAGATATCGGGCGTAAACCCGCGAACAGTAAGGAATCGTTCGTGCAGTATATGGGCGCCAACATCTAAAACTCCTGGGAAGTATCGTCCAGCCGGAGGAAGAAACGTTGCTATGTAAAAAGGGACGGAAATCGAAAACCGAAAGGGTGAGAGATTGGTCATGTGCAAAGTCTCACCCAGAACTACGTTCTCGTGTTCGTTCGGTCGGTTCCTTTCACATATCTTTGCTACACACCAGTACCCTCGATTCTTTGGTACGGAGTAGGGTTTCTCCAGCCCTACATCCTACCCGTAAGCTCCGCCCGATGAGTTATCCGCCATCGATCCCATCTTTGATGTGATCAAGATGATTTTTGCCCCAGGAGCAGCCAACATCCTCTTGCCGAGCCTGTATTGTTGGCAAGAACAAAAGAGCACACGATTGGCAACTTGAGGTGGTGGATGTATGCTATGCACGTCCTTTGCTCCTTTGCGGGAGTAGACTTGTGGGGCCTAGTGGCACCAGTCACACATGACGCTACAGCAACTTCTACCATCATGTCACGGAAGATTGAATTCAACACGAAAGCTTCTCCACCCCTCCGCACATGAGTACCGATACCATCTGCTTACTGCATGCAGCACTCACAGAGTGTTGGTGATTCTCAAAGCACCGTAGGCGTTAACCTCCATGGACTCGCGCAAAACACCGATGTCCAGCGTGTTACGGTCTCGCTTCATGACTCCCGCATTATTGATGAGCACGTCCACCTTCGGGCTGCCGGCCTTCTCGAGGGCGCTAACGAGACACCCCGCCCCTTCGTCCATGGTAACATCCACCCCGTCCACCACGTGGATGTTCGGGTTGTTGTCGAAGAGCGAGCTCGCGTCCGGGGTTGCTTTTCGTCTGTTCATGGCGACGGAGGGTTCGTTTCAATGCGACGTCGAGGAAACGAAACGCAATGAATTGTAAGAGAGCTTCGGGGTAGAAAGGGTGCTAGTTGTTGGCTATTTCGCGGTAGGATGGGTACGTGACGAGTAAAATTGGACCAACATACGCAGCAAGCAAGCGAAGATGTGTTTACTTGGTGGACCAACATATACCACACGCCCGGTGTTGTTTCACGAACCAATCAACCGATTAGCTATTTCTAGTACCACCTCCTCTTGCGTACTCTCCCGCGATCAAGAAGCGAGTACTTCTTCCATACTCTCCCAAGGTCAAGAGACGAGCTCGTGGTCACAGGTTACCCCAATCCAATCTCCATACATTCCACATGCTGGCTACGTATCAAGATGCGATACACCTGTACCATTTACGGTGCGAGCCAAAATTGACATCCGCGTTGGATCCTTGTTGATGGATACAAACATGTTTGAATAACCTGAAGTATGTTTCATACCCCATAACTCCCGCCAAGTCCTTCCAGCGCAACACTCTTCAGCACAACAATAGTCACCCACACAAGAGTGCTGCGGAATATCCCTCGCTCAGCAATCGCGGTATCTCACGTGAATGGGTGGGAAACATGAGCGCGTGACGGGCACGATGCCCTAGAAAATGTACACCTACGATACGACAGCAACACATCCGCTACGCTCTCTTGTGGGCCGCAACAAAAGGCTACAATCGTACGATGCTGCTAGGGCTTGCTTTTATTGCCTCCTCAGTCCCACGTACCTGCAGGCGAAGACCTGGTCACCTTTGCTTGCGTAGTGCTTGCAAAACGAGCTCCCGATGCCCCCGTCAGCTCCAGTGACGACGACCGTGCGCCGGCCGGCTGCTGCTGCTGCTGCCATGGAGAAAGATGACGCCGCGGGTACACCGACCAACAACCGAAACGCAATCGCAATCCTAGATGCTCTGGCAGAGTGCAACATATCTTGCCAGGACACGGCTGCTGCACTGCTGTCGGTCGCCCTATCCCTATCCTTGCAAAAGCTGGCAAGTGGCAAGTCGCGCTGGCAGTGCAAGTGCGGCGCAATCAAGGCGCAATGGGTCGTTCGCTATTCGCTACCCCCCCCAGCTTTAAACTCCCAGCTGTTGTACGTACGGAGGTTCTGGACGTTCCGGGTGTACAACCTCCGCGGCACACAGCACGCTCTCTGGAGAGCCCACCCCTTGACTTGGGCAGGAAATCGACTTGGCACAGGTGACAGAAAGAAGCTAGGTGATGAATTGTGTTGCACCCACCAACTGCTTGCACTTAGGATGCTGCAGCAGCAAGAGAAAATCAGCCTGGCATCCACAATCTCCATCTGCAGCGCCAACAGCACCTCCTCGTGTTCCTGTGGTTGGCAACGTGTTGATATCTTGGCACCCATTTGCTGTGGACCACCGGCAGCTGACCCTGGGTGGGTGTGCGTTTCATATGATGCATGCCTGCAGATGCAACGTGTTTTTCCGCTTTTGCAATTTGAACCTTTCCCCTTTCCCCTGAACGTGCTTCAGGTGGGATCGAAGACAGACAGCAACAACAGCAGGCTGGCCGCGGATCTGGTTCTACCGCAGTACACAGCAGTACAGCAAATACTAATAGCAAGAGCAGCAGACCACCACCAGCATCACCAGCAGCAGCTGAAATGGACCCCTCGATGGACGACCCCATGTCCGAAGAGGAAGAGGACGAGGACATGGACCTTCCACCGGGCGAAAGCCGTAGCAGCGGCAGCGGCAGCGGCAGCGGCGGCGGCGGCGGCGGCAAGGGCGTGGTCGTGAAGGGGGTCGAGATCGCCGAGGAGGACGTGTATGCCTACGGCGACCCGGACGACCCGCTGGATCGGGTGCTGGACGTCTACCTCGCGGACGAGTTGGAAGACCACCTGTGAGTGTAATGCCCGTCATATTGATGCGTCGTCTCAGAAGTAAAAAGGTGCCGCCATTTTGTACCAGTTTTTTTTACCATCCTCGATTCGTTGTTCATGAACAAGCAAGCGCGTTCACGGGCGGGCAAAAAATAGTGGCAGTTGCATCTACGATATTAGCACTCTTCTGTGGCTTCAACTACTTCTGTACTGGGGCGTTTGTGTGGAGGAGAGGAACGGGGCACGCCGTACGTACCATGGCTCATCCCAAAGTGCGCTGCTGTGTTTCTACTCCCTGAACGACGTCGATTACAATGATAAATATAATAGGTACCTGCTGCAGTACCCGATGCAGCCGGCGGATCGCCCTTCGAGCACGCCCCTCGCAGTCAAGGTATGTACTACTGTATGCATATGGTATGAACGATCAACGATCAAAGGAACAACAGGAGAGAGACCGCCTTTTTAGCACTGCCGGCTTGTTGGTGGGGCAAATCGATTTTGAATTTTGTAAAAAATGGGTTACTCTGAGCGCCAGCCACGGGAATACTGTAGCAGACAGCACATGAGAGGATGTTCGCTCACCGCTGGTTAGACTTATTGATCATATAGCCGGTTGGTTGCTTGTAACAGTGTCTATTGACGGACTTCAGAGACGCCGTGACAGGGTGCGCTCTACTTCTTGAGCTTGTTCTTGGGGACAAAGAGAGGCAGACAACTTAGGCTCATTTGGATGAGTGACTTCGTCCAGTGCGAAACAACGACAAACGGGCGTTGTTTAAGCTGTTTTGCTAGTCTTGGTTTAGCGCCTCAGTTCCTGAAGTTGACGATATGTTGTACCCACAGGCCCCCAGGACGGCATCCAGTACGCTTATTAGAACAAGCCATCCTCGCTGTGAAAGCCTCAAAAGCTCCTCGAGGACTGCTTTTACGGATGGATTTACTAACGTAGTCCTGCTTTGGTGCAATACACGGTTTGCAAGTCCCACCGCCTCGCAATTGCTACGTATCCTCCGATACGCAAACTTCTTGGGACCAACATATCCATGCGGAAGACATCCCGCTATTTATTGCAGTGCAGCCAAGAGCAACGAGACCCGCTTCTCAACCGCCTTACCTCAAGAAGAGGGTCTTGTACTTATCCGAGGCCGCGTTGCCCCCCCCCCGCCCCCTCTCACGTCACAGGTGAAAGCAGCGAACCACCTGCTGGAAGTGGAGCACCCTATCAAGCAGGGAGGCAAGCACTACGACAAGAACGCCCCGGGGCAACTCCGGCGGGCCACTCAGAAGCACACGGGCAGCAGGTCAGGCTGCTCCTTCGATCTTCCTTTTTATTTAATGTATCAAGTTTCGTGGCGGTTGCTCTTGTGCTCGTTGCAAACTGTTTATACTCCAGTTTTGAGCTAGGGTGGTTGTGGAACTGTTGTCGGTTGGTGCCGAACACGTGGTCCACACAAAGCTCGCTTCGACTCATCGTTCGTTGTGGGGTGGATCACGATGCGCGCGAGCGCGAGCTTTGATGTACGAGTCGTTAAGGATCGGTTCCTAGCTGGAATCGCGATGAGACTCCTAGTCGCCGAGGCCTTCGATGTTCAGCTCTCGTCTTTTGTTTTCCGTGTGATTGACGAGTTCACGCAACGTGAGGATGGCGACCTCGGCAGGAGGCGTGCCTCCACACGACCCCGGCTCTTACCCCTCAATGCTCCTATGCTAGCTAGGACCAGACAGACAGACAGATAGAGAAGGCGCAGGGACAACCAAACAGAGAGAGAGAGAGAGAGAAGTAGAAAGGGAGAAAGAGATAGAAACGACGGGGGCGACAAGACTTCAAACTGCATGGAACCTGCATACTCAATCAAATCGTTTCTCATTTTTCTCATCTACACCGCTCGTGGTGGTGGTATGCAGGGTGCGGCCGGCGACCAACTTCGCGTTCGGCGTGATTCGGAGCGACGAGCTACACCTGACCCCGATCCACGCCACCATGCAGATGCGTCCCTGCTTTCAGCACATCGATGAGGCCAAGGTGGGCGGGGTTGTTGCGTTTGTTGTAGGTTTCACTGCGATGGGGTTGCCGTGTGGTCTCTGCTGTCTTCAGTCCCTTTGTTTCGTCCGACTGGTGGACTAAGCATCAGCTGAGAACCTGTGGAGAGAGAGAAAGAGAGAGAGAGAGAGGACTACGAGAGGGAGGCAGAAAAAGAGAGAGACAAGGGGAGAAGAAAGAGACGGTACGAGTTGTGGGCCGAAATAGAGGGGAGAGAGCTACATACGTTTTCTGCGGCATTGATCGCTACGGACAGGATTGCATTGATACCTGTCTTCGCCCGCCAGCCCACACCAACAACACCCGCCACCATCGGTGCGACCTTGTCTGTTGAAATATCTGCGTTGGGTTGGGTTGTTTGGGTGTCCCCGTTTGGCGTCGTTTTTGTCCCGCCGTGTTTGCTTGTCGTCCGACCTCTCGGTGTTCCCTGGTGCCACACTGGTCGATTGCGATGTCGGGCTAGTGAACCCCAGCACCACCGGCACTGCCCGTCACCACACCCCGCCTTCTCGCTTCGCCCGTTTTTTTTTCCCTTCTTCCTGTCTCGTTCCTCCGCGTCATGCATGTACGCTTGCCTCTCTCACACCCTGTGCTCTGCCTCGTCACCCACCGCGATCTACGTGCGTTGGCTCGGTCTCTGCTTTAGCCCCTCGTAGTCGCATGAAATCAATCCACCAACCAGGGCCGGCTAAAACCGTCTCGGCATTGTAGGGATGCGAGGTCAACGACCTCGGCGTGCGCTTACATGTGTACCCCCCCCCCCCTCCTCTCTTTTTGAACCACCTTTGGTAAAGTCGGAAAGAACGATTGGCCATCGGTGATCGGTCCTCTGTGGGAACAATGCTCCGTCCTCTCGAGGACGCGGGGTCAACGGTCTAACCACTACGGCATGCAAAACATTAGAGTACGCCCCCCCTCCCCCTCTCCACCAACCAACAATTCAGGCTCAGGAGATCGAGATGGATCTGGACGACCCCGATAACGGCGGCACCAAGGAGGCGGAGAAGCCGCAGCAGGTGTCGTTCAAGAAGAAGGAGAGCGAGCGGGCCACCGCGGCGCGAAAGTCGTCGTACGCCTACAAGAAGTCCATTGAGGACGCCGAGCCGTGGGTCGCCCTGGAGGTGTGTGTATCGGAAATGGAAGAAGTGCCTAAAGTCTCTCTCTCGCTTTCTCAACGACTACGACTAGCAAGAAGGAGCACGGGAGGGAGGGGGAGAGAGAGAGAGAAAGATAGAGAGAGAGAGAGAGAGAGAGAGAGAGAGAGAGAGAGAGAGAGAAGAGACGGAGAGAGAGAGGGAGAGAGGGAGAAAGACAGAGAGTCTGAGGCGACGGCCGAGTTTTTGGACGATTGTTTTTAAGATATTGGTGTAAGATTTTAGCTTTTGCCCTTGCAACCACTCGTGCGTGTTGGCACTGTTGAGTCGTGGGGGGACACGACACGGCGCACGTCAGAGCCGCAGTTGGGTCCGAAGGATACACAGGGTTGTAAATCTAGGCAAACCGCAGCGGTGAATCTTCCCTACCTTGCCCAATCGCCGGAGGGGAGGAAATCAATCCTCTCTCTTAAGTGTCTTGTCTGAATCTAGAGTCTGATTGCGGATACGACTGCGCCGGGAACCCGGATTGCGCCAGGTGCACGGCCAGAACGACGATCGGTCCCTGGACGAATTCTCCCGCATGTTCGTCGACGACGACGCCAGCGCCAATCGCGGGACGACCACCAAGGAATTCCCCCCGTGCGAGCGTTACCTCCAGGGGCTGGATTACATGGAGGAGTACGACGAGAACGGGGAGTCTTTCTCCGCCGGGGGCAGGGGACGGTGAGTTTTTTTTTTGTGTGTGTATGCATCGGTGGTGGTGCGTGCTGTTTTGGTCCGGTGAGGTGGAGATGCTGTTGGTTTCGAAGGCCGAGTGGTTGTGGCGGCTGCTGTGGTTGGTGGTGGAGGCTGTAGTGTGTGATGGTGTGGGGGGTTTTGCTTGTGCTTGAGGTGGTTGTGAGGCAGGCATCGACAAACTGTGTCTTGGTTCGATTGTTGTTGTTCCCGCGCGATGTGAAACCTTCCCTGGGTGTTTTCAACTCTCGATGGATCGGCTACACGCAAAAACTTCTTGGCGCCCTCCATACGTTTCGCCGCGATCACGGGCTTAGCGTTTCCCCTCTTGTTGCTTGCGCCCCCGTCACGCAGAGCTGACGCTCTCTCTCTACATGCGTGTTCCATGTTCCATGTTCCCCCCCGCTGTTGCCTTTGTTGCGCGTCGGTGATCTTGCTGCTTGCGAGCAGATCTCTGGCCGATAGCATTGACCTGGTCACCGCCGGAACGGGCACGTACTCTCCCGTCAACCTTCCCGCGGCTCCCGCGCATCAGCTGGGGGGGGATGCCAAGGTACGCTTGCTAATTGGCAGTGGTGCCGTGTTCATACCGTTGTTTTTGTCGAGTTGACACATTTCTGGAGTACCTTGCGAGCAAGAGGTTGAGTCGGACTGTTGCAAGGGTGGCGGTGTGGTTGCGACCCTGTACGGTTGAGTGTTCACGCATGAAACAATGCCGTTCCTTGACGGAAAATGTTGCGTGTTGTCGACGTTCTGAACGGTTTTTCCAGTATCTGGAGCAGCCCCCAAGGACTAAAGATGCTAGAAGACATGTTGTGCCCCCGCTCCTCCGTGTCTATGCGTATCACCCCGCCCCCGCCGTTGTTAAGTACCTCCTGTTTTGTTTCCCCAGGCTGTCTCTCTACTCACCACGTCTTGTTTGTCTGCGTCACCCCCCCCCTTCTCCCCCTACTATCGCGTACTCTCCTCCCTGTGCTCCTTTTGCACTCCGGCAGGTTGTGGGGTACCTCAAGCTGGCTCACCTCGTGCCCTTCAGCATGCTGCTGGACGTGACCAACATGTCCCCGGACGCCGTGCTTCAGGCGCTGAGCGTGGAAGGGCGGCAGAAGGGGCTGCTGATGCGAGGCAACTGGGCGGCTCTGCCGGCGGACGTTTGGCCGCGGGGCCCCCCGCATGCCGCCGACTGCTTGTCGGTCGCGCAGTGTTTGCTTCACAGGTGGGCATGGCAGGCATTCTGCTGCTGCTGCGGGTGGCCACTGTTCTCTTCTCTGTTTGCATTGGTAGTCTTAATTAATTTAGTCAGCAAGCTAAATAGGTTCCCGCATGCTTGGGCAACTGTTCCCGCCTTTCCGGCCATCCTGCCTCGACCGCGTCATCACGCGGCCTTTGTGGTTCGCGATCATCAGTTCTTTGGACCCACCGCTTTTGGTGTGTGTTTCATCCTCTGTTGTTAATGCGTTCACCAGTCTGCAGATTCTGGTACTAACGATGCTGTTTGATTGTCACGTGTGTTTTGATCTCCGTCCGCCCCCCGGCGCCCAATGGTGCAGATACGGAGCCGTGAGCCGACCGGACTTGCAGAGACGTTTCCCCGAACTCGAACCCGTAACGCTCAAGGAACTCCTCTTGCGCATCGCCGAGCTCGACACAGTCGACAGAAGGTGAGAGGTGGCTAACACCATGCATGCTACTACTGGTGAAGTGTTTCCTCATTGGAGAGAGCAACCAAAAGGCGGTCCTGAGAATATGCGTATACCGGCGGTGATCAAAACTGGTGTGACGTGGTATTGCTGTTTTTTGTCTTTTCTCTCCTTCTCTCCTTGCCCAATGCACACGAAACGCCCCGGGGACCATTTTTTTTTTTTTCCATGGATTCATGGCGTGAACTGCTGACTTCTCATGCCCACAGGTGGGTGCCCAAGGTTAAGGACGGACTGACGTTCGGCATGGAGCACCCCGAGATCGTCGAGCTCGAGGAGGAGAGATGGACGCTGCACGAGTCCATCCTGAAGGTGAAGGGTGGTGATTTCAAGCCCGTGGACCGCGCACGTCAAACATTCTTTGTTCGTTAGTTAAAGCCGACCATCATTTTGGTGTCATGATGAATGTTTTTTTATCATTTTTGATGGATTTCACGGGGTCCCTACCCCCCCTGCTCTCTTTCTCTCACACAATGAGAGAAATGGCGAACGATGCCCAAACCTATCCTCGCCACGTGTGCCTACCCACGTTCATCTGGGGGTGGCCGTCAGGAGCTTAGCCGCGCCGTAGGTTACACAGCAACACGTGAGCCCCAGCCTCCAAGGCTGTCGATTCGGTCCAGCACATCCGTTGCACCCATCTCTAGACTACATTGCACCCCCGTCTCGGCTCTTTTGGTAGGCAACCATGGCTTGCGTGCGCACGCTATTTACTCGCGGCGTACTTTGTATCAGGACCAACAGTCTACGCATGTTCTTGCTGCTGGCGTACTTGGTTCTTCTGTGCCACTACCGCTACTGCTGCTGCTGCTGCTACAGCAGCTGAGTTGATGGTTATCTTGATGTCATGGAACCTGTCGTCCTCCCCGTCGCCGTGTGTGCACAACAGGAACGGTTGGGCGACGACATCCTCGCCCCGCCGTCGTGCCCAACGTTCGGCACCTTCGTCAAGGTCTTGGAAGCCGCGGCGCGCGCCGCGTCGGCGGCGTCGGCATCAGCCGCCCGAGCGCCTATGTCGCGCGCCGTGCCGTCGTTCGGCGTCCTGAGGCGGGGCGAGGTCGCCGCCAAGGAAGAGATAACGGAGGAGGAGGAGGAGGAGACGGTTGCGCCGGCGAGAGGGGCGGAGCCCAAGGAAGAGAAGCCCAGCGTCATCGAAGAGGCTGGTGCTGCGGCCGCCGCCAAGGGGAAGGCGAAGGCCGGGCCTGCAGCCGTGGGAGCAGCAGTAGTAGCAGGAGCAGCGGCGCGTGCTCCTGCCCCGAAGCGCCACTTCAAGCCGAAGAAGAGGCCGGCGAAGGCGGCCAGCGCCGTGAAGGAAACGGCGGTCAAGCAAGAGCACGAGGGGGATGACGTGGCTGGCGGAGGCTCCGCCGCGGGTGTTAGTGGTGGTGGTGGTGTTGGTGGTGTCGAGGAGTCGAAAGGGACAGCAGCAGTAGAGGAAGGACGAAGTGAGGGTGGCTCGGAAGGGAGGAGGGGGACGGCCAGATCAAGAAGAGACGCGGCTGCCGCTGCCCCCGCGGTCGACGGTGGCGACACGAAGGCCTCTGCCGGCGGCTCAAAGAGGCAAGGGGGTGGCAGGGGCGCGGCCGCAGGCGCCGTCGCGTTGCCCGCGGCCAAGGAGGAGCCACGAGAACAGAGCAGCGACGTCAGCCTCCCCGCGGAGGGCAAGGGGAAGGGGCCTGCTGCTTCTGGTTCCGGGGATACCGCCATGGGAGAGGGGGCGACGGCCGCAGAAGCAGCAGCAGGGGGCGATGCCGATGCTGCTGCTGCTGCGGCGGCGGCGGCGGAGGAAGAAGTGGAATGGAGGACGGAGAACAAGGCTGCCGGCGGGAAGTCTAGAGGCCGCGGCGGTGGCGGCAGCAGCAAGCGGGAAGAGCCGGCGACTAGACCAAAGGTCAAGCCACGATCAAACCGCTCGAAGTCTAAGGGGAAGTGATGAAATTGGCCGATAGATAGGACAATATATGTTTTTGTATCTCTGCGGGGTTGACAAGGCTGTGCCGCTTTCGAGTGGGCAGCACGCATGGCCATGCGTTGGAGCTAATGCGTAGGGAGGGAACAGGTTGGACGAGGGAGCGATATCAGCTTGCGGGCGGAGAAAAGGGACGTGGTTTTGGTGGGTGCCGGGGTAAAGGTGCGTTGCGACTATGGTAGCGAGCGGTTGCCGGGCGGAGATGATGCCGGGCGGAGAGATTATATTCTTGCCGGTTGTTGGTGTGAAGCATCGGTGTCTGGTACTTGGAAGTATTTGGTTCTGGAAGAGCTTCTTCGGACGGGAATATACGCTCTCACCGCCCCCCGACGTAGCCACAGCTTCTCATCCGTCCGAGCAGCCTCGTGATATGTTGGCAACCTGTGACTCTTTGTTGGTTTCTCCCCGGCGCCTATGGCGGGGGTCGTGCTCAGCAACAAATGACGCGAACAAGAAGCTTTATCGCTGCGTGTACGAGTGCTCTTGTCTTGTATATATACCTCCCACAACGTCGAGTGCGTGTGTGCGGGAAGACTACTACTACTGTAGGACTTTACCAAGCTTGAGGATGGATGGAAGGCGGGCACCGTCCGTGTTTGCTGTGGCCGGAGAGGCGGCACACGCACCCGGCCCGGATACCGGCTCGGGGTTTCCACTTGGTTGCTTCGAACACAACGAAAGCAAACAATAATTAGGCTTTGCTTCTACGCGTGTTCCGATGACAGATGGCGGCAAAGAGATAGTTAACTGAGTGTCCTTGTCGCGCTCTAAAAATATGAAAGAGTAGGATCATCTCGTACGACGGCGTTGACGGTGCGCGGAAAAAATTAGACGTGTAGATACTTTTCTCCTCGTTTCGACCGGTTGTTGGCCCATCAACCCACGTCCCCTTGTTTTCTTCAGGTGCGCGAAAATGTCACCCGATCAACTTGTCATTGCCCGGTCCCCCCCCCCTCTTTCTCTCTCTCACCTCCTACCCCCTCTCGAGGTCATCCCAACTGCTGGTGGTGCATAGACGCTGGTTTACGCCACCCAGAAGCACAACAAGCGCAAGCTTCCTGAATGGGTGAAACGTGGGTGTTGACGGGGTCCGCGCTCCCCTTTCCTCACCCCATCCTCGTTTCTTGCGGTCGTACGAAGCTCGCATCGTACGCAATGAAGCTGATGACTTGTGAAGCACGAAAGCCACGACGACCCACCGGGCACACGTACCTGCCGACACTCTAAACCAATGCCCTCTACAACCAACCGTCTTCTCGTCTTCTCATAGGATCACCTCCAGTCCGAACTCCGGGGGCCCGGCCAATACACGAAGGTAAAATTACAGTTGTGAGTGCGCATCTGATAACCATCTCTAAAGTGTACACCACCCGTATCCTTCCGTCAAACGCATATAATAATGTCGCATCCCTCGAAACTCCCTTCTTCGTGGGTAAAAAAAAACGTGTTCACTAAAGCCATGTAAGCGCCGATCGCATATTGTGCGGGTGCTGATGATATCATGTGTGTAGACTGCAGGCTCTTCTACCTCGTTTCTAGTAGTAGTAGGCAAGGAAGGCATGGCACCGCTCCGCCGCGTGCTAGGCAAACAAAAATAGTGCATGATGCCAAGACGCCCCCTTCCCATCAAACGTATCTGATACATTGCGTCACACCCAGCCAGCGGAAACAACTACTGGTAGACTCTACCAAGAGTTCACCTTCAAACTAGATTGCTGTGCTATGTAAACTAACCTCCAATTTCTTTCCGAGCCCTGAAAAACCAACCTCTCTTCTTTTATGATACAGTGCGTATAGGCAAAACCTTTTTTTTTCACTCACGGTTGTTGCGTAAAACATACACCGACAGCAAGGTGTAAACTGGCCCCCAGAATACATGGCGGACGAACACACAACACAACACAACACAACACAACAATCACTCTGGAATTTTCTGCACTGTCGGCACCGTGCTTTCTTCAAAGGCTGCAAAGGCTCTTTCAAGACCGTATCAAGACAAAGACTGGCACGCACGGTGATACGGTCGATTTTCGAGGATACGCAGAGAAAATTGTTCCGACGGAATCTACTATACCCGCGAAAACTCACTACTGTACAATTGAGGCAAGGACATGCAATGAATTGTCTCGACACCGGAGCAAGCAACAAGAGCCCCTCCATAACCCTCCCACCCCCGCAAACCTACTGATTGACAACCTACATCCCAATATTGGACTGCCCCACTAGACAAAGCGAAACCAGTACACTCAAAACACGACACCCCATTCAAAACGTATTTATTTGTTTTCGGTGGCGTAGTCTATACATGATTGTTCACGCTGGACACAATAATAACAAGGACACCTGACAACGGTAACGCCAGCAACGCAATCACTCACGATGCACCCACGGAAAATGTCTTCCAAAGCTCATCTGGACGCCCTTGACAAAAGCGGCCGTGCGTAATCTCTCTATCTAGTGCTGCTAGGCCCACCGTCCGGTCCGAGCTAGCAGCCACCCCACTTGAGAGGCTCCACGCCCAAAAGTCAGCCCAGAGAAGCATGAAAACACACAATTTCTAATCAACCCCAGTCGCGGCCGACCGCGCACTCAGAATATCTTCGGTTTTCATATCGCCCTTTCCCATCGCGTGCGTGTTGACAAACCAGCAGCGTCAATCAACACTGATTGGTCACACTCACTCGTCGTGTAGAAAAAAGAACACCAAAACGAGAAAAAAAAAACCATGATAATGGGGCACAATGCCTTCTCAACACCCTGCAACAACTCCAGCATCTAGCAGTCGAGAATCTTTTTTTTGCCGCCGCCACCCGCCCGATACTCTTTTTCTATAACAGTTGCCGAACCACTCCAAACTGGTCAGCGTCCACTCTATTATTACACATCATCTACAAGAGGGAGGGGCGGGGCCAGGGCGAGGGGGGGACGACGCCTAGCATCGAGGTTCACGCGCCGCCTGTACTTGAATCGAAGCACACCACTTCTCTCCTCCCCAACGCACTCGCTGGCATCACAGATCGTCCCCACCCACCCGTGGACTTTTCACTCATGGGGGGGCTTCCGTCATGTACGCTACACACCTCCTCTATCTTCCTCCCTCCCCCACCTCCCGGTCCATTTGAACCTTCAACCATTCACTGAAAACAGCCTGGCTCAATCTATCCAACCAAGCGGAAGGGGAACGCGCCGTCTATCGTTCCATGACATTCAAAATGTGATCGCACAAGGACAGGGTCTGGCAGCACCCCCCCCCCTGAAGCCTTCCGACCAGCGACAAAAAAATGTCCCGTCACCCCAGATCGTCATCACCGCCACCGCTGGGCTTTCCCGCGAGGACACTGCAACAGACATACACAAAAGTACCGACGGCATCTAACTCCCCCCCCCCCCCCTCCCGCCATCCTTGTCCGTGCCCCACGGCACACGGAATGCTTGTCGGCATGAATTGAGAGAGCTAGATCGCGGCCGAGGTGGAGCTTGCCTGCACGGCCATGGGAACGGCGTGTCCCCCACCTCCGCCGCCGGTCTCTCCTCCCCGCCCCTCCTGCTGGGGTGGGGCTCGTGCCTGAATCTTGAAAGCCTTCCGAACGGTGGTGACCTTGCTTGCCTTCTTGCCCTTGCTCCGGCCAGCGGGCGCCTTTGCCTTGGTCCCCGCCTTCGGCTTTGCCCCCGCCGTCGCCGCCGCCGCCGCCGCCTTCGATTTGGCCGGAGCGGCGCGCTTTCGGGGAGCCGCGGGGGCGGGGGCGGGGGGCGGGGGCGTGGCTTTGGCCTCAATCTCGGCCCTTGGAACTTGTTCGAAGGTAACCTCCACGGGGCGGATCATGAGGAGGGCCGCGATCTTCTCGTCTGAAACAGGTCGGCGATCGTGGGGCGGGAGAAAGGGGCGGTATTTCAGACCAAATGCTTTCTAAAAAGTGCATCAGTGGTTGGTCAACAAGACTGACTGTCAGCAAGGGGAGTTAAGGTGTGCCTGCGCGCAAGTGCGCCCACCTCAAGCAACTCGCCGAAAAGGGTAGTGACTCTAGTCAACGATCCATACACTAATCGAAGGCTCCGCGACTCTTCGCGGCGCTAGCATGGTACCACGATCTCGTTACCGTCAGCCCACCCACCTCCCAGACGCCGCACGCTCTTGCCGCCCACCGCCGTTAGTCGCCAGCCGTTCGGAACCGCAGCGGCCGCGCTCGTCGGCGCCTTGCCGGCCAGGCGCATGGTGCCCTCCTCCGTGGTGTCTGCTTCCAACCCCATCCCTAGGCTACCGGCCGCCGCAAAGGTGACGACCATCGGAGGCGCGGCAGCAGGCGTATGCCCCACCGGAGACGCGCGCCTCAACTCCTCCCCAGCCCCGACTCCTGCTCCGGCCCCGACCGCCGCACGCGCCGCCGCCGCCGCCGCCGACACCCCGGTCCCCTTCTTGCTCTTCTTCCGCCGTTCCTTGTCAACGGACGCCGCCCCTCCCTCCCGGCGCGACGACTTGTCCTTGCGTTTCTTCTTCAGCCCTGCCCCCTCGGAGGAGGCCGGCGGCGGCGGCGGCGGCGCTTCCCCCGCTCCCGCCGCCGGCGTCACTACCCCGGCAGCTGCCGGTGTAGGAGCGGCCGTTTCGCTGCGGTCGCCGCTGCCATCCGCCCGAGGGGTGCCGAGGTCGACACTATCTCTACCTCCGGTTTGCCGCGCCATCGCCGCGGCTTGGTCGCCCCCGCTCAGGTCTAGCGGCCCGCTCTTGTTGCCGCTAACCTTACCTGCCGCGACGGCGGAGGACGGGGAGGCTGTCTTCCTCTTGATGACGAAAGGAGCCGAGCACAGGCGTGGGGCCGACGATGACTCGCCAGCAGCACCAGCTCCACCGGCAGCACCAGCCGCCGCCGCCGCCGCCGTCGCCGTTGGCAGCGAAGGGACTCTCTTCGGCACGACCGCTCCTCTTCGCCGAACCACGCTCTTCCGCACAGCGGCGACCGAGGCCTGCGCCGCCGCCGCCGCGGCCCTGCTCTCCGGGCTCTGCTGCTGTTGTTCCCCCAGGCGGCACACCAGCAAGGGAGGGGGCGGGGTCGACGCGTTGGGATCCGCGGGCGGGGTAACCACCACCGGCGCGGATCCCCGCCTCTGATCGTCGTCAAGACCACTGCTGTCCGCCGCCCCGCCGCCCACCCCTGCTGCCGAGGGTCCGGGCGTGCGAAGCCCAGCCGCCGCCTGCGTCGCCTTTCCGGAGCCGCCTCCCACGGAGCCGTCGTCGCTGTAGCCGCGTGCTGCTGCTGCTGCTGGGCCGTCCCCGTCGCCCGACGCGGGACCGGGAGTAACGGCGGGGGCCGCGGCGCCGGTCTTCTGGACGGCCACCGCCGTGCCGTTCGCGGTGGCGAAGGCCGGGGCGTCGCCGAACGTCCGACCCCCTCCTTCGCCCTGCACCTGCCAAGTGAAGGTCGTCTGCATCACGTGCACGCCCTGCATGCCTGCAGAGAGACGGGCGAAAAAGAACGAGGCCCCCCAAGCCGGCGGGGAAACAAAGCTGGTTCCCATTGGTGCGGGTGGGTGGTTGGGTGGGTGGTGGGAGGGGGGGGGGGGGTGTACTCTTGTTGTCGTTAGACCATTCACTTCGCACCCGTACGAAGCCGGGACGGAGCACGCCGGGTTCTCGCCGGACCAGGCTCTCACATCACCAAGCGCAGAGCGCCGTGAGGTATTCGGCGAGTCGCTTGGAGGGTGCGCTGCATCCTGCTACGGGTATTCGGCATCGTGTGCTTTCTTCGTTGCATACGGATGACAGCTGCGAATGACTGACTTCATTTATTTTCTGGTGCTTTCACGGTGGGAGGGGTGGGAAAACATTTCGAAGCGCCCTCTCGGACGGTTTGTGCTCGTGCGGTTTTGGACAAATCTGTCGAGGTGTTGGACAAATCTGTCGAGATGGAGACACAGGTTTCAATCCGCACCACGGGAGACTGCTGGCAGGGACTACAACCAAAAGAAAATGCAGGTACTTAGAGGAAGTGTAGGATGTGGCACTTGGAGGTTCTTCCAGCGAGGGGTGAGAATCAAGAAGTCTCCAAACGAGTATGAACAGACCATGTCGAAAGCTACCGCCGTATACGAACATGTCAATAATAACAATTACGTTATACCAGCTCCACGGTGGATGGGGAAGTGTTTTTCTACGGGTCAGAAACGCGACTAAAACCGTCTTAGTCAAACCTGACACGACGGAGTGCAAGAAGCTGCCCCATGGAGCAGTCGAAGCCAACAGAACCACTTGAGAAATACCTATTGAAAGAAAGACGTAAAGGAAGGCTGAATGACCCTCCCCGGCCTTGGTATAATTGAAAGCACTCGAGCGAGACACGTAGGATGGAAGCGAAGTACTGCCTACCGGCCGAGAGCGATGCGATGGATACACAACAGTGGACGTTATTACGGCACCGGCATGGGTTTTTACCGTCAAGGGCGTCCGTAAACGAGTCCAGAATGCGTCCGCGCATGGCCTTCGTCGCCTCCGGGATCTCCCTCTGCCCTCGAATAACGCACCAGCTCGGGTAGGTCAACACCTTAAAATAGTCGGCATCCAGGAAGGCGGGGGTATGGCGGGAAGAGGAAAAATTAAGGAGATCACGCG
>FN649727.1:3660458-3675201 GCA_000310025.1 Ectocarpus siliculosus | reverse complement strand
GGGGTGGGGGGGGGGGGTGTACTCATAGTCGTGCATGCCGTAGTCGTTAGACCATTGACCTCGCATCCCTACAAAGCCGGGACGGAGCACGCCGGGTTCTCACCGGACCAGGCTCTCACATCACCAAGCGCGAAGCACCGTGAAGTATTCGGCGAGTCGCATGAAGGGTGAGCTGCATCCTGGTAAGGGTGTTCGGCATCTTGTGCTTCCTTGCGTACGGATGACAGCTGCGTATGACTTAAGATATTTTCTGGTGCTTTCACTTCCAGAGACAGCTATAAGCACTGTGTAACTGCCTCGAGGGTGCTTGACCATTGTAACACAACATGGTGCGATTATCCCCTTTGCGCGGAGTGAGGGTTCTCGGTCCCGCACAACATAATCTACTCGACCACCATTCATGGTTACCGCCCAAAAGAAAAACAGAGGTAAAAAAAAAGCGGTAACCTGGTTGCCGAGCTCACGAAGTGATCGGCTTGTTTTACAACATTGCTGCCAAGCGACGAAAACCCAATCCCGATGGCAAACACCGGGGGGGGCATGTTTTCCAACGTCGTTGCCAAGCGACGAAAACCCAACCCCGATGGCAAACATCGGGGGGGGGGGGGGGGGGGGAAGGGTCAGTATGAAAAGGGTTTTTGTTTTCTCGCCTGGTTGTCGAAGAGACCCATTGCTTTTTTGCACCGCCGCAGAAGTAGTACAGTTATCACCGTCAATGCAGCAAGCGAGATGCCGACCCAGCACGGAGCTGCCTTGAGGGCCCAGCAGACAAATTCAAGCAACCCACAAGCGCGATCATTTACTACTCGTCATGCGGTTACCAGACGGCCACGCTACCAACAACGCGAATAACGTTCGGCTCCGCCGGCTCTCACCATGCCCCCGATCCGGACTTTGACGAACGCGAAGCTCGAAGACGGGAGAGCGAGATGGTGGACCTGACGCCAGTACTCCACCTTCGCCCGTCAACCCAAGACACAAGGAAACATCGGTTTGGTTATTGGATCAGCGGGGAGGGCGTGGGGGCAACAGCGCCGCGCGATGGTCGGGCAGAGAAGCGGCGATGACGGTCGGCGGGGGAGTGGTAGGCTCAGTAAGCAAGCAGGCTCAAACCCTCCAAGTGACACTGTTTGGCAGACCAGGCTCTTTGCAGCAAGTTGACGCCCCCTACTCTTCCTTCAGCATTCAGACGTCTACTCCTAACGTGCTACTCTTAGCGGGAGGCTTGATACGGAACATACCGGAAAAGGAATGCGTCAGGGGCCACGAGAACGTCCCGAGAATCGAATTCCTACATGGCGACCACCAATGTCGTCGAAGTCGCCAAACAACCACTCCTCTCCGTCTCTGTCTCCCACCTCCCTCTTTCTCCTACCTCTCCATTACTTCCCCCTCACAAAAATGTCGCACTACTGTACGTACGTTCTCACCATTTCGTCCTCCGAGCGAGGGCCGACGTAGTAGCCCCTCTTGAGGTTGGCCTCCTGTAGAAGGTCCATCTCGAACGCGTCCTGTTGCCCCCCCCCACACATGGCACAAACATTTACAAAAAAACTTGCATTTATTTAGGGTACCCTGCTTGTCGCATCACTCTTTTCAAACGAGGAGCGTGAAAGCCTGAGTGGTCTTCTCCCTACCACCGCGATGCAGCAACACACGGCGGTCAATTGAACCTGATTGCCCAGCAACACGTTCCCAACAATACGCATACCCTGCACAGTAGCCAGCACACAAATCTCTCCCTCCCACCCCCCCCCCCCTTCCGGACGACTACGGGATGGACGGGTATGAGAACCCCCCCCCTCCCGACCCAACCGTACCCTACCATGGCCGGCCTACCATACCTCCTTGACGTCGTCCACCACCCCACGGGTCAGCTTTGGCAGGCAGACAACCTGCAACCGCTCCTCGAGATCGTCCGACTTAGACCCGGAAAAATCTGCTAGCCCTTTGTCTTCCTTCTCTTGCATCAGAGCCCACCTGGTGTTGAGTTCGTCAGGATAAGGAATAAACTTTGTTGAGTTCGTCAAGCGAGCGTGTTTTGTCTCAGTTTATCCCTCCTATTGGATGGGTCAAGGAGCCCTCGTGTTATCCTTTGAACGTGTCAAACGTGTGGCTCCGAGATACGGTAGGAGGAGGAACGGAGAGAAAAAGGGGGGGGGATTCATTCATATCTTCAACTACACTTGTGATTCCTGTCCTGCCAAATGTTGTGAGGTTTTGCACTCGTAGCAACCCTTCCTCGAGACGAAGGCCCACTGATCGTGCCGACTGCCGTCCTGGACAGCAATGCGTGCTTGTGCCTCGCTGTTCATTGGCAGGCTGAAATAAGGGGGGCGGCGCCTCGAGGAGGGAGAACCTGTTCTAACACTGACCCCATGACAAAATAATTTCCTTACAGGGCTCGTTGAAGCTCTTGCCAAAACCGAATACCCTTCTCTTCGAAGTACCGTGGAACCCCTGCGTTCAAACCCCGCGACACTGCGACGCAAAGCCGCACCCAACCGCGGCACAAAAAGAAAATGAGGAGACGCCTGCGAAACGATCCTGCCTGGCGTGTAATCTCGTGCGCTACCTCTTGCCAAACTTCGAGCGGCTGGTTGCAAAAACCTGTCCAATCGTAAATGATCGACGGGGCTCGGCTGCGATCGAACCCAAGGCCCCTCCAACGCACGGTCGAGCACTTCACGAGAAGGCGGCGACGTAACGTGAACCTTCCTATTTGCCAGCGTCTTTCTTTCCGCTCGCGTCGACTTGCTTGCTCTGCATTTAGCCGAGAATATTCTTCGGTTCCTTGATTTTCAGTTTGACTTTAGAAAATTACTGACGCGAAGCACACGCACTCCTTGCTCGAACTATCAGGCACCATCGTTGTACGTGATTCTGTCGCTTCACGTCTGTCGTAGTTCAAACAATGGTCCAACGTGCTATTTTGCGGCCAAGAAGCTCAACCACAACTTCCAAGTGCGAAACACCACCACCAACGAAAACTGATTTGGTCGTCGATAGGGTCACGCTCACCAATCAGCCCCCGAGAGATATCACGACTCGCCACGGTGTCCACACACAGCCATGCATTCATTCCGTAGACAACACCAAACAGAAACTCGGCACACACAAAACTCCCTTGCTCCACGCGCAGAATCAGTACCAAACTGCACCCAACACGACTCCTACCAAAAGGACTAGAAAACAGAACGTTGGCAACGTTAAGAAACGTCCTGAAGATAGCACCATACGAGACCCGGCGAAGACTAAAATGCTGGAGGCGAAGCCTCATACTACTGCCACCTGCTAACGGAATTTCCCTCACCAATCCACGGGCGAGAAGCGGTGCACCACGGGTTCCACCGTCATCCACAGCTCCCAGACCCCGGTCTCCAGGGCACGGTTGTGCGACACGGCCAGGTTGATCTGCAGGCGGACGCCATTGAAGGTGCGCTTCGACCGCCGCCCGCAGAACAGCGCGTTGAAGTAGACCCCACCAACCTCAGACCTGTCGATATCGGGGGGGGGGGGGGGGAATCCGGCGTTTCCATGAACAAGCGGTTACCCAACAATGGGGTTGTCCTCCTTGCTACTACACCGGGCACCTGTGAATGCTGCAGGGGTTGATGGTGTCCCTTGGCGTGGGTGGGTCAAGCCTGTAAAAGGGCTGAGGCGGAAATAAACTGTAACTGTTCTAAAAAAACTGTGGAGGAGGGCGAGGTCACTGACAAAAAACACCCCAAGAACAACAAGACGAAAATTGATGCACGAACACACTCCGCCAAATCGCTCAAGAGGCAAAAACCGCAAAAAACAGAACGGCAAGAGAAACAGAAAAAACGGAGAGCGAAACTCGCCAACAATACAACATGGCAGAAAAAAAAGTTAAAACACACGCACCACATCCCGCACGCCAAGCGGTGGCGTATGATGAGGTCGAGGACACCGCGGTGGTTGTCCAGGAACTCGTCCAGGGCGGGCCGGCCCTCGAGCCACGGGGTCGCCTTGACCTCCACCCCGCACCGCGAAAGTGCCAGCTCACGCACGCGCCTCAGGGCCTCCTTCTGGTCGGCTTCCTTGCTCTCCGTGAGCACGAACACCTGTGCGGAGAACGAGCGCCGCGCCGTGCGTGCCGCCGCGTGGTTGTGTGCACAACGCGCGTACAGAGAGCAACGTGAGCTAACCAAACGCCCCAGCAAACGTCAAGAGCTTGAAGCAGTAGTATAGCATGGTAGGCGGTGCAAAGAGGACGCCCATTGGTTCGAAGAAAGGGAAGGAAAAAAACGGTGCCAAACCTGTTCGTCAAACAGTCGTTGTCTTCTAGTGTAACCGTCACAATCAGCAGTTGCCCTTTGATAGTACGCCGAACGTTCTTCCGGAGAAGCGGTGTGATGACTGCCTCCTACCCAGTGTGTGTGCCGTGGCTCTCCCCTCTCTCACGAAAGAAGAAAAAATACGCTGGTGCCCTCCTGACGCACCATCGCCATGATTGTGGGTGTTGATCATGTCGTGCCTTTTGGAGGCACAGAAGTCGCGAAGGATGAAGTACACAACGGGTCAGCGAACACACACGTCCTGCACCTGCTCCTTGTGCGCTCTTTCTTTTAGCAAGAGTAGCCTTGAAAGCTGCACGTCAGAGTGCACCCCCCCTTATACCGAAGATCGGCCCCGTCATTATCTACCTGTAGTATCGCTCACCCTCTTGTCCTCGTCACGGTAGCACAGGAAGCCCTCGGCCGTCAGGACGTTAGCCAGCTGCTCGGCGGAGTAGCGGTGGCGGTCGAATACAAACGTCACGACGGCGAGAGCGCTGCGTTCGGCCGACAGCGGGGCGTCCCCTTCCAGCAGGCTCAGTCGCACCTATTAATAATAGGAAAAAGAGGTGGCCAGTTAGATGTATGCGGAGGCGGCGGTAATGACCACACTCCGACTCTTTCCACGCCACACCTTCGTCTCCATCAATGCTGTCTCCACCTGACCTCACCCGTGGTCAATGGTCTAACAGCTAAGGCATGCAAAACACCAGGACGCCCTGCCGCCCCTCCCCGCCCCTGCACCACCAACCTTGATTAGCGGCCTATCTCCCTCCCCCCACGGCGCAACCTCGCTCGTGCGGAAGCGAAAAGGGGCGTCTCCGTAGCCTCCGCCAGCACCAGCGCCCTCCCCGTCTTCATCGCTGCGGTAGTCGCTCTCGATGCCGCCATTGGCGGCCGCCATCGTGTCCTCCGACAGGCTCGGGTGCACCTGCCTCCGCGCGCGTCGCCCACGTCGGACCACGTCCGACTCGTCGTCAGCCCCTGCTCCTCCTCCCACCCCGCTGCTGCGGTCGCCGCCATCACCACCTTCAAAACCTCCACGCTTGGCGTCTCGAACGGAGTGGGACGGCTGGCAGAGCATGCGGCGGGGAGCGCTGGCGCTGCCGCCGCGGCCGGCCGAGAAGGAAGAACGGGGTGCCGCCGCTCCGCGAGACGAGGGGTTGCTCGAGCCGGCCCTGGCCTTGGGCGTTACTCGGGCCTGTTGGACCTTGAACTGCTTTCTCGGCCGGATGATCTCTGTCGGGTGGGTAGTCCTGTGTTGGGGCGGAGGCAGAGGCGGAGAACGACGGGAAGACGAGGAGAAGGGGAAAAGAATGAAACGGTGACGGGAGGGGGGCGTCGGCTTGGGTCGGCAAAGGCGCGCTCCGAGCGGTGTTGAGCAAAAGAAAAGAGTTTAGAACTTGTGGCGGTAGCCATTTCCGAGGCCGCGCACACACACAAGAGGTGTCCAACCAACCTGAGTGCAGACTCCGGGCGTCCCTCCACAGACCCAGGAGTCACCACCGTCGGCCGTTGCCAGCCCTTCTTGCGGGGCGTCTTTTTCGTGATCCCAGCGGCAGTACCACCAGCAGCAGCAACGGACCCCCGTTTGGCCTGGCCCCCCTTCTTCACAGGCTTCTTTTTGATAGCTTGGACGCCACCGCCGCCGCTGCTTCTGCTGCCTCCTCTACCGCGGTTGCCAGCAGTTGCCGTGATGGCAGCCGCCGCCGCAGTAGCCGCGGATCGCTTTCTCTTCGGCGGTCCCGAAATGCCCCCGCTCTCCCGCACGGCGGTAGTATCCATCGCCGGCGCCGCTGTTTTCCTATTCCCGACCTTGTCGACGGGCCTCTCCCCCTGTGACGCCGACCGCTGCAAGCCTTGGCCCGGCGGGCCCTTTGCCCGCGCTCTCGCCTCGGAAGCAGCGCCCAGTGCCGGGGCCTCGGATGCACGGCCTCCTTGCCCCAACATCCCGGCTCTACTCTTCTCGTGACTTGCAGAAGAGCCACTGGTAGGACCGGCGTTGCCGACCGACCCAGAAGCTGGTCGCGTTGCGGTAGATCTAGCGCCGGTGCGGCGCATAAGAGCGGACAGCTCGCTCCTGTGCCGCCAGCCACCTTGCTTGCGCTTGTTCTTGAAGGCGACCCTGAACCGCGAGGAGTCGGAGGGGTCCACCTCGACAACCGTGGCCTCAAACGAAGCTGTCGCCGCCGTCTTGCCGGCCGTGCTCACCAGCACCGCCTCCCCGACTCCAAACAAGGGACCTGAGGGCGACGCCGGTGCCGGTACCGGCGCAGCTGGCTCCGAAGACTCATGAGTGCCGACTACCGCTGTTGGGCTGGGCTGTCGGTCGCTTTGCGGCATCGGCTCGGCCTCGACCGCTGTCGAAGAACATGCCGGCGAGGACCTGGTGTCGCTGGCTCCTGGCCGTGGTAGCCCAGCACCAGGTTCAGCACCAACGGTACCACCACCGCCGCCGCCCGTGCCACAAGCAGCGCCGGAAGCAGGCTCTGAAGGAGGCTGTCCCGCGGCGGTAGATCCGGCGCCGGTGTGCCGAACAGCGGACAGCTCGCTCTTGTCCCGCCAGCCCCCCTTCTTGCGCTTGTCTTTGAAAGCAACCTTGAACCGCGAGCCGCCGGGGGGATCCACTTCGACAACGGTGGCCTCCGAAGAAGACGCCGCCGCCTTGCCGGCGGTGTTCACCAGCACCGCATCCCCGACTTGGAACAAGCAGCCCCCGCTTGGGAGGTGGCCCTGTCGCTGTGCCTCGTCACTTACCGCAGCCGCCAGTGCCCCCGGTGATTCAGCTGCTACAACTTCTGAACAGGGCGGCTGCTGCTTGCCAGATGTCCTCTCGCTGTCGGCGGCCAGTGAAGGTTCCGGTGCAGTTGCAGCAGCAGCAGCAGCATCGACCTCTGCGTTTCTGTCATCTCTTCGCTGCTGCGGCGGCGCCGGCCTTGCTTCACCAGCAGCAGCGGCGGAACTCGACGGCAGTGGCACCATCGCGGTTGCAGCAGACCCAGCGTCGGCGGGCCGAGGGAGAGAAGACAGCTCGTTCTTGTCCCGCCAGCCGCCCTTCTTGCGCTTGTCCTTGAAAGCGACCTTGAAGCGCGAACCGTCGGAGGGGTCCGCCTCGACGACAGTGGCCTCCCTGGCAGGCCTGCCCGCGGTTCTGGCCAGGACCGTGTCCCCGACTCGAAACACGCAGCCCTCGCTGGAGAAGTGGCGAGCTTGTCGCTGCAGCTCATCGGCTGCCGAAGCCTCCGGCGCTGCTGGTGATACAGCTGCTTGAGAGCTGAGCCGGTGGCGATCACTCTCGGGTCTAGGTTCGCCCTCGACGGCGGCACCAGCACTTGTCTCAACCTTGCCGTGACCCGGTCCATTCGCCGAACCAGGCGGAGAGTCCAGCCTCTCGTCTGGTGGCATGCCGGTACTGGGTGCTGCACGCCGAGATCCATCGGGCACAGGGAGTACAGAAGTGAGCGCCGGCCCTCTTGACTGGCGGCCTCCGGCCCGCTTTGGCGGAGGTCTCATGTGTTGTACGTGCAGGGTGGAGTGCACAACGATGGATGTCTCCACTCTCTTTATCCGTGTTGCTTTTGGTGTCTTGCGTTGAATGAGAGCGGCACCAGACGCGGGAAATGTACTAGAGAGACTGCGGGAAGTAGTCGCTGCCCATGCACGTCCACACGTCCACCCTTCTTCGTCACACAACATACAAACCCATCCAGAGAGGGCAAACGGCCGGAGGTTGCGGATGCGGCGGATGGTTTCGGTTTGAATCTTGCCAAATTTCAAATCTCGGGTTCTCGGGAAAACTTGACCAATCAGTGGCGTGATACAGCTCGCAGAGAACCAACCCTGCAACCCTGTAAAAAAAGTTGTCACTGCGCGTCACAAGAGGATATATGTCGTCTTGTGGGTGCGGAGACCTGTTTCAAAGACTCCTGTGTTTAGGGTATCATGTGACTATTGGTCGATCCTGCACGCATTTTTCATTCCAAATGGTTCGAGCAATGTCCCAAGAGATCATTTTATCTTCTGGCCGCGTACCAAGCTTTAAACTGCATGGTGCGTATCTCCAAACCATGCAATCCGTTAATACGGAGCAAGACTTCGTCAGCTACTGCTGTGCGTGATGCTAATGCACGACCGCAGGTCAACATTCCGCAGAGCGCGGTGGCAGCAGTCGACACCATTGCTTTCCCCTTATACAAGGAATCGGTAACGTCCGGTCGCGTACCTACACACATCGTGACACAGAAAAAAAAACAAGAAGGGTTCGACGGCGGCTGCAGGTCGCTCACAGGTATCTACACGATGCGCGATATTTGAACTTCGAGAAAAGGCGTGTAAGTCACACGTACGTACACACCATAGCTGTTGGAAACACTCCTGGCGAGTCGGAGACCAACCAACCATGCAATCCCCGGCTCCTCTATGGAGAAGAAGCACACAGAAATAAATTATCACCGTCACCCCCCCACAAACATATCTGAGTCATGTTGAGGCCCATACGCCGTGGATGCTACAGAATAGTCGAGGTGAACCCTTGTTACAGAGACGGATACTACGGGAAAAAACACCACCCGAAAGGCAGAACAAATCAACAGGGGACGACATTGACAACTTACATAGTAGTGTCGATGCGCAAACGACCTCACCGCCCACCATTGCTCACTACGGATGCCCTGCTGCAAAAAATCTTCGGCTAACGTTGTGCTGGCCGGCAGCTCCCACAACGACAAAGAGAGCTCCGTAAGTTACAGAACGCATGAACGCGAAAAAACGCCTCCTTCGTGTCACCAGAAGCCATTCAACTTCCCACCTCCACCACTCCTACCCCAGGCCGCACATCCGCACAAAAAAACTCCCGCCGTACAGCTGTGTACGTTGGAAAAAAGCAAGATAAGCTTGTACGCTAGGGCTCTTCTAGTGCGCAGGAAACACAAGACAATACTACACAACTGCGGCGCAACGTCATGCTGCCGCTCTATATACCAGTCAACCCTGGCCCATCGCACGACCAGCCTCGCGTCGAACGACGTACATGGATAGGCCGACACCTTCGGGCAGCGTCAACTCCTCAACCCACCTCACCTTCCTCCCGGCGGTGTCTACAAGTGGGTTGGTCGGAATCACATCGGTCAGCTCGCTCAAGGTTATCGTTCTACCGCGTCCAACATCCTAACGACCTTACAATACCTCGACAAAGACCGCGAGACCAACAAAAAAATAATTAAAAAAGAGCATCAAGACTCCTTCTTATCAGTTGCGCTGCCATCCTGTGCGGCAGGTTTGAAGCTGGTCTTGGTCGTCTTCGCCATCTGGTAAGCGTAGAAGAAGGCCATCAACAGCGCGAGGATGCCGAGCGGCGCAGACGGCATGATCTTCCCTGTCTTGCGGAACCGCTTCGCCATCATGACCCAAATGACGTTGGATATCACTGCGGAACGCATGGACACGAGAGAAGGAGCAACGTGGTGTGAGCGTACGGAACCAGGCGAGAAAAAAGACACAGGGGCAGCAGCGAGTAAAAAGCTGTCCTGTCGGTGCGTGTTGCACGAGCTGGTCGCACAGGAGAAAACATTGCCGGCGTTGCACATGCGACCGATGCAACACAGGATACCAGGCATGTACGTACAATATGTGTCCACACATAACATACACAAGTGTGTTCAAAAAAAGCTTCACGGCTTGGAAAAGCCTCCTCTGTCGAAAAGGTTATCGAAAGTCAGCTCAGGCGTACCTGCCTGCACCACGGAGTTACAAGCGCATAGCAGGACCAGATGAAAACAAACTTGGAACCAGCTGCCGCACGTTCACCACCGAAATCTTGCGGTGTAGCCTCGCCCGATCTAGATCGTAACTACGTTTGACCAATAGACAGCAGAAATATCTGCTGCCAGGGTGTCAAAATCTTGCCAAGCGCAACTATTGACAGAGTGAGTGGGTCCTCACGAGGTTGCCATGTTGCGACAGGGCTGTTTCAATGCACAGTTGTAGGCGTTTACCCCCCTGCCCCTGCACTCACCAAGCGACGCGATAGTCCACAGCTGCGAGACGGTGCCCCTGTAGTACAAGCGAGCAAGAGAGCATTCAGCGTTGTAAGGGATCACCAGCAGCAACATTTACGAAGCACTTAACAGTAGGAGCGATATCGAACAATTGTGCTACTAGTACGGATAAAATGTAACAGGGGGGTTGTCGATTGGATGCCTCGTATTCCGCAGCTGCATCATTCACCCGTTCACCACCCAACGGCGCTCTGCACCATATAGACGTTTGAAAAAAGAAAGACAAAGCAAGAGGCCAGTGGTGATGGGCGCACAAAAGGTCCGAAGGCCCCCAAGGCTTCTTGTCGGGGCATTGCTACCCCGTACAACCCGAACTTCAACTTGACAAAAAAACACGGGGACCGCAGCATGATCCCCAGCACGGTCCGGTAAGCCAGCCATCTTGTACTGCTCTGCCCTTTTCTCTACCCATGTGATACTGCACCGCCGCTGCCTTGATCAAGATTCGTTCTCTGTCCGCACAATGATGCCACAAAGCCTGCCAGGGCTGCAGGGAGGGGTTCCGTACTCACTTCGCCTTGTACTCCATGTACCTAAATCAAGAGACCGAGACACCGAAAGGGGGGAAATGCGGCACATACGGTAAAGCAAGGTAGGCAGGAGCAAGTCAGCATAAGTGTCTGCGGCAGTGCGGTCATCAGCGCCCGCATAATCCTGTGCGGCGGGACAGAACGATCGCGATGATGCTGTCGAGGCTATTGTTTGGCAGGCCAAAAAACGGAGCAACGCTAAGAGGCGTCAAATGCGATGGGGGGGGGGGGGGGGGGTGACTCATAGTCGTGCATTGCCGTGGTTGTAGACCAATGACCTCGCATCCCTACAAAGCTGGGACGGAGCACGCCGGGCTCTCACCGCACCAGGCTCTCACATCACCAAGCGCAGAGCGCCGTGAGGTATTCGGCGAGTCGCTTGGAGGGTGCGCTGCATCCTGCTACGGGTGTTCGGCATCTTGTGCTTACTTCCTTGCATACAGATGACAGCTGCGTACGACTTAATTTATTTTCTGGTGCTTTCACTCCAGAGACAGTTGTAAGCACTGTGCAAGTGCCTCGAAAGTGCTTGACCATTTAAACACAACGTGGTGCGATCATCCTCTTTGCGCGGAGTGAGGGTTCTCGATCCCGCCAACATAATCTACTCGAAGGGGCATGGGTGGGGATAACAACTGGCTACGTTTGCTGTTCGTAGAGTAGGGACGTGGCAAAGCTGGACATCGGCAAAGGAAATTACCATACGGCCTCTTGCGCAGCTGTTTCTTCTCTCGGTCGCTGCAAACCTCTGGATGTACTTGGGGGGGAAGGCACGCTACTTCAAACTCTTGTGCCATGGTCCTCTCCTCGGTTGAGTATCATATGGCCTCAGGAAAGAAGGCAACCATAGCTGTGATGCCCAATTACCTACAGTGTCACAACAACAAGACGAAAAATTAACCATCACACAGCATGCCAATGGATTTCCTTTCGATCGTGTGAACATCCTAAATAGTGACGAAAATACCGACGGAGTGTTCAGCTGCACAGGCACCAGGACCCCAGAGAAGATGACACGAAGATGGCATCAAAGGAAAATCCTCTACTCTTTGTAGAGAAAGTTTAACCATCAATCTCTCGCAAGCTCGTGTACATGTATGTAAAGCAGGGCTTACCCTCCGTAACCCAGAAGCATGAGGAGCGCCCCGCTTCCGCCCTGGTACAGTATGCCCGCCGACGAGAGGTAGGCGCCACACATAGCCGTAGGAAATACATTGCGAAGACAGCAACGTGGCGTGCTGGATGAAGAAGAGGCAACCAAAAGAGGAACTCCGGCGACGTAGCCCAAGACCAATAACATGTCTACCTCTAACGGATTAACACACAGCATGCATCTGCCCCCGAACGTGCCTAAAGAATGGTAGAGGGGAGGACCTAGAAGTTATGCAAGCCGACCAGCAGTGGGAAGGCGCACAGGTTGAAAGGAGCCGAAAGCGTTGCTATTGCAGATGGATTAGGCATCCCATCAATGGGAACCCAGGGCGTTTTCGACGTCCTTGAAAACACTTTTGGTCTACAAATCTTTACAATTCACGACACAACGGAGGGTTTCTCCCCGATATTTTGTCGTTGACCCAGTAGAGAACTATAGGGGATGTATTGTAAAATGTAAGTTACCTATACAGATGTTTTTGTACTTAGCACCAGCTGGCATCACTGGTATAAATCATCAGTGTTAGACTTTAAAAGACTCAAAATAAGTCCAGTACCCAGTCGGTTTCCCTTCACTCACTGAAAAGACTCCACCACATCCCGTTCGACTGTGGGTATATCTCGAATGGGTAGTCTTTCTGTGTGTGTTTTTATTATTCCCTTTAATTAAAACTTTTGGTCTACAAATGAAAAGGAAGCAGCCGCCCGGAGCTCCCCCGAGCAACAAAAGAGGACTGCTCGTGTGTACAGATCAAAAAGAGCAAACGGGAGACTGGCGAACGGAGCAAGCTACACATGTTTTCCAACTTCGTGCGAGCCGAATTGGAGAAACGGAGGGCGCGCAAGCAAGGAAAGGGGTGCCGTTTTAAAAGGACGGCATTCAATAACAACAGTCACTGATAGAGATACATCTGGGATGTACTGCCATACCACAGAGCACTCCTCCCTAACGTCTAGTATCCCGAGATCCGACAGAGAACTAAATGCGGCGGAATTTTGTTGAGAACAAAGTCGATCCTCACCCCCGCCATTAGAGAAGCTTTCGAGCCCGCTGCGAGGAAACCAATGATTCCCCCAAACATCACAATCATCCCATAAGGGATAGTGAGGCAGAAGTCGTGCATGATCAGCCAGCAAAGAGCGATAGCAGCGGCAGGAAAGTGAATCCACCACATTCCCGACTGAGGGGGCTCCGCATACGTGTATTCTTGCCTAAAATAATACACCCCCCCACTTTTGTAGTGCGGTGTGATGTTCTGAACAATGCACGCACAGCAGCTGCTGTGCACAGCCGCTGCAGTTCAGACGGGAAGACAGAGAGAGACAGAGGGAGAGCGTCTTGTTTGTGTACTGGGCGAGAAAGGGTAGATACAAGGAGACAGCGCGTGCTTCTCTCGTCGAGGTACGCCGTCAAGGCAGCATGGCGAGATCAGGCAGAATCTCGCTTCTGGCAGCAGCCTTGGCGCTCTTCGGATCACGGCAAGGGGTGTGGGCGGCCGCAGCGCCGTCTTCGAAGGTCGCCTTCGTGCAGCACGGCTTGGCTGAGGGCGAGGATGCTGTGATGCACGCCCCGTCCACGATCAGCTCTAGGCTGGCCACGATGACACCCCAGCTCCTCTCCTCCGCTATCGCGAGAGTGATGAGCCTGGACGCACGCGCGGAGGTAGAGGCGGGGCTGCCGGCGGGAGACATTTTCAACAGACCCGACGCGAACGTCTTGGTGTTCGTCGATGGAATTCGACCCAAAGGTATTGATTGCAGAGAGAGGAAGATGTAGTGCGGGGTGGAGTAGATATCAGGGGGGGCAGGAACGACACGCTGGTAGTTGTTTCTACGTTGTGCACTGCACTCACATGGACGGATGGTGTAAATTGGTGCTTCTGTTCCTGTGCATAAAGTGGTTCTGCAACCTGTCACCCGCCCCCCCCACCCTCATCTGCCTATAGCAGTATGCATACGATACCCACAAGCACCATGCTGTAACCCCGCCCTCACAGCAGTTGAAATGAAAATACATTGCGTCATTTTCGAGTTGTAGGTTTGATCGGCACGTCCAACAATGGGGTGCGCCTTGCGACGACGAGTTGCACGCCCGTCTGGTTAGCAACCCATATCTCTGTTCGACCAACGCGGTTGCGGAACTATTGTAAAGCGTAGCATAAAAGCGGTGTAACTGCTGCTGTGTCTCACAGGGTGAACACGCGATAGCACAATTTCCAAGGTAGAGGTCAATGCCCGACCATATGACGTTAGCCTGAGAGTCGCCCCATCCTCCTTACTTTGTCATGCATCGGCGGTGCCGATCAGGTGTGAAACGACTCAAGTCGATACAGATGCACACGCCGCTTGTACGCATCCCTGAAGTTTAACGGGAACCCTACCAGTCCCGATGCGTTTGGGGATCGCAGACCCCGCCAGAGACACGCGAGACATGCCGTAGGCGATAGTTTCCACTAGCACCAGCAGTATCTTCAGCAGCAACCGGGAGGCATAGGAAATCATATATAGCCGTTTATTGAGAGGGCAACTCTGCTTACTTCACGTTGAATCCTACCAACTACGGGCGGCGGCATTACGGAATATGGCACGGGAAGGCGTGCGTAGCACAGGCCGTCCCGCGTGTGTTTTGCATGAGAATCGTGGCCAGCGTTGAAGGCGCTGGCCCCCATGTTCCCATCCCCAAAGTTTAACTTTCCTCCTCCAA
>FN649727.1:3645208-3660328 GCA_000310025.1 Ectocarpus siliculosus | reverse complement strand
CCCCCCCCCCCCCCCCCCCCCCCATCGGCACTCGGGAAAATCAAGGGTCTACATCTACGCCGTTCATGACGGAGTGGCTCGAGGAGCCGACTGCGGTATACGGCCTTAGGACACCAACCAATGACGCCTGGACGTCCGGGCTCGAGAGTACCCTCGGCACTTCCTTCGACGGTGGGTCTTTGGTACAGCAGATGCTGCGCACAACCGGGTTGTTTCGCTTCGGGGGTGTCCCACCAGACAGACGATGCAGCACCCTATACTAAATATTGCCGGAGGGACAGAGCGTGCGCTTTTGTTGGTTGTCTGGTGTGGTGGCTCAGCACATGCATTGCAACCGATGGCTGCTACTGTAGAACGCGCTCTTCGTTTTCTTCACGCATGAGTTTGGTTTGGACCTCTCTCTCTCTCTTTCTCTGTGTAACTCTGTCCGTCTGCCCCTGTCTCTGTCTCTGTCTCTGTCTCTCTCTTCTCCCCCTCTCCCCACGTTTTGCATCACACAGTTGTGGACGCGGTGAGCGGCGTAATCTGCGCTGCCGTAGACCCGGCGCTGGGCTACACGGAGGCGTGTTCGTCGTCGGGCGGCCTGCTGGAGGTTGCGCCCGCTGATGCGGCGCTTGGGGAGGGGAACTCGCCGACCGGCGTGACGGTGGACACGTCGAGCGGCCTCCGGACGCTCGTTTTGTCGGGCGCGGACGAGGGGGAGGAGGACGCCGCGGTGCTCGACCTGACGGTGGACGTGAGTCGTGTGTTGTCCCTACGCCCCAACGTGTTGCACGGTGTGTTTCTCGTCCGTGTTGTTCAAGTTTTGTGGACCTTGCTGGTCGCCTAATGTATAGCGCTACTCTTTCTTCTGATGAAAAACATTGTTTTTTTACGCATCGGTAGATAGAACAGACCAAGCTCAGAACACCTTTTCTCCGCTATGTGTATGTTGACTGAAAGAGCTGGTTCGTTGCCAGTATGCAACAAGTGCTTGTTGCTTGCAGAAGGATCTGCGATTCGGGGTACTTTCGATATGTGAATTTCTTGATGCGGCGATACCATTAAGAGGGAGGGGAGCATGCTGCTCAACCTGTGACTGAGTTAGAGAGAGAGGGAGACAGAGAGAGAGAGAGAGAGAATGTTGTCGCCTCTGTGTTGGGGTTCCACACCATGTGAGATAAACACTTAAGATGGCGTTTCTCCCATCGTTGGATTTCCGGTGTGTGTGTGTTTTCTTGTTGTTGCACTCTCTCTTGTGCGCAGGCTGACGTGCGCTTGGTGGAAGAGCTGATCTTCTTGTCCAGACTGCCCGAGGCTCTGTCGGAGCGGCTTGTCGCCGGACGCGCGGGGTCCCCCCCCCTGGTGATAGTATACCTGTCTTCTCTCAAGGTAGGGGCGGGGGATTTGCTGCTGAAGCTACGACTGTTGCTCCATTCCACCCACTATCCACCCATTCCTCCCCACTGAAACGTGTGTCGAACCTGATGCTTTGTTTCTGAAGAAGACTTCCTGGTGACGGTTTCATGTTGCATTTTTTGGAGAACACCCTTGCTATCTCAGTGCCGTTTTTCCACTTGCTGCTTGCTGTTTTTTTTAAAGGCTTTGGTTGATCGTCTTGTGCGCCGCCGTTCGGTCCTTGATTTGATTCCCTTCGCCCCCCCCCCCCCCCTCCCCGCGCGCATATTTTGCCGAAGGCGATCAACACCTCCTACGGTGCGCGGTCTATCAAGGCAAGATTGGCGTCGAAGGCCCTCGACGCCGCGCTTGGCGAAGCATTCAACGCCATGTCTGCTGGAGCGGGCCGCCGCCTGACCTCGCAGCTCATCGTCGGCCCGGCCCTGTCGCAAAAGCTCGCCGTCGGCGGCCGCCGCCTTCAAAGTGCGTGTTTTTCTTTTTTCAGCCGCCTTTGCTGAACCTCGCGATCCGTGTGTATTTCGTGCCTGATGTATCGCGCGATGAGACACTCTTTGGTGTGAACGAAGTCCAATAGTTGGGCTTTACAAACGCCGAATAACGATCAAATGCGCAGATGTGTGTGATGTGCGGGCCAAACGTGTGCGTACGTGTTGTGGTTGTCATGTCTCCGATGCGTCATCTCCTTTTATTCGGTAGTCACGGAGACCCCACGGGTCCACCATGCAGATGCGGCGTCATGTGCTCGTGCTCGCCTTTCTCGTGTCCCGACGATTCCCTTGTGCAGTTTCTCTCGCCGAACTCCCTCGGCCCTGCATTCTTTTGCTGATTGTCGGAGGGGCTTCTCTTGTTAATCTTGAATACGATTTTTTTTTTGTCTGTTCCAGGCGACGATGACTCATCATCATCCGCCGCGACCAATGAGACTACCCTCGTGGAAATCACCCAGTTCCAGCTCAACATGTGGACGGGGGTGGGGCTCGCCCTCATGGGCTTCTTGGCGATCTACGCGACGTTCAACATGGACGTGCAGCCAGACAGCCTGCTGTACGCCAAGTTTATCACGGACACCAGCGGCGGTGGACTCAAGACAGATTGATCTTATAGAGGCGGCGACGAACAGGTCGAGAGGCACGCACACGAGCATCAGCAGTTGTGGCTCTTGAGCTACAGCTTGGATAGGACGTAGGATGGCACATGCGGTATGCATAGATACCGATTTGTGAGAGAAGGGGGGGAAAGATCGACACATGTAGTTTGTGCCAGTGTCCGGGCCGGAAGAGCCTTGCCTCTTTTTTCTTGGGATTCGGATCTCTTTTTCTCTTTCCTGTGGTCGAATCTTCGGCTTGCAGCCGGACAGGACTCCCTGCTGTGCACCAAGTTTTAGTACGATGTCAGCACGAAACGGTCGTGGACTCGAGGCGGACAGACAGCAGTGGGAGAAATGCACGCAGCTGGCGGCAGTGTTCGTGTCAAGGCGATCGGGTACAGCGGCAGACCGCCTTGTAGATGGTGGTGTACCAGCAGCAGGACGCGTGTCCAAAATCACTTGTTTGCACACACCCCTTAGTGCCTCCTTGATGCTTGTATCGTACGTTCAGAGGGGTTAGTACTTGGTGCGTTTGTTTAGGATTTGGGTTATACTACCGTAGGTGTGTGCGATGGGTGGGGTGGGACGGTACGTTTCTTCGTTTTTTTCGTGGGATCGAGCGCGAAGCCACGTGAGTGTGCCGGCTTCTATCCGTAAATTGTCTCAAGTAGTATGTCCTGCGGTTTGTTGGTGCAGGATGAGGAGACTGTTTTAGGCGTAGCTCTTATTCCTTGTCGCGCTGCAACTACTTCTGTCGCCGTGTTGTCTTGTACAAAGAACTCGTCATCATTTGTTGTCGGGATGCGGTTAATACACTGCCATTTGGTTCGGTCAAGAGTCTGTGCCCAAAGGATCAACTTCGTTCGGTTTGTATGCCTCCCCCGCTCATTGTAAGAGATGAGTTTGTTCGGATCCAACTTGAAATGGGACACTCGGGTGTGCCTTGTTGTTCTGAAAAAGCATTTCTGGCGGCAGCGGCGGCGGCTCTCCCCCAGTGATCGTTTTGTGTGGCCGTGCACCCGGGTCACTCAACTGCAAGTCTGGTTTCATTTCATGCACCAAAGTGGTAACGGTAAACGTCGTATGCTATGTGCCGTGTAGATCTATGTCATCGATACCGGTTACCCTTTAAGAAGCGGCAAAACACTCTCTTAGACGATGGAAACTTGTCGACCTGACAAGCAGGCTTCATCTGTCTCCTTCCTGCTAAATGCAGGGATGCTGTACAACGCGTGTGCGCACAAAAACAAATGCATATGCCACCTACGGTACGTGACACAAGATACCACACCCCCTGGACCGATTTTCAAGCTCGATTACTCCCCTGGAGAAAGAGTGGCGGTGTCTAAAATGGCGGTGGTGGAACCGCCTTGTCGAGATCTTTCCGAAAACACATATTTTTATTTGGGCATCGTCTTGGTCATGGAGCATATAGTATTAGTTGAAATGGGTCTAGGGGGTGTGGTATCTTGTGTCACCTACGGGTTGTGTGAGATGCCAACAAAGGTTCCTTCCCTATGCAACACACACACACAGATTCCGCCGGCGAATTTGGCCCTCCTAACAACAACTGCCTTGATATTACATGGTTACGTACTCCGCCGACCGGCCGTCTGGTGCGGAGTTGCGAGCAAGGCGTGATGACACCTCTCTTTCAGAAAGCAACCGACTGTCGGCGTTCATGCATGCACTGCTGCTGCTTGTCCTCAAACGCGCTCCGGCAGGGGTAGACTGCCGTGTACATATGTTTTGACTTCGTTCTCTCTATCTTTATAGAAAATATACATACTCTATAGCTTTCTTCAGACCTAGTGAGTGCGGCCCAATCGTCGCTTGCGTTTGGCCACATGGGCTCCTTTTCGGCCGTATGCAAACATTCAAGTACTACGGGTACATGCATGCGATCATTTGTTGTAGAAGCTTTGCCTTGGAAAAAAAAAAAAAACGTGGATCTTTGGAGAAAAGCGTAGATCTCAGTATCCAACGCGGCGTGTCGCCGTTTTACACTTTCCACCACCTCGAGAGAATATCCACAACAAATTGACTCTCGTGAGAGAACGACGGCGGAAAGAAAATTGCATCCCCCTTGGCTGGGTTCTCCCTTTTACCTCCTTCTCACTGCTCACAGGTCAGGTGTCGTTGTGTCTGTCTCCTCTGTTGGTGAGCTCACGGTAGGCTTGATGGTTGTTGTACCACAGGTCCTCGGCTCCCACCTGTTGGGCTTGTAACATGACTTCGCCCTGATGCAAACTGTACGTGGTGCACGCGTACATAAATCGGACATGTGTCGCATGTTTGTCATGTTTTGTAAGGCATCGCTAATGTGTGGGGGTACCAGCGTGTTTGAATAGACCACGCTTCGCTGACTCCTGCGAACATGAGATCGAGGCACACGTAATAAGAACCAGAGCTCTTACCTACGCATTGTCCGCACAAAGGCTGAGTAATGAGCAAAGCGATTTCGGGGATTCTTGGTGCATGTAGCATACATTTAGTGTAGTCTATCTCTACGGTAAGACCTATATACTATTCGAGTATTTACGCCGTAATCGGTTTGAATGCGTTGCATGCGCAATCACGTGTCGTTTGAACACGAACCTCACTTGCTGCACATGCGTGGCTTTCGCCGATACTCTATTAACTCTGCGCTGTTGCCGAAATTCACACGCGACACGCTCAGACTATCGGAGTCGGAGGAGGGTAACACGGGACGACCAAACAAAGTTGTCTCGTGTTGGGCACGGCAACCTCATCACTCTTCTTTATTGCTGGGGGCGATACTACCCTCTTGCACGAGGAAGACAGCTGACAAGATAAACCACATGAACGGTAGTGGCCCGGCCAGTCGGGGTTTCTTACAGTACAACGAACCATGTATAGCACCAAGCGCGTGAACAAGAACATCGTCGAAGGGAACAGGTTCATTTCCGTCGGAGACCCTTACAAGGAGCTAAGGAGGTTGCCCGGCCGCTGGAAGGGCAAACAGTTTCAGACCGAGGGTTGGTAAGTGGAGCAGCAGCGGGGGTTATTGCGGCCACCGTCTCCCGTCCATGTATGAAAACAGATCGGCTCGCAAGCTGTGGTCAGTACAATAAACGCCTGTTGCTTGTTGTGCTGTACCACGTCTGGCGGGGACAACAGAATATCCCACTCATACCCCCCCCACGATGCAGGCGTATGCCCCGCGGCTCTTCGGTACTCTATGTATGGCACCGACAGCCACACCATAAATACCGCAAAAAATCCACCCCCCACCCCCCGAGCCTGGTCCGGTGAGAACCCGGCGTGCTCCGTCCCGGCCTTGTAGGGATGCGAGGTCAATGGTCTAACGGCTGTGGCATGCACAACTATGAGTACACCTCCCCCCTCCCCCTTCATTCTCAGGGTTCTCGGGGGATGAAGTGCGAGTGCAAGATTGGCTTTAAAAGTGCAAAAGGAGATAGACGTTTGCCAAATCTCCCGACAAACTCACTCGTGTCTCAACACGGAGTAGAAAGAAAGGTGCTTCCATCTCCAAACCGGTCAAAACAATCTCGAGTTGGCTTTGGCAAACAGCAATCGAGATCGACCATCGCCGCCCCTTTCTTCTCGCCAGAGCTCGCAACAATCCTCAAACGAACAAAAACAATAAGATCGACGTTGTGCATACACTTGAATCCTGCCCCTAAGAGCTTACCGCTCCCCGAGTGATTCTCGATAGCATACCGAGGGGGGGATATTACGATATTATCTGGTATGAATTTGGTACGCCGCCAATAGCTGTTATCGCCATTTTCCATCATTGGAATGCGTCAAAAGATAAAGTCATTCGCAGGGAAAATACTGGGCACGGCTGACTGCACACCCGAGGTCACTCGCGTTCGGCACCAATTGCCAGGATTATTATATAGAACCTGGGCGTGTCAATCCACTACCTTCCCCCCCAGACGTTGCGCCCTTTGTTGTTGTGTTTTAGACTATACCTGAAGAGAACCGGCGTTGACTTCTACCCAGCACGATACTCCCAGCACTTACTTGTAAAACTGCTGTTCTACTCTCTCCTTGGCGTTTCTCCAGCTGCTTGTGTTCTACACACCTCTTTGGGTTTCGACGCAATTTCCTCCTCTTCCATTTTCCCCTAATTGGTTCAATGAGCAACCAAAACAAGGGGGGGGTTGGTCCACGTTTCTTGCGGTTATTAAAAGGCTCTATGACGCGCACCGGAGGTCAACAGTACAACGTCCCACGAAAAACACCCGCGAACCTCGTCCCTTTACCTTCCTCCATCGGAGGCTTCTGCTCAATTACCAACATTCATTTCTTTTCGACGCGGAGAAACGTGTCTGTGAAAGGAGACAAGTTCTCTTGTAGTCCGTAATGACGCAGTCCGGCACACAACAACCCCTGTGAAAGCGCTTTATTCCCTACTACCAAGCCGCATCACGGCGAAGACTCCACGATCGAACCTCGCAGGAACACCGACCCCCTCCTTTTCCTTTCGCGCGCCCTCTCCTTTTTGTCAAAGCCCGGCGAACGCAGATAACGGGAACTTCGCCAAGCTCAAATACTCCTCAGAGCCGTTCCAGGCAAGCGTGTGTGCCTGTAGGCAGACTTGAACCAGTGCGAATTATGGCAGAATATGTCTATTTTAAAGCACTTGCTATCGTAGTTTTACACGAAGATAGGTAGACACGAGGCCGGAGTCAGAGCCATAAACTAACCGATAAGACTATATTTTTGTATATAGGGCTGCACCAAATGGTACCTACATTTCGGCTCCTTCCGTATTGATCGAAACGTTGCATGTTGTTGGTGCTTGAAAAACAACGGCCCAGGTTCTACAGTAGTCAGTGTTTCATGTGCGCGCATTCACTGACAGTTTTTTGTACCGCCCGTGCCCATATGCTTGCTATTCTTCGTGGCTACAGGAGACAGAGCGGTTCACCAAGACTCAGCCGCTGAGCAAGCGAAACCTAGGTTTCGGTACCAAGGATGCTTTCAAGAGGGGGGAATTTACGGCCACCATTCGAACGCAGCAGTACAGGTATTTGAAAAGTATCTGGGTGGGCCTCGTTGCCCCGTTAAAGTGACTTTGGCGCGCTGTGCTTGAAGTCCGTCTTTCACTGAACCAAGAGCTTGTTCCTCATTGTTTCAAATACTCTACGCGCGCTCAACGGTTCCTTGGCTGCAATTCCGTCGCCATCGCACGTTGGTGTTGACATATGGAAAGGGAAATGCTCCGCCAGGAGCAGCGGTTGATGAACGCATCACGGAACGTGAAGGTAAGAATCTATCATCACAACCTATTTGGCTCGGGGACGTGTGGCCCGTGCATACTGTAGCAGGATACGGTGAAAGTCAGGGTGTGTGAGAGAGAAACTGGCGGTCTGGCAGATTGATGCCACCGGTGGGCGTTCGAAAGGCTGCCCCGGAGGAGCAGGAACGACTCAGGGTCTCTCACATTGCAGAACAAGTGATGAGAAATTCATCGAACAATAGCTCCCCATCGCCTAGACTGCACGTAGGTTTTGCACGGTGAGCGTGTCCGGGAAGGACAGATTTGCCCACTCGATCCCGCTGCAGGTACAGGTTAGCCGAGGAGCAGAGGAGGGTTGCCTTTCAAACAAACAACGTGTACGGGCACCTCCAAAAGGGCAGACGCTCGCCCCGTACACTGCCACGCACATAATCTTCGTCCAGCGGGATGTGAAGTGGTACATGGGTGACCGACTAGCTGCACTGACTATCAATCGACTTACTGGACGACTAGTCAGCACCGCAACAGCTAATGTTCTGGAAGGAAAGCAGTAATACAAACAGCTGTAGAGAGTTTAAAGATTAATCGCTTTTTCTGTGGAAATCTGTGCCTGATCAGGATAATCGACAGACACGGATGTTCGTCTCGTTGTGCTCGGCCAAAGGACTGAATGGGTTTGCCATCGTTTATTAATTAACCGGTTCGCGCGGTCGATACTATTCAACAAGAAAACACATACACAACATCTCACCGACACGCCTGACAGGACGAGCGAGAGAAGGTGGCGCAGGCCAAAGCCAAGCACGCCTCCTCGAGAAGATTCGTTGAAGGGAAGGAGGAGATCAAGCACCTGTATGACGTCGGCCGCTCCCTTCAAAATGAATTCAACCCTTATCGAAAACACGATGCGTTTTACGACTTTCAGAAGGTGAGCGTGTATCGCCAGCGGTTCTTATTGGACGGCTGTTCCAAGGCTTAAGATCCCTTGCTACAGAACTTTGAACCAGTAAACATCGGCGTCGTTTCTTGGCATTCGCGTGTGCTGTTGTATGCAGCGACAGTTGCTGTACCTCGAACAACGCCAGCATTTGTTTTTGGCATCTCAGACGACAAAATCGTGTTACTATCGAGTCTTCTTCGGACGCAAACTTTGCACATTTTTAGTGTTCATTCTCTCTTTGCTCTCTAGTCTGTGCCGTGTGTTCGCTTCGTAGGGATACACGTGAGCCAACTGCTAAAAACTGAGGAAGAGATGGGTTCAGGAACACCAACAGTACGAAACAGCAACAACAACAGCAGCAACGGAAACAACCAAACTCGATCAACGGAGACTTGGACGACGCAAATAACTGTTTATTTCAGAGGTATATCTCGCCGCTCTTTCTGCATTCGCGACGAACAACACCCGACCTAACAGTCCACAGGGAAGCGTATGGGTCCGTACCGCACCATGGCCCAGGACATCGGGAACATGGCGTGGGACCATCGCCCGACGGCTCCAGAGTTTGGCCCGATAGGCCACATCAAGAACTTCTACGACCGCAGTCATCTCGAGGTGGCCGGGGAGGAGGCCCACATGGTCCAGCCGCGGCTGCGTCTGCGTTGACTGGACATTGAAAACTTTGGAAACAAGCCAATAGGCCTGATAACTGAACGGTTTTGGGTGAAATGTGCAACGACGTCCTGAATTTTGAAAACTTTGGAAATGAAAAGCCAAGCGTGCTGCCGCTTTGCATTTGGAACCCCTACGACATTTTGCGTTGATGGAGTTCAGAACAGCGTTGAAAGCACGCTATTTAGGCACGTGCACGAGATTATTTCGTGGACATGAGGTTTTCTAGCTGTTCTTGAGCATTTGTACTCTCTAGCGTTGCAGGGATTTGTTGTACGGGCCAGCTGTTACCCACTCTCAGTGACGGTTCGTCGGAGATCATTACAGCGTCCTCATGTACAGGGAGAACAGTCTTGAGAGGCTAAGGGCTCAACGAAAGGGGCGCACAGATCGTGTTGCTGTGAAAGGGCGGATCCAGACATTCCAATTTTGCTCCCTCGCGCAAACCCGAAGCACCATCTTCTCCGGAGATGCTATAACTCCGTAACGCCTGGGGTGTTGTTTCGTAGCGACGACTATTGACGGCATCTTGATCATATTATAAGAAGTGTTTTGGGCCATGAGTACATAGTCTAGATACGCGTCGACAAGTCAACAACTTTGATTGTTTGTCGTCGCCATATATTTTGGTATTTTGTCGTTCGTGTCGTTTTGTCATTGCTGCGCTGCTACTTGCTGTCGTTGTACCGGGCGTCTTGTCGGTTACTGTCATGTATTTCAAGCTCGAGACCGAGTAGGTACCTTTTTTAAGGAGGTGGAGAAGTACAAGGCATGGCAGAAATAAATGTGTTAGTATCGGCGACGACGAATAGATTCATTGATTGCGAAACATATGCTGTACGGAGGAGATCTGTCGGTGAGAAACAGGCGCCACAAACCTAATGCCCCCGTTAAGAAGATAACACGAAAGCGCATTGACTCACGGTAGTTTGTCTGGGTAACAACGCTGTTTGGGCATGTGGAAGAAATGTGTGGAGAGCCGAGCCGCCCCGCTTTACTACTTATTGGGGCCTACGTGACGTGCGGCGGTGAGGGCACTGCCAGTAAAAAGATTAGCGCGGTTGCCGGCAAGCTGCGTTGCCAACTTGTTCTCATTTTAGTATCTAGCAGCGGGTAACGGGCTCTAAAATCGCCCCCGATGCCTCCTACGATGTGTATATTTGGCCGCCCTTGGCCTACAGCGTTGTGTACGTCTCACTTTGCCCCTGTTTCGGGGGTGCTTCTGCGGAGAAAGCAAAGATCGGCCTGCAGACGAAGACAGACTGCAGACACAGATTTGACTTGTGTGCACTCGCACATGTTCCCTCGCTTGCGCTGCTTTGCTACATAGCAGGAGACCTCGGGGTCTAAAAACAGCTTCCGACGCCAGCCATGATGTGTGCCTTTGGCCGGCCTTGGCTTACAGCGGTGTGTACGTCTCGTTGTCTCTGTTGTGGGGATGTGTCTATGTGGGAAGCTCCAAAGATCGGTACAGACAGGTTGAGTATGATTGATGTAGACGGACCGCAGCTTGATTGACTTTTGCTTGCGTCGTCACTCGCTTGTGCTGCCGACAGCAGGCAACGGGCTGTAAGAGTCACACCCAACGCCTCCTATGCTGTGTGCCTTTGACTACCCTCGACCTACATCAGTCCGTATGCTGCTGTGCTAGTTGTCTCGTATGTTGTCTGCGTGGTGTGTGTGTGCGGTGCTGCTGCTGCTGTGCGAGGATTTCGGGGATTCTCCCGAAAGTCACACCCAACGCCTCCTATGCCGTGTGCCTTTGCCTGCCCTCGACCTGCATCAGTCCGTATACTGCTGTGCTGGTTGTCTCGTATGTTGTCTGCGTGGTATGTGCGGTGCTGCTGTGCAAGAGGATGTGATGAGACGGCACTGTGCGAAGCAGTGAATGAGGGAGAGGCCGCCCATCTAAATAGATCTACAAAAGAGCATTGAGCGCTGGTTTGACGTTGATCCGAACCGAACCGTCCTTCTTGGTGTGAACACCAGGGGGGAAGCCCGCGAGGAATGCGGACTGTTGGATGAGCTCTACCGCCATTTGTCCAACACGGCGTCCACATGCTTCAACATGTTGTTGGGATTAGGACGCGATCCGACTGGCGTGGTCACGGGAGGATTAGAACGCAGTTTCGCCGCACTTGAGAATGCCTCTCCCGGATTTGTCTAAGAACTCCAAGAGAACGTAGATCTACTGTACATTTTTGCACGTCTCTCCTAGCTCAAGCACGCGGCACGCGATACCTGGTACACACGTACACACCACCTGCGGCCTGCTTTCCCCTGCACACGAACCATCCTCTAGTCTACCGCAAGCGCTTGCAATGTCCGAAGGTGAGACGTGTGTGACTGTCTGTCTCTGTGACATATCTACGAATCAAGGGAGGCGGTAGACTGCTGTGATGTTATTTCGTTCGGGTCTCGCAATCTCGGTTGTACAGCAGTAGTACTCTATGCATACAGTATCTCCAGGCACGGCACCCAAAACTATATGTAGAAGTAGCTTACAGATGCACGGGGGTGAGTACATGCTGGGCCACACCAATCGCATTGGGCATCACATGGCCTGCAGCATTTTCGCAAGAGAGGTATCGACCAGAGATGAACAAGTTGCTGGTCGTGTGTTTTCTCAACCTCCCCACCTCTCAGGCTGCACCTCTCCATACTGCAGGTTCGGCACATGGTCTCGCACATGTCGATTTCTCCCAGATATGTGTCATTTCGATTTTATATGTGCTTGGGACAATTTTCTCTGGCGGCAGCGAATCTTTTTTCTATCATGCTGCCTTCTCAGAGGCACGCAGGAGGCACGTCGGTACATTGCCGCGCATGCCCAAGCACGGCCAGTCATGGATGGCACCTGTAAAACGCCTAACGTCGCCGCGACCGGCTCTATTTCGCGGGGAGGCATTCCAAATTCCAAACCAAAAAAGCCTTCAGGCCGTTTCTTGAGCACCGATTTTTTTGGCAACAAACAAAGCCACCGGGGGACAGATTTAACTTCGCGTCCGCCAATCACCTGCCTCCATTTAACCCTGCGCCTACTTGGCGTCTTCTCTATTTTCGAGTAATTTTGGCAATTATGCCACTTTCTGCTGGGCACCGCATTCGAACCAACCAGTTCACAGACCAACACACATCAGCCGGTAGCCTGGGAGCTGCAACTGGCGCATACTATACGCCTACAGCAGGATAGAACCAGCAGAGACCACTCCTGTGTCTGTGTGTACGAAGTTTCGCGACTTCAACCCACACCGAGTGTCGATAACCAGCACGCGGCAGCACCACGAAGAAGAGCTTAGAAAACAACGAGGAGGCAGATCATAAACACACCACGCACTCGCGCGTATTTTAGTCGAGCTATGCATACGACGACGGCTGTACAGCAGTAGTACCCATACCCAGGGATCCGTGCATGTTTCTATATCGTCTGCACGCCCTTCCTCTCGCCATATCACTTCAAGTAACGGATGATGATGATGCTCTGGCATCTCTGCATCTATCTCTGTTTATGATCTGCTGTCTTTTTCGCTCTCTTGACTCATTAGGGGTTCTTTGGAATGAACGCAAAGAACGCCCTACATAAATCATCTTGATGGCATGTTTCAACCCGCATGGCAGCTTATCTGCACGGTGATTTCTTTGCCGCCGCGGTGACGACACCTCTGCTCTGGTGTCCCCTTTCCTTCATTGATTCAGAGAGGTGCAACATTTTGAAAGCGTGCGGCCCTCAGATGGGTTTTACACTTGTATTAGCGGGCTTCGCCGTCGCAATTATCTAATTATACTCCAAAACCTATGTCCCGGTAGTTGGAAAATTTTTTCTGGGATTTTTTTTGGTTCTCTCTTTTGCTGAGGGGAGTGTCCTGCGAGGGCAAAATATTTCAGATCCGAGGGACCTTCTTCGGCTCCTCGAGACATTTTTTTTTTCCAGTTTCCAGTGAAAAAGAACGGCCGATTCAAATTTTTGTGGGTCACAACATGTTTCAGTTCACGTTTGCGGGCCGTGGGCAATCAAAACTGAACAATTCACCCTGTTTCTGGGATATGAGCAGAGGGTTATGTGTATGGCAACACGCCATTGACTGCAGTTTGTGGATGTCGTCGGCCTCAGGCCTCCCTCTTGCACGCAATGTGGACTGATCACACTCGGAAAGGCAACGTCCAATAAGTAGTGAACACCGAAACACACTTCGATTCACGTTTGCCGACCGTGTGCAATCAGCACTGAACAATTCGCCCTGTTGCTGGGACGCGAGCAGACGGTATGTGTATGACCACACGCCATTGGCTGCAGTTTGTGAATGTCGTTAGCCTAAAGAGGCATGCGTTTTTGACTGGTCACACATGCAACAGGTACAAAAACGGATAAGGCAAGCACGTCAGCAGAGTCAAGTGGCAGGGTTGACGTTTTCGGCTCGTGTGCGGCCAACAAGACGCAGAACGCCCTGAACTTTTGATATTTGCAGGGGGTTTGTGGATGACCTTACGATACTGGAGCAGACGGTGTAGTTCCTCGTTCTGGCACGATCGGCGTATGACCCCTCCCATTTCTCACAGCGAAAAAATCAGCCGATCGCTGTTAGAAAATGAACATATTTTCTAGCTCGCCAGCTGGAATACTTGGAAATATTTGCGAGGTGAGAATTTGGGCTCGAGGAATCCACCATTCCTCCGCGTAGAAAGGCCAAATATTGTTTTGGGCTATACGTAAGAAAAGGACCCCCCCCCCAAATCCCCCCCCTCGGTGTTTGCCATCGGGATTGGGTTTTCGCCGCTTGACAACGACGTTGTAAAACAAGCCAATTCACTTCGTGAACTCGGCAACCAGGTTACCAGTTTTTTTTTTTGCGGTAACCATGAATGGTGGTCGAGTAGATCATGTTGTGCAGGGTGGAAACCCCCCACTCCGCGCAAGGGGGATGATCGCACCACGTTGTGTTAAAATGGTCAAGCATCCTTGAGGCAGTTACACAGTGCTTATAACTGTTTCTGGAAGTAAAAGCACCAGAAAATGAATTAAGTCATACGCAGCTGTCATCCGTACGCAAGGAAGTAAGCACAAGATGCCGAACACCCTTAGCAGGATGCAGCGCACCCTTCATGCGACTCGCCGAATACCTCACGGAGCTTCGCGCTTGGTGATGTGAGAGCCTGGTCCGGTGAGAACCCGGCGTGCTCCGTCCCGGCTTTGTAGGGATGCGAGGTCAATGGTCTAACGACTACGGCATGCACGACTATGAGTACCCCCCCCCGCCTGCGGTGTTTGCCATCGGGGTTGGGTTTTCGTCGCTTGGCAACGACGTTGTAAAACACGCCGCCCCCCCCGGTGTTTGCCATCGGGGTTGGGTTTTCGTCGCTTGGCAGCGATGTTGTAAAACAAGCCGATCACTTCGTGAGCTCGCCAACCAGGTTACCGCTTTTTTTTCTACCTTTGGTTTTTTTTTTTGCGGTAACCATAATGGTGGTGGAGTAGATCATGTTGTGCGGGGTGGAAACCCCCCACTCCGCACAAGGGGGATGATCGCACCACGTTGTGTTAAAATCGTCAAGCATCCTCGAGGCAGTTCACAGTGCTTACAACTGTCTCTGGAAGTAAAAGCACCAGAAAATAAATGAAGTCATACGCAGCTGTCATCCGTACGCAAGGAAGTAAGCACAAGATGCCGAACACCCTTAGCAGGATACTGCTCACCCTTCATGCGACTCGCCGAATACCTCACGGCGCTTCGCGCTTGGTGATGTGAGAGCCTGGTCCGGTGAGAACCCGGAGTGCTTCGTCCCGGCTTT
>FN649727.1:3588527-3645108 GCA_000310025.1 Ectocarpus siliculosus | reverse complement strand
TTTTTTTTCCCTTGGGTTTTTTTTTTGGGGGACCCAAAAAGGGGGGGGGGGAAAATCTTTTTGGGGGGGGGGAAACCCCCCCCCCCCCCCAAGGGGGGGAGTCCCCCCCCCGTTGGTTAAAATTGTCAAAGCTCCCGGGGGCCATTTCCCGGGGTTTAAAATTTTTTTGGGAGGAAAAACCCCCAAAAAAAAAAGAAATTCTTCCCCGGTTTTCTCCCTTCCCCAGGAAAGAAACCCCAAGGTCCCAACCCCCTTTGCCGGGATCCGCCCCCCCCTTCTGGGGCCTCCCGAAATCCCCCCGGGGTTTTCCCCTTGGGTATTGGGAGCCCCGGTCCCGGGGAAACCCCGGGGTTTTTTTTTGGGGTTTTGGGGGGTGGGGGGGCAAAGGTTTAAAGGATTCGGCCCGCCCGGTTTTGGGGCCCCCCCCCCCCCCCCCCCCCCCCAAATCCAGAAGCCAGTCTTTCTTATCCTTTGCGATCCTTTCCGTTTCACGTTTTCGGTTTCACGTTTTCGGCTTAAGTTTTTCGGTTTAATCTTTTCGGCTTAACCTTTTCGGTTTCACGTTTTCTGCTCAACGTTTTCGGTTTAATCTTTCGGCTTAACTTTTTCGGTTTCATGTTTTGGGCTGAACCTTTTCGGTTTAATCTTTTCGGCTGAACCTTTTCGGTTTCGGTTTAATTTTTTTTATGGCTAAGAAATGCCCCCCCCCCCCAAACCCAAAAAACACGTTGCGTATGAACCCCCTCACAGGAAGTAAGTGCAAGAATAATTGTTTTGGAACACCTTGAACTCCTACGCAACACACGCACATATTTTACTCACACCATGAGCAATGATACAAGAATACGAGAGTGAGATCAAAAGCAGCGGGTTGCAGCAGTAGGATCTGCGGCAATTGCACTGCTAGCCTACATCAAGCACACATTTATCACGCACAATCGAAAAATCACATCATTGTGAAGAAATAATGATTCGCGACAATTTCTGCAGTTTTTACGGCAACCGCGACACCACCGAAGGTTATGATACAACGATACTGTACAGCCGTGAAGTGTTTGGCCGAGTCTTGCGTCGCCCCCGGGAGGCAAGTCACCACACTCCCGTACGGGTGTTGATTGTGCCATCTCGTCGAATCTACCGTATTGAACTGTTTTTTTCAGAGGAACGAATGTCCTTATTTACGGTTGTTCGCGATCCGACAACATTAAATTGTTGAACAAGATCAGCGGCCAAAGTGATCTATGCTGGTCTGTAGGTATTGTACTGAATTATTAGTGGCTCGATTTCCTGCTAGAATTCGAGCAGCATTTCTCTTTGACAGCATCTAATCAAGACAGAATCAGACCTAAGCCAGCCGCATGCCCGAAACTTGATTCAATGCTACAGGTAAAAGTATCTAAGAGGGGTATAACTCACTGACGCCCGCTTTTGCGATCGGCCCCTTTCTCGGTCTGGTCCTCCACACGGTTCCCTCGCCCAACTCACAGAAAAACACCTCTACGCGATACACTGCCTGGATGATCAGTCTTGTGGCAAGGCAGATGGAGAACCTCGAGGAGGCTCGGCCAAGCGGATGGGAAATTATCCTGCGCACAAGGTGTGTGATGGCAACCGACTGCGGTAAGAAACACAGCAAGCAGTCTATGCTAATCCCAGGCAATGTTGCCAGGGGAAAAGGGAGGGGGAGCGCGCGGTGCTGCAGTCATGGCCTCAATTGTCACCGGACCTCTTTTTTCTGCTGTGTAGAATCCAAAGGCGTCCCTGAGCCGCTACACTCAGGGGCGGACGGTGAGGAGAAGTTTGCGATTGGTCTTGACAACCACAAGAAGACGGAATCGATTTATTGTCTAGTCCGCTATCTTCCGCGTCTTCCGCGTCCATGTATGCATATGAGCGCTGAACAACTCTTTGTTGGTAACGGGTTCTCGAACTCGGACCGGCAGGAATACCAGGCGGCGACGGCAAACCCGGAAGATCCACGGTTCATCAACAAGGTGTCGGCGGGGCCGTTGGTCGACGAAGTCGACGACTACATGATCGGTAGTTTCTTCTTGGTGGCGGCCACACGAGAGGAAGCTCAGAAATTTGTGGACAACGACCCTTTCAAGAAGGCAAGAACTGCTTTCTTTGTCGTTTATAGCCTAACAACCTATGAGCAACAGTCACGTACGTTACGAGTGCTGATAGATGATATCACCAAGCACACGCACAGCTAAGATCACATGTACAGCTCCGCCATAATACCCTGTTTTGACGACGATCGTCTTTTCGGACCCGATACCACGACTCCAAACAGTGGACCGAAAACCAAAACCAACGAATATTCATCACGAGTGAATCACGATGCGCACGACAAGCCTCAATTTCGAAGAGGTTTGGTCACGAACTCAACGCGCTGTGCGCTTGAAGTCAAAATTTGCTCACTGTCTCGTACCTCGAAGCACGTTTTTTCCGTGTAGAGACAGGACGTCGTTGGGGTTGTTGTGCTAGCATTCCACGCTTGGCACTCAGACCACGTTGTGCTCGCTCTGCACGTCGCCTGTTGCTGCTGCTACAGGTCCATGCACAGCAATTTGTCCATTCGTTTTGTGCGATAACTCTTTAAAGAAAAATATTTGAAACGTGAAACAACGATATTCGTGATCGCCTCGTCAAGCTACGTCGACAGCTTCAGAGTTTTTTTCATTTTGGGAAAATGCAACATTTTTGGGCAAATTGAACACGGAGCCCCCATTTAACTCTGCGTAGCCCCCTATATCACCACGGTGCCCCCCGTTTTTCCATTGGGTAGCCCCCTATATCACCACGTTGCCCCCCATTTTCCACAGCGGAGCCCCCTATATATCACCACGTTGATGCCCATTTGACGCCACGATACCCCAATTTGACGCCACGGAGCCCCCCTTCTGCAATTTCCCCTCGTCCACACACTTTTATTCGCAACTGATCGCGCACAAACAATACAATAATCACGCAATGTGCAGTCTATTCGCATGTTCATGTTGCTGCGCCGGCTTCGGCTGTTCTTAGAAGCCGCGTTGCCATCGGCTCCGCGACTGCCGATCTTCTTCTTCTTAGGTCGTCCCTTTGGGTTCCCCATGGTACTTGCGTGCTTGTTTTGTTTTCTTCGGGCTGCCGCGTGTAGTGTGTGGTGTGTCGCCCAGCACAAGAAAATCACCCATAATGCGGCACAAGAAAATGTAAAATATCTCGAGAACCAGATTTTTCCCAGCAAAAAACGAAAACGCCCATCTTGAGACTGATCAAAGGAATCGTTTGCCGCTGTTTACTTTGAAATCGATCGGTTGGTTGTAGCGCTGTAAACGAATAAAGTTTTCCCGTTTTTTCGGGGATAAAAAATCAAGGAAAAAAAAAAAACTCTCCGTCACGCCATGCGCCTGGAAACAGGGCGTTTGCCGGTACTTTCAGATTTCGGAACAACCAACCACCTGTGTGCAGAGAAAAGTTCTCATTTGTGCTGGGAAAAACATTGATTTTTTGTTGTGCACGGAGTTTAACTATTTCAGCACTCCTTTGCCGTAAGGCACACCCGTACTGACTCTTGTCAAGGGGTAGTTACAAGTGGAGTGTGTGTGCGCGGCACTAGCCCTGCAAGTGGATAGCGGAGTGCGAGTTTCTACGCGTGAACTTGCCGCGTGTTCAGTTGTCCTGACTGGCAGAGCAGCCGGCAACGCAGCCGTCGAACCATCAATCAGTCGGCTACAACATCGCGATGAACGACAACGCGTATGTATATATGAACCACAGATTGTAGGTGTTGTTTTCCGCTGCTACTGCTGCTGCACCTACTTACAACACAGCCATCACGGCCTTGACACCGATACAAGAAGAGACCACGCGATGTTTTTGTAGCCTCCATCCGTTGCTTTCTAACCCGACCCACTTGCATTTCTGTTTTCGACGCAACAAACCACCAACAGGAAGGCGTTTGGAGTACAATCAGCTTGGAGCGTTACGTGTCGGTTGTCGGGGTCAAGCCGCATTCCGGTAACTTGTGACTTAGAGGTTGTCCGTGAATCGGCGAGTCTGCCGGCCCTCCCTTCTAGCCTTGCAGCCCTTGCACCCCGTCCGCGAACGCCACCGCGTTCCAGTGTTGGACTTTGTTACTGGTGTAGCCTCGACATTGTTATTTAGGGGCATCCACGCGACACGTTTGCGCTTCTTGCAAATACATGCAGATTTTCCTGTAAGCGCCTACCTTGTCCATCCGTACAGACGTAAGCTACACCTGGGGAAATGCCCTCGCTGAAGCAACACTCAGATGGGGAGACGCCGCACGTCTTTCCCGTGAGAGCACACAGGTGGACATTTAGCACCAGCGTACGTGTGGCTATCAACAAAGTACGCAGAGTAGGACCGGATGGAGGCAGAAGGAGGACGGCGTTTTTGCCCCCAAGTGGGTGGTGTGTTGGCTGTTCGAATGAATCCCCCCTGTGATGTGAGTTACGCTCTCCCTTCCTGGTGTAGCCTAGGTACGTATTGGTCTCACCATGTGGTGGGCAACGGTATGGCCTCGAGCAGAATTGCTCTAGTCGCGCTCCAATGTTGTTTTCCGGTGTGGTATGTGGCTGTGGCATTAGCGAGGGATTTATGGCAGGTATTGGGAGTCTTGGAATGAGTAATTTTTTTGAGCCTGCTTTAACCACAGCACGAAAAAGTCCTCGGTCACACAAAACGGTGACATAAGAATGACAGCAGGCCAACAAGAAACACAAAATAATGTAACTTGAGAGCTCCGCCATCATGCCAAAACGTGGTGTACATTCATTTTCAACGCGAAATCGCGCGATTTTTTCATCCTAGAGGCAGCGTCAGGGTCGACCGAGGAACTTATTCCTGCAGGCGGGGCAACAACCCATACCTACCGCCGTATGTAAACGGACTCATCATGCGTTCGCCGGGCTCTACTTCGACTGATGCACCTCCCAACGGACAAACGGCGGGCTCGCTTGTTTGACCCTACGATGCTGTTTTAGGAAGGTTCAGCCAGGCCATTTGATGACATACCGCGAAACCGTTTCGTTAGCCTTTGGCCCAGGCTTAGCCGCTCATGGCGTGCGGTGCTTTTTTCGTTTACGTTGACCATGTCGTCCACCGCGTGTCGAGAGCAAAACTGCGCCTTCTTGCTACCCGCGAGCAAAACGACGCTCTTGTGGTGCAGCCGGGGTGACCGCACGTCCTCATGCGAACATTGACCATGCCTTCCGCGCAGCACGCAGGACCCTCTTTCGCTGTTCAACCGGCCGTTTCCATGGCGAAACAGGCAAGGAGCAGTCAAGGCCCACTATTGCCGGCCACAGGAGGCGGAAGCTGCTCCAACTCGGAGACGGCTCATGATTTGCGATTCCACACCGAAACTTGCTCGAGGCGCCACGAGATTTGCACTGTAGCTCGAGATCAGCATTTTAGACCCCGTCGGGGGTGGGCTACATGTGCGAATGAAAATGACAGGGACAGAACAAGTGAATTTAGGTCGATGGAGACCCAAGCACTACCGAACTTGGGAATGCTGTTAGTACCAGTTCGGTTGCAGAGATCGAAGCCCTCAACCCCGATACGACTGGTTCGGGAAATATCAATGAAGAGTTGTAGGATCGGGGATCTTTTCAAATCTTACGGATATTTAACAACATGTAGTGGCGTCTTGCGACATGTACCACGACGACGTTGGGGACACTAGATCCTCCAACATCCACTACCATATGGACGACGAGCTATCTCTCCACCAGGACACACCTACCGTGGTACCCATTTGGGCACTAAATACCGTTCTTGTGGTTGAGCAACGCCAAGGACTACTATCGTAGCATGTAGTCTCAAAATCAATGGTGGACCTTTGCTTGTGTCGAGACAGAGAATCTCCATGCGCAATACACAATCGAACATCGGGACGATAAAAACTGCTGTTGGCCCACTTCCAACGAACGCGCAGAACAGAAAAATGGCCGCGGCGCAGGCGGTAGATGTCGCTAAATTATTTGCATAGTGCTTGCGTGCAGCACAGCTCGCGCAACAGGTGTAACGAGGCGCCGTACCTACACCGACGGACTCCCCGACTGGTGCTCCCTACTCCCAACACAACGAACGAAAGGTGTAGAAATCTGACGCCCGGAATAAATGGGGGGCGGAAACACACACACATTCACATTGCAGCCTCCAGTTCACACGGCTTCGTCTTTTTTGGGGTCAACCGGTTAGCGCGGTCGATACAGATTAAAGTTAAACACGGGACATCCACACATCATTCACGTATTTCAATTCAAGCCTACTGATACCCGGCTAGAGGTCCAATGATGCACGCTCCGAGATTCCGCCGCGGCATTCGGGAAACTTGAGTCACTCTTTTATGTCGATCCTTCACTCTCCATCTGTCTCTCCCTTTCCCTCAAGAGCATCCCCACCCCACCTACCCGGGAGAAGGGTGGCAAGAGTGGTATTCGTTCGAAACCCGTAATAACACACCCTAAATGAAACATCCAGCGATGGTGCCCACAACGCACAAGAACGCCCAACTTTGCCATGCATGTCTTCCCCCATTTCACTAAAAAAAAAGACAAATAATAGCACACACACACACCAGTAACCATGGTACCGTGGTTGATACAATCTTATCAGGCACCCCCAACCACTCAAGTTCTAATTTGGGGCTTCGAAGAAGCAACATGCTCCCACCGACAACAGGCCGTTTCCTCACAGGAAGTACAAAGGGCCATTTCGTTTGGTGCTCTCCTGTTAACAAAGCAAGTCCGATGCATTTTGCTCCGATTTGTGTTAGGCCCTTGTGACTTCTTGCCATTGAAGCAGCTACTATAATAGCACGTTCATCACGTTTGAACATACAGCTCCACAAGAACATGCACAGAAAAAGGCTCGCGGGGAAAAACGAACAAATCTACACACGCAATAAGAGAGAACACAAAACACAGAAGAAGCCATCAGAGACAGCCCGGCGAGTATTTGACGCGGGCGTTATCACGCCCTTGACTAATGGCTGTAACACAACGCACACACACAAGAACCAAACTGTGCACAAAAAAAGTGGTATGTTCGCTATCGTTCCTGTTGCGGCTGCCACCTGGCGCACAGCCAGTCGCGCGAGCGCTCAAGGGGCACGTGCCAAGAGTCCACGCCCTTCTGCGTCCGCTTGGAGTACGACCGGGGTTCCTCCGTGATGACTTCTCGCGCGTCGTCGTCGCCGCCCTCTCCCTTCCAGTCGCCGAAGTAGAACCGGGCCTGCGTAAACAGGTTGTCGGATCCATTAGGTCGGCCGGCCGTCGACACCCGCGGATCGAAACACAAAGCAGCGAGATTAAGCCCGGAGACACGGAGAAACACGACATAAATTAGTACCATCACAAACACACTTTTTCGCCAGCGAGAGCACTTGACAGGAACATATGCAACACGGAGACTGCCGTCGTTTCGGTGATCCATTCGTCAAGTACCTTTTTCGTCCATGCCCCCGGCGACGAAGGCGAGCGGTTAAAATAATACGCCACCAATGCCCGCGCGGTAGCTTGACGCGGGGTTATCCGTGTGTCCTACCCTGGTCGTGTGCACTGCAAGGACTTCTACCCCTACTATCCAGGAAAACAACGTTGAGGGAAAAAGAAGACAATTGGTACAAAAAAACTGCTGTTATGAGCGCTTCGACAAACAAGCTTTTTGTTGCACCTTGAAATAGAAACAACCACCAACGCACAGCACAGGAGGGGAAGACAAGGTAGCACAGCATACCACACCACAGCACACCGATACTCCAACAAGTGCACTCGGAGCCTTCTACCCCTCCTACTCCATCTTCGTATTTTGAGTCAAAGCTGTTGATTATCGGGCGACCGACGATCAAAACAAAAAGTGTAAAACATACAATGTCGCAGGCAACTGTTGCTGCGCACTGGTTAACAATAAAAAATTGCGATGTACTGTGACAACGATTCCAATGACGTTGTTGCCGCGAGACAAAAAAAAAGTCAAGACAAGAGCTGCAACTTCCTGCGAATGCCTAACGCTGACAGAGTGCACGTTTGGCGGGAGACAACCAAATTCTCGGGGTGGGTGTTGAAGAGAAGAATGCCGCGCAGCGGCGTACGTACGTACCTGGTGTCTCTCCTTCCATCTCTGGAATGAGCGGTGCGAAAGCATTGAGAAGTGGTGGTCTCTCATCTCGTCGTTCGTCAGCACCAGCACCGAGCCTCCCGTGTACACCGCCGCGTACAGCCAGTACCAGTCGTCGTTGTTCTTCGGCGCGCAAGACTGGATCATGTCCGCCTCCTTCCACCTTAAAGAGTTGGTTCGTTGTTGTACGGAAATGTATGCGGATATTTGTGTTGTACCTCCCAAACGCAGCAACAATGATGAGAAAAGGGAGGGTATGTGGGGTTGGTTACCGCTACTTCTTATCCACCTGTCAGGCATATCTAGACGAAAAATATGTCAAGAAAAAACAAGGTGGTGTGAACCTCGCGGGAGGAGGGAAGGGGGGAAGGTGTGTCGCTACGGTCTGTTTCCGCGAGCATCGCTGGACATATCAACCGCCTCTCTCTAGTGTCATGCTGCTTGCTTCCAGTCACACGCGAATAGAGAGGGGTGGTTGGGTACTCGGTACAGATCTACGCACATCTAGAAGGGTGGCCGGATTTCGTGGATTGTTGTACACGCTGCCTGGTGAACAGGCGCTCGGTAGGTCATCTCTTCTTGTAAATACAAGAAGAGATCTTTTGCCGAGCGCCCCTTGTATTACAGGAAGAGAGTACGTACCGAGCGCCTGTTCACCAAGCATCGTTTATGTACAACAATACACAAAAGCCGGCGGCCGACACCGTGACGGCAAGAAACTTGCCGTTGCGCATGCACATCACCGGACACACCACCGGACTTCAAGCAGACGGAGGCGGGCAGCTTGTTGCCGGAAGCGCAGAGAAGGCAGGCTGACTCAAAGAGCTTGTATCATTAACGAGTGGGAGCCGGGCACGCTTGCCCATGCACGCACAAGGGTGATCACCCCGCACAACACAATGATACACGAAGCCTCCTAAATCTTCTGGGTCTGTACCAAGCGCCGAGTACCCCCAAACAAGAATACACGGGACGTATAAAAATCGAAGGCGAAGTACCGCAGGAGGGTTGGGTAGGGAGCCCCAGGGAGAGGAATCTTCTCTGTGACCACGGGTTGGAGTAAACGACACAAGCACTGAGCGCTGATTTGAAAGTGAGACAAATAAATTACAATAAACAAAACACAGGGGTCGGGAGGTTTTCTAACTGCAGCTCTCGATCTCCCTCTCCGCCAACACATATCTATGATCTATCTCACTCACCGCTTGTAAATCTCTTTCGCTTCATCGGAGAGCCTCTTCTCCACAAGATGCCGGCTGTGCAGCACCACCAGCGGCTTCTTGCCCTGTTCCAATTGGGAGGAGGCGAGGTTACTGATTCGTTGCTTGCCGGTGTGACGTCACTTCTAACCGCGCATCTCTGTCGAGAAGAACCACCGGTCCTGATTCTCATCCTAAGAAAGGCGCCTCGCCAACGCCCGCACGTTCTCATGTACCCGCCAACCCTAGAGCATTATTCCCTATCGTGCCCCCTTCCACGAAGGAGCGGACAAGGGGGACAATCAGCGGCAACATGTGAAGTACGCCATGCCGTCCCGGACACATTCAGAGCGAATCACACGTGCTTTTTTAGTGTGCTTGACAGAACAAAATGAACCCTCTTAACTTCAACAAAAAAAGCAGCTCCTTCTCCGACTCGAACCCACGTAGGTAGCAACTATGGGGAAACAGGAGACTGCATAGACGCGGATTCTATGCTGCTGTTTCAAGAAAGAAATGTCCAGAAAGATAATCTACCAACAGTACTTAAAAACATAAGACACGAGCAACGGCCAGTTCCGAACTTTCTCTTCTAAAGAAAAAGAATGGTCACCGTATGGCCTGTGATCACTACAGAAATTTGTCGCCTCCCGATTGGTACTGCGGTGAAGACGAGGTAACACTTCAAGGTGCGAACGGTTGTCAAACAAGTGTCTCAAAAGACGACGTGCGTGGTAAAAGACAGCGACAGCGATGTGGCCGCTGCTGTACATCAAATGTTTTTTTCTCTCTTTGCCTCGGAAAGAACGCAGCGTAGAAATCACGCATGCAGGCAGGAAGTGGGCCCGGGGAGCGCTTTCACGCGTACCGCACCACCCTTCGTCCCTTTTTTCGTGTAAGCGAAATGTGGCTATTCGTCATTGGCAAAGGTCGACGTGTACGTCAAGGACGTAAAATAAATCGCGCGCGTAGTTACTCCCGATCCCCCGCGCCTCCTCACACAATCTCCCGGTGGTTTGGTACGCGGGACGGGGTGAAGATATTTCAGCAAGGAGGGTATCACGATACTAGCGTCGAGGGAGGACGCCGAAATCACCACCCTGTTTCGTTTTCCCAGCTCTGTCGTGTGGTACACTCCCTTGACGGATAAAATGTCCAAATGATAAAATCATGGCGCAAGCACAAAAGTTCGTTTTCTGCGAGTCTTTTAATCAAGCTGGCAGTTTGTCGATCTGGAGAGATGAGAGACATTTGGGCCTGGCAAGTATCTTACTGGGCCAAGAGAAGAGCACGACGCCAAGCAACAGCTGCTCCAAAATGTGTGCCATGCGGCACGTCGGCCGAGCACCACAAGCACTACACAAAAAACATGACCACTATCCATCGCCTCTCTATCACGCTTGTTCTTGACTCGCCGCACATACCAAATCTCAAGCGACCCTCCTCCTTCACCGGCAGCACAGGCGATCATCGAAAGATGCGAAAAACTTCCCCACCTCTTCTTGGAACTTCTTGACTGCCCAGTCCACCTGCCGGAGGTCGGCGAGCTCGCCCTCGCTGAGGCAGGCCTTGTAGTACCCCACGTTGGCCCCGTCGATTATCACGTTGTACCGCTGCTTCCCTCGCCGCTCCAGCCAGCCGCGGAACCCTTCCCACTGATTCGTTCGTTGCTCGTTCGTGCAAACCAGCTCTTCGATCTGCGGGGGCGGGAGAGAAGAGGAGGGAGGGCTGGTTGGTTGTTGGCCTTGTGACCCTATATGAGACCGTTCTTCACGGCCCATGTGCCCCGGTGGGAAAAAAACGTAGTGTAAACCGTACCAACTATCGGATTCCATCGCTGAGCACCCGCCAGGGTTTCGACTACGCGCTAGATCGTAACAAATTGCCGAAATAATTTTTGAGGACAAGTGCAAGTTGTGTCTTGCCACGCTGGTGGGTGAGGGTACGGGCAACAGCTGGGCGCCGTGCAAGCTCGTCGTTTTCAGCAGCCAAGGGATTACAAACGACTAACTAACACGTTAGAGGAAATGTCGGCAGCCGATTCTAACAAGCCTTGCACTAGACGATTCCGTTTGAATCAGTGCTGCATGCAGCAGCGCTCGTTCCTTTGAAGCCAAGGCCGTGATCGTGCAACTTAGTAGCCGTCTTCAGTGCGTGCGCGCGTGGAACAGCAACGACAAGACGGCTCCCCAACAAGTTCTGAGGGCGCAGGGAAACACCAAACATCCTCGAGACAAGGCAGCTACCAAAGCACACTCGCCGTGGAAGCTCGCGCGCCAAAGAACGTGAACCGGAAGAAGTAAACTATTTTCCGTACTTTCTAGTCAGGCACACACAGTAGGGCATACGCTCACTGCCGGGTGTGTGTGTGCGTGTTAGTGTTTCAATTCCCTCCTCACACTTTTGTGTACGATTTTTTTCTCGTCAGGGGATCTCGGGGATGTAGGCCCCGAGGTATCCGATCGATAGAGCATTTTATCGTTACAGTCATCGGGAAAATAGAAAAACCTAGATGCAACCGGCCTTGATTGTCTGACAACAAGTGAACGGTCCGTTTTGACCCGGAATAGAACGAGCGTCAGACACATGTGCAAGTCTACCCTAGCGAGCGCTACCACAATAGTGCTTCGCGATAGCTCGTTGAAGTACTGATGTCCAGCATATCGATACTCAAGGCAAACTAAGCAATATCCAGTGGCACAAAGAAAGGTTGATATCGTTCCATCTATACAACAGTATTCAAGTCTCATATTTTCTATTCCTGGTGTCCGTGACATTTCCACCAAAGCTTCTGCCCCAGAGATGCCTTGTTGCAGCGAAACACTGCATTCCATGCTGCAACCGATAACCATAACGCTGTCTTTACGTTGCCCCTCCTCACGATTCTTCTCGTCAATCCGGGCTATTTGAGGACCCGTCCGATAGAGCTAATATCGATGCAGTCATCGGGGGTACATGGCGAGATGCACAGGTGTGTACCAGGATTGTTGTGCACAAGTTCATCAACTACATGGCGCATCAAAATCAGAGACTGACTAAGGTCCTGTACTTTCTCACATGTGTCCGGACATGCGAACGTGCTGCCTCTAGTACGCACATTCCTCAGTCCCCTCGCCTAAAACGGGCTAGTTTGAGAATCCATCCGACCGAGACAATCTCGACACGTCCACTGAGAGCTACGTGACGTATGTGTCAACGGCCTGTCCTTGTTCTCGTACAGCTACGTACATCGCCAACGTGACAAAAACCATATGCCAAAGTTGAGTACGACACACTCATTCCACCCGTCATAACGATTCTCGATGGTACGATCTGCCTGGTGGAGCTAGCAATGAACCAGATACGAGACAAGCAGCAAGAGCTATGGCTCCGAAATCAAGCAGCGTATTCCACGTTCTGGTAGCAACAGTGATCCGAGGAAACGCATCGGGTAGCGCAAGCCTTTCCATGCAAAACGTGTCCTGTACAAGGGTCGTTGGTGGCCCCTCCTCACGATTTCTTCTCGTCAAACCGGGCTACTTGAGGAGAATCGTCCGATAGAGCTAACATCGATGCAATCATCGCGAGGAAAAAAGAAACATGGCGCAATTTAGAGGAGCCTACGGCCGTCAATCTGCTGACGTCATCAACTCCACACCACCTGCGCAAGGTGCTGCAAAACATTTCCTACTCCGACGTTTGTACCCCTCCTCACGATTCGTTCTCGTCAATCCGGGCTATTTGAGGACCCGTCCGATAGAGCTAATATCGATGCAGTCACTGGGGTGTAGTGCCGGGAGAAGGAAAGGATGCGCGCTCCACAAAAACAACCCACAAGCTGCTATGTGGCATCACGCAAACGCAAGTATTTGGATGCCTATCTCCACGTTGCGACCATTTCTTCTCAACTCTCACAAAATACACTACAAATCTAAGCCACGGCTCCGCAAAACATAAGCAGACTCATCACAAACACTCTCTAGGACGCCCCCTTCCGCCAACAGCTCTAGACTGCATATTTCCCTCGCGTGTGCGTTTGGGCGGAAAAACACAAAAACTCCGATGAAAAAAGCGGCGCGAACCCACCTGCTTCAGCAAGCGCTGCTCGTCGTCCTCCGAGAGCTCGATCGACCTCATCACCTCCCCGCAGTTTTCGCACGTCCCGTCCTTGCGGACGTAACACTCCCTCACGATCCAACTACCGGCGCCGCCGCTTGGCGGCTTCTTCTCGCCTCCAGCGGCATCTGCCTGGGGACTCGCTTCTTCGACGGCATCTTTACCAGCTACTGGAGGAGGATCTCCCACGGCCTCATCACCATCTGCCTGAGGAGCGCCTTCCATGACATCATCATCACCACCACCACCATCTGCTTGGGAAGAACGTCCCACCGCATCGGCACCCGCTGCACGGGGAGAAGTTGTAGCAGCTCCCGTGGCGTCATCGCCACCGCCACCGTCTGCCTGAGGGGTGGGGGCAGGAGAGGGCGACAACGATGCAGGGGCTGGTGCTGAATCGGTGCCGTGGCTATCGTCCGGGCTGGCGCTTGGTGGCGTAGAGGCTACCGCTTCCGATGACGAAGGCGCTGGGCCACCAACACCCGGTGCGCCAGCAGCATCACCGGCGAGAGCGGGAGCAGCAGCGGCGGCGCCTGAGGTTGCCGTTGATTCTTGGCCCGATTCTCCGCGATCTCCTCCACCGGCGCCATCATTGTCGGGGGGTCCTCCTGACCGCGGGTTCTCTATCTCGCCCTCTTCCGGTTCTGTTCGCGCTGTTGTCGCTGCCGCTACTTCTCTGTGCTTCACGCAGCCGTTACCAATCACGTTGGGACCCACTTTGAACCACGCCTTCAGCACGTCCCAGCTGTGCCGGCTGCGCGGCTGGAGCACGTCGTCCATGTACTCCGTCATCACCTCCAAAAAGCTGGGAACGAGCGGAGGGTGGGAGAAGGGAGAGAGGGGAGGAGGAACCGTGTTAATGCCATTGCAAGGTGAAGAAACGGCGCCACTGCAGGAGTTGCAGTTCGGGGCATGGTAGAAATACGCACGAGGGAAGGAGGGTCATCCCATCAAAACAAACGTAGCTTCCTCATGCTGCTACATGGCAGACATTAAAGGGACAGAGAAAAGGCTCCAACGGTGTTAGCACCGGAGAGCAACGCGGTAGACACGCGTTCATGACACCTCTCACCACTTTTCATCTCGAGCCCTGGTGCACGCGGCGATGAGGTGCAAGTACTCCCTCTCTGTCATCGTGATCCCCTGCTGAAGCCCTGCAGGGGGCGACACCGCTTCCCGCCAGAGGGTCATGCAGTCCTCCAGCCGGCCGTCGAGCTTCGAGTACGCCTCCAACAACGGCGTGTACGTCCTGATGGAACATTGCGTTTGGTAACAGGGTGTTCGACAGGAAACGATATCAGCATAAGCAGAGGTTCAAAATAACACGAAGCACGAGCGCATCGCACCCAAGGCGTCAGCAACGCCGGCGAGAGCAAAACAAGGTGAAAACAAGAAAGAGGACATTTCAAGGATGTATTGCGGGAAACGGAAGAACAGGTACATTACAGGTATGTAGGCAAATGGTAAGCTGATATGATCGACAAACCGACCGAAAAAACAACACGCGCATGCAAGAAGACCAGATGGATTAAAATATTTTCCCTGCTTGAGTTGTACACGAACACGAAGCGCGCTGGGTGTGGTCTCTTTCGTAGCACAACTCAACAAGAGCGGAAAGTTCAACACGAACGACGTAAACAACTGAGTATTGTGGCATTGCGCTACAATCGTTAAGTTTGCGGGATATTATCACCCTACCAAGCGGCAGGGGGGGTCTTTGTTAAAATAATACAGTACCTTAGGGGGCAAACGGCAGGGGGGTCTTTGTTAATAAGCAGAAACTTAACACCACACACAGGAACACGTCTCTGCAGCGATGTCGGGCCGAAAAGCATCTGTCATGTACGATGTACGAAAAACCATTCAACAGAGGAAGGATAAAAGTAGCAAGGGTTTGAATTGCAAGAGAGGAGACCGTCGAGTTGCTGTGTTTGTCCCGGGGGGGGCGCGTGAAGATCGGCGGGAAAAGATCGCCCCGGTGCTGAATAAGAGGTGTGCATCGGGGGGGAATGTTCAACACAACGACTACGGCCCGGGGCTACAACTACCGCCAACAAGTCTACTACCATTCTTCAGGTGATGGGCGACGACATGGAGTGGGGCTACGGCAGAGGCTATGAACGAACAGCGTTGGACAGAAAATTCAAAGGAAGCGGAATACGACAAAAGAACTTGCAAACAAGTCGCGCAACCCTACCCACCCCACCTGACGCGTGGCTTCAAGTCCGCCTGCTTGAGGGCCTCGAGAGCTTCTCTGGCCCTGTCTGCTCGGCCATCCCGGCAGCACGCGCGAATCACGGCCGTGTACGCCGACTCCGGCAAGGATACCGTGCCGCCCTTCGACGCGTCCGAAAATATCTGCGCTGCCGGCCGATGAGACCCAAGGCAGATACGGTTGACAGGGCCCCGGCGAGACAGCGAACAAGAGGGGAAAGAGAGAAGTAAGGCCCCGCTGAGACTCAGCAAGAGTCAACCGTAACATGCTTGTAGGCGACCATCACGCGGTTGAATACGGCAGTCGGGAGGCATCAGGAATGCCGGTGTCATAGACGAGTACAAACCAGCACTTCTGAGAGCCATCGCCTCTCGATTATTCTGTGCTTCAGAGTACACAGGAGGGGTGGGTAGGGGGCACAGGGAGAGGGACCCCTCGTGTGTGACCGACCACGGATTGAGCTACCCGGCAAAAATGCTGTGGGCGCTGAAGTGACAAAATATAGGTGTTTCTACATGTGTACAGCTGTACTGTAGTACAGGCAACTATATCCAACAACAAACCACACTCTGAACGCTTAACGTCAAGCGCAACTTCCGGTGAATGCCCCCTTTTCACTCCCTCCTCTTGCCCCCTCCCCCCCCCCCCCAACAAACATGCACCTGTAGCGCCGCCTCGGCGGCAGCGAAGGTGTTGTCTTGAGCGGAAGCGCCCTCGACCCTCCCCTTGGCTACGGCGGCAGCCGTTCTCTCGACGCTGGCAGCGTGGCCGCCTGTCAGGCCGTTGCCTGGGTCCAGCTCGTCTCTGTCACCCGGTGATCCCCCGCAGAGCGAAAGCACCATCATGTGGGTCTGGCGCACCGAGAGATGTCAGACATGATTCCGCGGCGGGTAGGAGGCAGTCGGCGGAGGTTGCGGCACATGCTCAACAGGGATTCGAGGGAGTGCGCGTCTCCTACATGGGATGTTGCCGCTATTCTCAGTTGGTGCCAAAATGTTTAGTACGCTACTCGATCCCGTCAAATTCGCAGTGGAGAGCCGTGGATGGAGAACCACGCCCATGGGTGTGAGCATCGCCCGCCGATCCGTGGACCGACGGTTGTCGACAAGTCTGTCTTCCCTCGAGGGAACACGAGGACCACCCAGTTCGCGACAAGCCAACAAAATACGAAATTGCTTTTCTCACCGAGAGGTCCTGCTTGATGCCCTTGCTCTTCATCTCTTGGTGGATCTCCAGCGCGGAGACCATGTTGTTTGCCTTGCACTTGAGCGTCAGCTCGTCTTTGTAGGCCAGGAGAATCAGCGTTTCCATCGGGTGCTTTCGTTTCTTGCGGCCTCCCGTGTGTTGGAGGGTGATCTCCTTGCCGCAAATCGTGATTTTCCCTGCCGTTGTTGGTGGTTTCGACTTTCCTCGCCGTGTGCCCGACGACGTCGCTCCTGCCGCGTCTTTCTCTGCGGAAATCGCAGGCGGGTCAGTGCCACCTGGTGCTACTGCTGTGTCAGCAGTTGGTCCTGCCGCCTCACTTTTGCTGCCCTCCGACGCCGTTGATTCTCGTGGTGCGGCTGCTGCTGCTGTGGCTGGCTGGACCGCTACCGCCGTTGGAGGAACCGGCGCTGCCCTTGGCGAAGCAGCAGGTATCGCATCTGTCACATCCGGCTCTTCTTCAGGGTCATGCTCTTCTCTCTTGCGCTTCAGCTCCGACATCAAGGGTGTGTTGTGCGCACGGGTGGCGGCGAAGGATGGGGTGGCGGGTGGCGGCTGTCGGCTGTCTCTCCCTTGTCTACATATGCATAGGCCTCGGTTCATTTTTCGGGGACATGCGGCGTAATTGTGAGCCAATCAACCGCGAGTGACTCGAACATCACCATGACAATCCCGCGCCCCTGTTGATGGACAACGACCCTTGCCTTTCGGAGTGGCGATCATGGCTTCCACCAACAGGTCAGTTCTGGGCGAATTCGTTGTGCTTTTTCGGGCTATCATCACATGAGTCGCTCCAGTTTCACTGCTGGTCACAAGCGAAAAGTTGGCGACATTCACACCTGCCGTCCAGCATCCAGCACAGCTTGAGAGAGGTGTGAGGGTACATCGCAACACACCGCAGTGACCCCGGGTAGAGATGTCACATGTGTCTGCGCTCTCGGCCAGGTAGCGAAGCCGTGGGTCGATTGTAGAGCAGCAGTACCTCGCCATTTCCACGTGTGTAGGTTGCTCGCATTTAAACATGAGCAAGACCAACCCCGCCACGACGACACATGTCGTCTTTGCTCCCGCTGTCCTTCTGGTGCCACGCACGTCTCCAACGCTTGGTGTGCCGGAAGCTCCATGACTCTCACTTCCCTCCTGTTTGATATGGACGGAGTGCTGGCGGAGGTCTCTTGCTCCTACAGGCAGGCTATCGTGGATGTGAGTCTACGGCAATGACCATGACGTAGCATACCACCCCCCCACCACCACCACTACTCCAATGACAGCATCGAATTATCGCTATCTGTACGGTAGGCGGATAGCGAAGGGTGCCAATTGCTGGAGACTTTCTTGTAGCTTTTCGATAAAATGCCTAGAACACCGCAATGCTACAGTACGCATCGGCACCTTTCGTGTTGGAGAGGAGTCACGCAAGGCAAAGTCTATCTCCCCACACAACTGGGCAACAGGGCTGGTTCACCACGCCATGATGTATGTAGTGTACCACATGCGGAATTACACGCGAAGTTAGGGGTCGGTTTTAGATTCGTTTCGGAGCGATGGCCTTAGCGTGGGTGCCGCTCGCGTGTGCGGCCGAAAACTATTTCAGGTGTTTTCTGAGCTACGCGAGCGGTGTCAAGGTCTCACGGATGTATTTGATTGTTTTCGTCGTATCTATTCTGGGCGCCAGTTTTCACCTTTCTGTAAGCGTTAGACGCACCACCGGGGTCATGAAGGAAGTACGGAAAACACAGGATCTGATGTTTTCTCTCCACCTTTCCCCCTGCGGAGCTTGCCTTCAATTGTAATGCAAGAAAGGTTCAGCACTCCCTTTGGCGAAAACACACTAGGTGATCACGGCAAACTTATGGTGTGCTGCGTTAAACGCGAAACCCCTACCAGCCAACCCTCATCAACTGAGCTGTGTGCTCCGCAACTGCCAAGAACCAGCCTGCAGTTGAGCTTTAGTGCTTCCTGGACGATGCCGACGGAATCGAGCTTCCCCCACCTACAAACCATGCTTGGTGCTTGCTCCATCTTTTACGCCTCATGGATCAGACGGCCGCTGCCTTCGGCGTGGCTGTGACCTTGGACGAGATCACGGCGGCCAAGATAAAGGGCGACGCCAACAACGACTGGGTGCGTGGGTTTCGTGGGTTTGCCTTTTCGAAAAATCAGTTGAGGTCGGGAGCAATGAAATGAAACCTGAGCGGTGCTGCTGTTGCCCGAACTATCGACAAACGTTCGACGTGCGTCAAGTACGAAGTGAGACGTTTTGTTTCCTCTCGTGGTGTTGCCTCGCGCGCGTTTTGTGTCGGCGAATCATGGTGAACGCCAAACGAAAAAACTCACAAGAGTGGGTCGGTGTGGGATTGGCGTTTTCGGCTTGAAGCATTTGAGCGTAAGAAGGCCTGTGGATGCAGAGGGGGTTGCTCGCTTCGCTCGTAGTAACCCGTGGCTACGGGTTTGGTGACGCTGTCCGTGCTAGGTCACAGCACTGGCGTAGTGGTAAAAACGAAAGATCAACGGTGGCAAATTCTCCCTGAGCCTGATCCATCATACGGTGCCGCCGCCCCCACACGGTGCTAGCATACGTTTACTCTCTATCCCCTTCCCTCTTCTCTGCACATCTGATTCTCCCTCCTTCTTTCTCTCTCTCCGCTCACAGAAGTTGACCCTCAGCCTCATCCAGGCGAAGACGTCTGATGCCCCTACCCTCGAGGTCGTGACGGCCAAGTTTGAGGAGGTTTACCAAGGCAAACAAGGCGTGCCGGGGCTGAAGGACGTGGAGACTCTCATCCCGGCTAAAGGTGGGGTGGGTGGGAGCTGGGTTGGTTCACGGCGCGGGGGAGGCGGTTCAAGAACAGTTGTCAATGGGTTTTACCGATTAGAACAGCTATCAATGAGTATTACCGATTCGAACAGCCGTCAGTGAGTCTTTCCGACGGCCCTCATCTGGAGTATTTGACAACAACAAAGTGTGTTCCAAAAGCCTGCGGCTAGTATTGTTCACGTACCCGGCACCTCGATGCTGCTTATCGAATCCTTTTGAATGCTGTTCTTTACTTTCCCGTTATTCGCAATGCTAGGCCTTCTCCTGCGATTCGCTCGCATGGCTGACATCGTTCTCCTTCGGCCCATACAACAACTGCTGCATAGCTACCCCCACCCCGTCTGCCCCCGTCCTCTGCGTTTTATCTGAAGGCGTGTTGGAGGAGCTCGCACGACGTCTGCCGATGGGCATGGCCATCGTCACGGGCAGGCCAAGAGGCGACTGCGACTATTTCCTTCAGAAACATGGGTACGGATTGTTTCTTTATTATTCTTGCAAGATATGGAGTAACACGAAGTGTTCCTGGCTGATATGATTGGAGAAATGAGCCGCGGTTGTCGCAGCAGCAACCAGAACTCCCCAGGAGTCAAGGGCGCCGACGCCTAACCGTATGTTCCTTCTGATATCATTGGCATAGCGCACTCACGCCCCGAGTTTGTCAGTGAGAGGCTTGGTTGCGCTTGCAGCACGGGCGCATGACTGCTGTGGTGATGCACTTGATCGTTGGGTCGTTAACTCTGCTGCTGCTGCTGCTGCTGCTACTGCTTGCCGTCGGTGTGCCCCGCGTGCTGCGCATTCGTCGCGATACATCCGTCCAGGCTGGCTCACCTCTTCAAGGCTACGTATTGCATGGAAGACGGACCGTCCAAGCCGGACCCTTTCCCGGTCACGCGGGCCGCCCAGCTTCTAGGCGTCGACCCCAAGGACACCGGGCTGGTGCGCTATAATAGTCTCTGCTCTTGGAGAGACAATTTTGGTGTCGCATCCGATCTCGTGGAATATTGATTTGGGGATGTAAAAATGAGGGCCTGTATTCCCCTGCTTCTTTGGGCCAGGCAATCTCTGGGCATTTTTTGTCGTTGTTTTTGTCTTTCTTTGCCCACAGACACCGACGGAACGCGGCATGTAACCGCTTGTGGCCCCTTCTCCTTGCTGCACCGTGCTGTGCTGTGCGCTCTCTGCCCCTTTTCACATTCGTTTTCTCTCTCTTTCACTCCCACCCCCCCGCACTTTTCCTCTGGAAAAATCGCCGTCTCTTGCACTCTTTCCCCCGAATTTTCGATTTGTTTTGCAATTAACCCCTCGTCCAACTTATTCGTCGGCGCCAACAGGTAGGGGACACTCCAGATGACATTTTGGCGGCGGTGAGGGCCGGAGCGAGAGGTATCGGCGTCCTTACACCCAAGGTGCGAACACAGAGCAACAGACGCACCAGCTAAGCTTTGGATTGTGACAATAATTTGCACTCGCACCAGGAAACGTGCGGCAGTGTTCAAGCTCTTCTCAAACCGGTCGCAGGCACACATTATCCACACCACTTCTTCGTTCTTCGTCCTCTTTGCCACTGTCGTAACCCCCCCGCGCTGCAACTGCCCCCCCCCTCTCCCGATAACCCACCTCGCGCCCGTGCCCAACAGGATCACGCGCACGCCATCCTAGACCCGGCCAGCGGCGCAGGCGCCGTGGGAGCGCCGCCAAGTCTGACGGCGGCGATGCTGGAGGCCGGGGCGTCCAACGTCCTCGAGCCTGGGTTCGCGCAGCTGTTGGATATTGTGCCTCCCCCTCTCGCTGCCCACCAAACCCCGAGAGGCTTGGCTGGGGCAGGGGTGGCGGGAAGCGAGGAGAAGCGCGACGCAACGGGAGTCAGGCGCGCCGAAATCTCGAGGTGTGAGAACTGCTGTGATGCAGCGAGTTAGTTCAGCTCTTGTTTTCTCATCTTTCCAGTTGCCGACCGCCGGCCAGAGATGCGTTCGTTTGGCTTCCTGTGCTCGACAGAGGTGGGCGGTGGGGTAGTTCTTGTTTTTGCCACCGCACGATTGCAGCTGGCACCACCACCGACACTGACACCCGTCTCCTCCGAGCCCCCCGTAAAAGTTCCTAGGATAGTCCTGTTTGCGGGGTCTCTGCTCACCAGATGATCCACACCCGCAGCTTTGGTTTCTTTTTTCGGTTTCTCACCGGCGATGTGTCAAGCACGGCGTGACTTTGTTGCCGTTTGCACAGTGACTACTGCTGGAGTGCTTTTTTTTCGATGCGGTGATCTGCACTTGGAGGTTTTGTGCACTCGTGGCGTATCTTGACGTTTCATGTTTCAACAACGACCGATCGCCGCAGGAAAACCAACGAGACAGCGATCACGGTGGATATCTCCTTGGACGGCACCGGCAAGGCCGAGGTACATAGCGTTTATCGACAATGACAGCGGTAAACGTTTTATGTTGTTCTCCGACGAGGGTTCGCTTGTCGTCGCGGTACATGTTGTTTCTTGCCTTCGTGCGAATGCGTTCGTTTTCTGTCTGTTTTTTTTTAGAATTTCGGGTTTGGTTTATGCACTCCGAGACTGACTGAACCAGAGTAAACCTGGTGTGGCGGACTGAACCCGTTGGACCCGGACGTAAGCTTGGTAGCAGTCGAACATCCTCAGGTTTCGTTTTCGTGTGGGTGACCTACGCCAACGATCGTGTGTGTGCAGGGTGTCTTGTGTAGATAGCGTTAGACGAAGCCCCAGGGTAAGAAAATCAACAAGAACCTGCTCCAGATCTTGTTTCGCGTTGTCTAACTTCTGGCAGGTACACACAAAGCCACAATACAACGTTTTCGGTAGCAGGCGCGCACACGTGGCACTGCATACGTGTCGATGATCACCATGTTAGTCGATGCCCCCCACACCAACTCCCCGTCGATACTTTGCTCGCACTGAATTTTGGTTGGACACACTCTCTCTGTCTCCCATGCCGTCAGTGACAAGTCACGGAGTCACGTCTCGGCTGCATCGAACGAAAATCCGGAACTGTGTATGCTGCGGTGTCGACATAACAGTACGTGCCCTATCACGCGGTTTGCCACAACCATCACCGATGATGGGTCAACCAGGTGGACACTGGCCTGGGTTTCCTTGACCACATGCTCCACGCCATGGCCAAGCACGGCCACCTGGACCTCAAGCTCACGTGCAAGGGCGACCTCCACATCGACGACCACCACACGGCGGAGGACTGCGCCATCGCCTTGGGCGAGGCCTTCGACAAGTGAGCGGCAGCCAGTCAGCTAGACACCGTTGCCCCTTTCTCCGGAGAACGCAGCGCCGGCGGCCGCAGCAGCAGCAGCAGCTCTTGTGCATTATCAATCCCACTGCTGGAATCAAACTCAACCAGTGGGATCGGACACTTTCATCACCGTGACGTTGACTAGACTGGTACCAACTGGTTGTAGGAATTTCGTGCGTGTGTCTGCGCACAGCATGGATAATCAGACGTTCGGACATGGGGAATCGGGAATCGAAACGAGAATTCCCAGATTTTAAAGAGTGCTTCCTACCTCTTTTGCGCCCTTTTTCGTGTGTTTCACAGCTATTTTCCACCGTTTCTGTCCTGGCTTTGCTCTTTTTCCTTCCGCCAGGGCGCTCGGTGCACGCAAGGGTATTCGGCGATGGGGGACGGCCATGTGCCCGCTCGATGAGTCTCTCAGCAGGGCGGTGGTAGATATCTCCAGCCGACCCCACGCCGACATCCAGCTGCACTTTACGAGGTGATTTGATGGGTTGGTCGATTAGCATGGATGGAAGGACGTGAGTAGAAGAAATGAACGAGTTTTGTACGTTGTTTTAGCCGTCATGGGTGGTCGTGATGATGGCAAAATGGTGCTGATGTTGGTGCCGTCCGATATGCCAAAAATGACACTCTTTTTTGCGACTTTCTGTCATTCTCACAAATCCTCGTCGGCCGTCTGCCTCCGTTTGTGTGTTGCCGCTGTGTTTCATTTTATCACGAACAACGCCACCACCGGGGCAAAAAGGGAGATGATCGGGACAATCTCGACTGAGATGCTGGAGCACGTGCTAGAGTCCTTCGCGCAGGGAGCGAGGATCACCCTGCACGTGGACGTGCTCAAGGGCACCAACAACCACCACATGGCCGAGAGCGCCTTCAAGGTACGTTTCTGCTGGGCGCACGTCTCATGCACACCCGGTTCATTGATTGCGTCTCTTGTTGCCCCACAGAACGAAGATTGTTGGCTTGTTATAGTGTTGTTGTCGTTGTTGTTGCAGGTGGTGGTGGTGTTTGTGGTGTTTTTCTGCGCGTCGATGTGCCCCCCTCTGCAATTACCTCGACGAGGGCCAGGACAGCTTGCGGCATGAAGCGAATCGAAAGAGGTTGTGACAAAGGTACCTCTTGTTGCATGGTTGTCCCCCTCTCCGCATGCCTGAGACCTGTGGTATCTCTAGCGACCGTTGTACACAGACCAGTAACGACGTTGATTTGCTTTCCGTTTGTGGTAAGACAGTCTAATTTACAACTCCCCGCCGGATTCCCGTGCGCGCAACAAACAGGCCACTGGAGTGGCGTTGCGAACAGCCATATCGGCGGATGCAAACGCCGGTATTCCGAGCACGAAGGGAATGCTCGCGTGATGATGGCACAACTTTAAACGAAGAGTCCGAGGATCACAGCCGCCAACCTTCGGGAGAGCTTGACACGCACATCGATCCATCTGCCACCATGGCGTACGTATGATGTAGTCTTGGCGCTGGGCATGTTTGGTTTCGTGTGTCGTGTTACCCTATTTGGTGTGTGTTCCCCGCCCCCTACGGTTTGAGATGGGCATAACCCCCCGTCCTTTCGGTGTGGTACTCGCCTGTCTTGACGGCCAGCATGGGCTGAGGGTCGCCAGTACTATCTTGCGCGCATTTGTGAAGGTATCGTTGCTGTCGACGCGCGTTGGCGTTCTCATATGCTGAAGACTTCGTGAGCACGGCGAGGGTTCGTAGTTCCGCTCGCGGTAGACATTACTGCCGGGAGAAGCGAGTAGAGCAGAGTAGGTGCTGGGGAAACGGCATTCTAATGGTGGCCACGGCGGCACCTACCGGCTACTTAATAATAGTCTTGTGTTGGCGGCGGTGGGCCTCTTTTTGGGGTGGGCACTTTTTATCGACTGGAGGGCGAACCTTGCGATGAGGGGGGGGCAACGCACACCAATAGTGGAGATAGTGCCTTGAGTTCACTGTTCACAAAGTAAGCTCGGTCGTGGTTGGTTGCGGTATGCTGCAGGTGGGAGTTCATTTTACGAACCGAACCCTGCCATACGTTTTGCATGATCACGAAACGAGAGGCATTCGACAGCTTTTGGCGGTTTGCCTTTTATGAGCAACGTTTTTTTTTCTTAGAAGATCAAACAGAACCCAACACGGACCACACAAGGCAGATGTAGGTCGTGACGCATCTCCGCACCCAAGTGCCGAGGGAAACAATCTTTACGTCAACAAAGCAGGACATTGATGTCGAGCCTGAACCTCATACACCAAAGGACATTTTAAACCTTCTTGTCACGAACGGCAAAGCACTTGCTCGTGCAAAAGGGGCAGGGTGCAACATGATTGATGACAGCATAAGCACCGTAGACTGCTCTTCACATCTGTATATTAGCGATTACATCCTTCGCTGGTACCAAGTGGCGCAGCATGAGCCCCGAAGCGGCGGCGGTTGGCTGCTTTGCACCGGCGCCACCAGCTCTGCCGGCTGCCACACACGCCCCCGCCCCGCCGATGCCACGTGTAGCTCCCCCCCCCGTCCGTACATGCTGCTGCAGCGAATCAACCTGAATCCTCGACCTAGAGAGGCGCTCCGCGTACGCGATCTCGGAAGCGATAGCGTTGCCGCCGTCCGCCCACCCCGCCGCCGGCACCACGGCCACGAGGGTCTCGGCTCCCCGGTGGAGCCCCGTGAAACCCGTGAAGTTGGCGAGTGCGCGACGACGGATATCATCGGTCTCCACCCCGCCCTGCCACCTAACGTTGGTTTTGTCGAAAGAGAGATTTTCTTGTGCTCAGCAGTTCGGTGGGATTAGTTTGCGTGTACCTACGCGGCTTCGACGGCCCTGTAGTACGATGTAGCAAAACACCAAACAAGACACTCAGCACAAGCGACCACATATTATCATCAGTCATCATGTCAACGACGTCGATATTACCACTAATTGTCCGACACAACGGCGGTGCATGTCGGCCTACCACAAAGCAATGTTCTCCAGGTAACCTTGACCGCACGCAAGTATGCGCTGACGACCTGTCTCTGGACCCTCGCTCAGACCGGCGTCTGGACAACGTCGATGCATTTTTCCAGATAACAAGAAAATCCAACTTTCGCCGTTTGAATTACTCAGTCTGGGGTTCATTGAAATACGATACCTACCTGGAGTCTAGCTCCAGACGAATCTTCGGGGACGCTTCCTCAAGAGCGCCATCGATAAAGAAACCGGGAGTTCGCCCCTTGTTCCGCTCCCGTAGTGAAGCCTCGTCGGGACCGCCACGCCTGGCATCGTCGAAAGCCTGGTTGATGGGAATGTGTTAATGGAGGGAGGCATGCCCAAGGGCTAGCGGGTCGACCGAAAGAATACAGTCGCGAACTATTTGCTTTAGAGCTTAAAGACTCGTCCCCCATCACCCCAGCAGCCTGTGGCGTTGGAAAGGTGTTCCAGCACAACTAAACGCGGGATGTTCGGAAGGTTTTGGGAGGTTGGTCCTGGTGTCGGGCACGGGGCACATGCGCCGCGGAATCAATCGTGTACGTTTGTAAATAATGCTTCATGTCTTGGGGGCGTCCAGACCCGACCTTGCAAGCACTCTTGGAATGGAATAGATTTGGTCCCGTTAGACATGGAGCCCCGTCATCGGACACCAATCATCGCTGTCTTTCGTAGCACTGTTAAACTATCGTCTGGTCAGGCCAGCACCCAGGAGAATTCGCGGTGCCGACGATTTTCGGCAACCAACACGGCCGCAACAACGCAGGACAGGTCGTCGTACCTGTCTACTAGCGGTAAACTGCCTCTTGCGAACGAGAAGATGCCCGAGGTCCTGCAGCCTGCTCCTTCTTACGTCTCGTTCCTCCTCGGCGTTGTTCATTCTATCGGGGGCGACTTCTGCCGTTGTTGCCGCAACATCACGCGGTCCGTTGCCGCCGCACGTGTACCCCCTGCTGGAACCCGCCCCTTCACAGACAGTAGCTGAGAAGGCGCCCTCCTTGGTCAGTGTGCTGTCACCGCCCTCCAGCAGATTGTTCCCTCGGTAACCGTCCGCGCTGACACCGACGGCTCTTCCTGTTGTTTCCACGCCGCCTCCCCGGTGGTTGATTTCCATTCCTGGTGCACACGATCCCTCTTCCGGGTCGTCTACCGCTTCCATTGCTCCTCCTGAGGAAGAGGTGCCCCAGCAAGATGATGGAGATGCACTTTTTTCGTGCATGGAAAAGCCGGTCAGACTCCGGAGCACGTCCGCGTGAAGGTCCGACAGAGCCCCCGCGGATTCCGTGAGCCACGCCCCTTGGTTCGTGGCTTCCGGCTCGATTAGACCATCGTACTTGAGCAACGTCTCATGGATTTCCGTCTCGACCTAGCGGTGCCGTGACCAGACGTCTCGCGAAGTGTTGCAATTGAAACAACCGAAGATTTTCGTAGACACATACAACGCTCAACGTTGCCGCATTGTGGGCTCTTGAACTTGCCGTGGTGGCGTATCGCTGTTGGTGTGCTTGTTGTTTGAGGGATTTGGCGAGAAACCCTTTGCATCTCTTTTCGTACCAATGAACAAAACCAAAAAATTCAAGACCCCAAGGAGAGCAGCAAAGACGACGCCCCCCCGCCTCCACGCTCCTCGGCCCACGCTATTCTCCGGAACGTCAGCCTTTGCAACGTTTTTTCAACGGCTTGCGACGTGGAACCAACCTCTCGTACTAAGAGTATAACTCCAACAACTCACTCACACTCGGTATGTGTTAGGAATCAAACCAACGAGCGTGCTGAAGAGGTTTCACGAGCATCATTGGATGGCGCCCCTGCGCTGAATCACGTGGCAGCAGGGAACCAGTAGAAAACACCGTCAAAGCATGAAGATCGCTTGAGTTGGAATGAATGTATATCGAGAAGCAAGTACTCTATGTACTACATGTACCTGCTGGCGCTCTTCGCGCGTCTCGCACATGTCGAGCCTCGCTCTCGCAGCCTCCGCCGCCTGGACGGGCTGCTTCATCTCCAGGAGGCACCGGTAGACTCCTGTGGCCGCCTTTCTCCTCCTGGCGTGCTCGGTTGCTTCGCGCTCTCGTTCCCTCTCTGCGTCTTGGGCCTCCAGCTGGGCGAGAGCCTCGGCTCTCCGGTCCTTGTTAAGCAACATCAGTCGGCGCTCTTGCATCTCCCTCTTGTCCGTCTCTTCCTTCGTCGGGACGCGTTCTGAGGTGGTTGGGACGTGAACGGGAGGGGAACAAGTGGGGACAGGCAAAGGGGTTGAAGCGAAACGAAAACCACCGAAGGGTAGCAACCCGCGCCATCGGATAAGACATGGTGACACACAAACGAGCGAGCAAGAACAGATAAACATCAAAAGATTAGCGGAAGAAAACCACTAGGTTTTAGCGTTCGGATACGGGCACGCTAAAGACATGTTTGTACCTTCTTTTCTGTATCGTTGTGTTCCGATCCCTCACGTCGGATTTCGAATCCGTGTGAGAACAAGGTACGTCAGGACGTGATCGTATTGTGGTTGAAGTTTTTTTTCTCAAGAGATGGTCAGGCAAGGGTATATGTATCCGGAGTTCTGCGCATATTTTAGGCACTCGCTACCACCACCAAGTTATTCGTGCTACAACAAAGTTGCATCCGTCGAACCTGAATACCGTCCTTTCCTTTCTAGGAGGTGCGTTCGAGAGATGTCGCTGTCCCTACAAGGTTTGAAGTGGCTGTTGTTTGAAGCTTTATGATGATGGAGATGATATGCATGAAATATGGAGGAAGCGGATAGAGCGCTTTGTGCGAAGGCAACAAAAATAGCACGGTGATACTAGTACGTTGATATTAAACCAACCCGTGTGTGACCCCGGATCGGAGCTCTTCCGCTTCTAGAGAAGCCAGGTCGTAAGGTAGCTGGAAACTGCGAGAGTGTAGACGAAAAATTATCAACAAAAAGGTGACGGCCTGTCGTACAGATGTTCGCTTTCGGGGTTCACTGTTGGGTGTCTGACTTACCAGGAGATGGCTTGGCGGCCAGCTGAAAGCTCTTCAAAGCACCCCTTTGGTCGGAGAGTACAAGGTACAGCAGTGCCAGCTCGGCCGCGACCGCGGGGGGGTCTGGGGCCTTCGCCAGGGTAGACTTCAACTGCCCAACCCGTTTCATCGCTTGCGTGGGATCGAGTGTCTCGTTGTCCTGTGCCTTGAGTTTATTGCCTGTTGACGGTTTTTGCTGTTGGCGGCAACGCGGGTGGTGCTCCTGCTTCTTAGAAAATACCCGCGAAGGGATGCATTTGTTGAGGGAACACATGTTGGATACTAACCTCTATACTTTGTTAAAATTATCTACACGTTGAGAAAGCAGTGATGCCAGCCGGCTGAACAAATCGCCTGTCTGGAGGTATAATCATAGATTTTTGTCCGTGGGTCGGAAGCTTCAACTCATCACCATAGCACGGGCTGGTTTGCTGGCGCCGCTATCGCCCCCCAAACGGCGTCGCCTCCTCTCCGTCCATTTTGTTTGATCCTTTCCTTCATCCCGCATAAGTTCTTGAACAGAAGCGATGAACCTGCGAGGTGCCCATGGAAGAGTGTCCGGTGTGCAGAGCCATTCACACGTAGAATAAAAGTACAACAATGGATGGAGGAGGTGAGTGCATGTACGACCACACCACCTACCGTTTGTCCGCCACGTCTTTCTCTTCCCGCCGACGATGTGTCCGTTCAAAGTATGCCACCACCGGAGCCAACGTCTTACTCTGGGCCTCCGACGCAACCATTGCCGTATGTCCCTGCAAATGTTGCAATCTAGCATATGACGGCTGCTCGTTTAGTGTGCCTGCTAGTGCGGGACGTGTGTGCATATGCGTGCATATTTAGTTTTTAATTGATTGGGCAATGCCCCACCGCGGTTCGCGGGGTGTGTTTGCGTCAGGTTTGCGTGTTCGTTTGCGAATTGACAGTCCCGTGAAACCGTTCCGAGGATTGGGAGATCGAAGGCGTACGTGGGGCACGCTGTCAGTTGCATACGGCAGCTACACTAGACCTGAAGCGAGAGTGACACGGAGTGGAGTGCTTCCATTTCGCATAGTCAGTCTACAATGCGATCTCTCTGCGGTTGGTGAGTTTTGTGGGTGCCTGCGCCCTCGCCCTCTCACAGTCCCGTTGAAACCGCCGCCGCCGCCGAGGATGCTCTACTTGCGCGCGGCATACAGTCTGCTGCCTACACAGTAACTGCACAGGCAGCCGTGGAGTCAGCAAGCGTGAGACAGGGTGAATTGCTTCGGCCAAGGCTGTTGTTGAGTCTGGCGATGAGCGGTGTGCAAGTACCACATCTCCCTCCATTTGCACGTCCAACACCAACCGTACGTCGTCAAAAGCGTGCGAAAGCACGCAGGAGCAGCTAGTCGCATTTACGCTCGGGCCCGAACGCCCCTCTTGGCAGAAATCTGACCGATGGCCGAATGGCAACGAGGTTGGCTGAAGGCATCGAGCAACAGCAAGAGCAGCTGCAGTCGCAGCAGCAGTCTCAGCTCCACTCCGTGGCCACGATCCTGAGCCCCCGAAACTCTTCATGCCGCGGCGAGAACGTAAGCAATCTCGAACCAACGTACTTTAGCTGTGTCGTTTTCATCATAAAACCCACCTGTTGTGAACCAGCTAGACTACGACTGTATAGACCGTGTGGCTTTCTTAGACTACTACTGTACAGTAGTCTACGCGCGGATCAGAACAAAGACCCATGGACGATGCAACCCAGCATCGGAGGTTCTGTAAGCACGTGCGGTGAACCGCAGTAGGACAAATTTTCGAGCGCCTGCATAACAAAACATGCGAAGTACCTTGGACTTTGATGCAAAGATATCTCCGTCTCAGGCAGAGGCCAACGTCAGACCATACGGTCCTGTGTGAATGACCTCTACATAATGAACCGTAGAATGGTAGGGGGCGCAAAAAACATTAATGCTCAACACATCAGGGCCTTCTCAAAGAAAGATAACTCCCGGCATCGATTAATTTGTAGCCGATGGTTGCCCGTCTCTGCTTACCGCTTTCTTCTTGACAAAACAGTAGTCGAAAGGATGGAGGATGCATCAAAAATATTAATGCACCCATATTTTAGTGCACACAAGGAATGATGGGTTGTGTGCGAGTCTTCATCTACACATCTCATCTGTGTTCTACAACACCTGGACCTTCAAAAAGATACCGATTTCTTAGAGGATCAACACGCACGGTTGCCCGAGGCAAGCTGATGCCAATCTAACCTAACAAACGGTTTACCATGTGTCAACAGGACAACCAAAATCTTTACATGGCAGGCGTCGATTATCTGGACGTGCATCTTCGCTTCTCATGTTTGTTTGTATTTACCAAAAAATATAATGGGCAGACTTGTCATTTGGCGTTCTCACGAAAAAACGCTTTGTAGAGCCCATCCACCTCGCTCTGTATAGTTCCCGTCCATCGTAGAACTTATGTTCTATGCGTTGTCCGTCCTCCGGCTCAGTTCATAGACCGTGAAGCGACTAGGTGCGAGCTGGAGAGGCTCCTAACGACGGCTGGTACTGACGACAAGAAGAAGAAGGTCAAACAAGCCTTGGATCACCTCGAGGTATACATTGGTTCACAGTGAAGAAAATCACCTGACTGGTTGTTTCGTCTCTCCCCGACCAGAAGCATAGCAAGGCAGTGGTGTTTAGACAAAGTTCGCCATCTATGCGTTTGCCGAGAGGGTCTGCCCTTTCGTGGAGCCAACCGAGCAAAGAGGACGTTACAAAGCAGCGGTGCTCGCTCTCTGTCCTGTGCGGAGACGTAGCCGAGAACAGATACATGCGCAGCACTTCAGGTAATAGTTTCTACTTCTACTCACAGTTCGCAAAAGGTCCACCCGGTTCTTCCGTACGTGGTACAGCCCGCAGTTCCGACACATAGGTAATTAGATGGTCAGCGCTCTGCGTGCTATTATCTACACGGCTAGCTGCAGTGACACCTCCGGGTGCAAGTTTGTACCACGCTCAGACCCCCAACATGCGCGCGCCTCGAGGAGTGAAGTAGTGAGGCATTCATAGCGAAATCATATTCGCGCGCCCTCAACAGGGAGTGCTACTAGCTCGTCTAGTTTGCCCCACGCCTGACTGGCCGGCCGGCCGACCAAAGCTACGCACCCACCTAACCTCTTCTGCCGTGTAACCCGAGCAGGACGGGTCTTCGTGTCGAGGGGCCGCGCTGGCCATCATTGTCAACGACACTCTCGTAACAGCTTCTGCGGTGGTGGCGGGGGCTACGTTACCAAAGCGCCAACAAAGCTTCGTCGGGAACGACAACATCGCTGCTGTGAGACAGGCTGGCAGCATCCAGCTGGAGAGAGGCGCGTTTGACAGGAACGACCCCCAGCCCTGGAAATCGACCGATCGAAACGGAGGGATCGAAACTAGCATGTCTTTGGAAGGGAATCTTGATTCCAAACTGCGCCGTTCTACGGTGGCCCACCAAGCGGTCACCTCTGCCGGTAGGGAAGACAGTACGAGAGTCGACTGGTGGTAGGTCTTTCTTGACACGTTTTTACGATCGCTTTAGCTTCGATCTGGGTTGATCGGAGCATTTTGTTGTTTCCTGGCACCGAAATTACCACCCCCACTACGGGTGGCTTTGTGCTTCCTCCTGGCAGAGACATCTCTTGCGGTGACTTAGGTCTTTTTGCACCTCATCCCGAGACAATCCAATGCCCGACCTGTGCGCGCCATCGAATATTATCGTGTGTTTCCTCTGAACGGGCTGGGCTGTCTCCTTGATATTTTTTCTTTTCCGCCAAGTGTGAAAAGAGGGAATCGTCCTCGACAGACGTTGGAGAGATTGTACCATTGTCAAGGTAGTCTCCACACAAGAGCAGAACTTCCCCCGCCCCCGTAGCTCTGAAGGTACGACATCCCTGACGAGGATCCCTGCTTGCTTTCTGCCCCCAACCCACCACCGGATCTCTCGATGTGGCCGGAAAGAAGGAGGACATATCTTTCGCTTTTCACCCGTCCTCAGACGGCCAGCACCCACACCTATCTACATCGATTTCTACCTTTACACTCGTGCTCACACCGCATGCCGTGGACGGATTCGCACGCGTAGCCGCACTACACCATCGTCATGTTTCTACCTCCCAGGAATGATGGTTGCTGTGTTTGTCGTGTTGCAGCCCTCACGCCCCACATGTTCCGGTTTTCAGTTTTCAATGAGCTACGGCACTCATTATCGCTGGGTGGGACCGGTCGGCGTGGTTTGGTGACGTTTCTTGTTCTGCTGACAGGGCGAGGCGTCAACCAGACGTTGGAATCATCAGAGGTCCAGCAGATAGTGCTCACGGCCCGGCGCTTCACCGCTGGATCTCTTCCGTCCATACCGGAGCACCGCGTCGCTGGCCGTCGACTTGCAGTCAAGCAGGTTGGTTCAGTGGACATGTCGCGTCGTATCGCCGTATGATTTGACCCCACGGGGCGCTAACCTCTCCAGTTTCTCTGGTTTATCTGGCGATAGGGGGTTGAATGGGTGGGTCATGTGGGAGATATCTGGGTGGAAATATTGTCAGCAGCGCCCCAGAGATCCAACAGAGTCCTCAGCATCACGGCCCCCACGACCCCCCTCCACGACCGTGCGCGCACAGACGGGCGGGGGCGAGGACGGTGGAGACGGTAAACGTGGAAACGAAAGTATTGACGGTGGCCGTGGGACACTAAACGGAAAAGACGTGCCGAGGGGGCAGCGGAAGCAAGAGGAGGACGCGACGTTTCTCGCAAAAGGAGGACGCGCAACGCAGGGGCTGGAAGATGTGTTGGCGTTCCCCCGCCGAGGAGGGAAAGTGGTTGACGTCCCGCAAGCGCTTCTTGGGTTAGTACCATACATGCGACGGTGCCGTCGCCACACCGCAATATTCGGACGCTTCTCCGTTTTCCCATCACGCAAAATGTTTTAATATCGTCGGTCGGGTTCCCTGTGCTCTTGGTACTCTGCGTTGTGGTCTTGTCTTCATTGTTGGTCGATAGGTTACCTTGCCGCTGTCAACGCATCAGTTTGGTCGTACAAACTCCTTCGCATTTCCCCCCCTCCTCGCACGTAGCAGCGCACCGTACTGTATGTACTTGGAATCTCTCCTGCTATCGTCCGACGCGGTCATTGGGCGGTCGTGCAAGACTGGCCTTTGGATAAATCAGATGGCCGCTCCGCGCTCTTTTCTCAAGACGCCCTACCACGCACGGCCATAGCATATGATGTTGACGAGAAAAATCCTCTTTAAGGACACACACACTCCCTGGTATTTTTAAATGCATGCAACGTGTGTTTCTCTCAATTGTTAACGGATGATTATCAATATTCCACGAGTCCAGCTTACCCGCATTGGCTCGCTAGCAACCTTAACAACACCGTGTACTTCTCGATCCTTGCCTCTTTTTTCACAGAGAAGCGACTAGCACGGGCGTAGATCCGTCGCATCCCCCAGGCGCCGCTGTAGACGGAGTACTTGCGTCCTTCTGGCTTTCCACTGGGCTATTCCCACAGACTCTAACGATTCGGTTACGGAGACCGGTGGCGGTGTACGAGGTAATTCGCAGGCCGGTCCTACTCCGTACTTGTATGAAAATATCCAAAGGTATTCCTTCGTATTTTGCCGCCTTTGAGACGCGCAAGGCGAACCCAACAGGGAGGGAGGACGCGTCAGCCACGTACTACTGCAGGACGGCGAGCTTGCGTATTGATGTACGGAACTACGCTGGCACTAACGTAGCGCTTCGGCTGTACACAGGTGATGGTTGCATGTGAAGGGGTGGACATGGCTCGCGTGCAGCTCGGTCAAATTAACTGCAGCACAAGACAAAGGTTCAGCAGCAGCGGAAGCGGCAGCAGTGGAAGTGGCAGAGCCGAGGGAAGCGGCGGCGATGATCAAGGCACGAGATCATTGAGAGGAGATCGAGGGAAAGAAAGCAAGTTGTTGGAGCTAGTCAGAGAGCAGCGAAGGTGAAGCGTTTGGGCGAGCGAGCTAAAGAGTAGGAGACCTGGCAGACGAGTGAGCAGTTTGTAGGCAAGGGACGACCGCTTCGTTGTTCCTTGAAAACAGACAATGCCGCAACATAAACTCGAAGCACCCCACCACTTCGTTTCATAAGACGCCACCGCTTTCGTTCTTCCGTATCACATGAACCGAGCGCTGAACCGTATCACATGAACCGAGTCCCAGTCCCATTCCCCGCCTACAGGCATTACCCCCCATTAGTTTTGCAACTCCCTCGTCACATGCCATTGGTGACTCTCCTCGGCCTTCCCGGAATTGATGCAGGCCCTCCGTCGCCGGCGGCGGCAAGGATGCAACGTCTGCTTGTGACGCAGCAGGCGGCAGCAGTAGTTTTCATGGTACAGGCAGCAAATCTCTCAAAAGTGGTTCCTCCTTGCCCTTCGGTAGGCTGGTCTTCCGTGTTCCGGGCGGGGAGCAAAAGGCAGAAACGGTTGTGGACCAACTTTCTCTTGTCGTGACGAGCGCGCACGCACCGTTTTGCCTTGTGAACGATGTCGCCATTCGCGGGCGGTTCAACGAGGGAGGTGCAGAGGAGGCGGAATACCGATATAGAGGGTGCCGTCGATAGCGAAGGGGAGAAGGACGGGGGGAAATGAACCTGGGACGATAGCATTTTGCCTCTACATGTTTCTTAGCCTCCTGCGTATTGGTCTCATCAGTCGAACCTATTTCGTTGATTGGAGAGGTCGGTGTTGTGAGCTCAATATTTACCTATCCTATGCTGTGGTGATGTTCCTCTTGATTTTTACGAATCAATTTTAGTAGGTATCGTTTGGAGGAGGACCCTGAGGACACCACAGACTAACTTTTATTAGCGGTGAACCCAAAGATGGGAGGGGGGGGGGGGATACAGCCGACGATCGACGGTGTGCAGGAATCCAAGTGTCTATGTGTCAGTTAACCTTGTAGACTGTTTCTTTTTAGTATTTTACAGAACTAGAATCGGCTTGTTGATCGAAGTGTAAGGAAAGGTCTTGCGCTTTTGGAAAGCCGCAAAAGACACTGTGCCGTGCAAAAGTCAGGGAGCGACGAATGTGTTTGGTAGCTGATGGAGTGAGGGCGGGCGGCAGGGAGAAACATGTATGGCGTGATGCTTTAGCGCGTGCTCAGGTTTTGCACGGGTGCTCTCCGCGATGAAGGCCAAGTGAGCATTTTTGTTTGCGTTGTTTTTTCGGCGCAACAGAAACCGAAACCAGAACAACATTGCTGGACGCCTTCCGTATCGCATAAAGTGACCACTGTCAACGATTTTTTGTTGTCGCCAAACCATTTTTCAACCGCCGCTCGCAGTTTCTATCTACCATTCGTCCTAGCTCCGAGCCAGGGTCACACAGAATAGGATCCTCTTAACGGCGTATCATGAGAAGGGTTCAGCCGCCCTTTCCTCAAGACGAACAATCGCTATCTATTACGTGCAAGGTGCCTCGCTGGAATTTCGCACTACACCCAAGCCGCTACGTGTTGCTTGAAGCTACCCCACACGGGGCAATCGTTTTAGACTTGACCACCTAGAGGGGTTACGGTAGGCGCTGCAATGTCAGGAAGACATCGTGGAAAGCGACCGGCTCAGGAGCTTCGTCCACAGGGCGACAAGTTCGTCACCTACCCGCACGATACGCATCAAGGCCGAGAAACCCAAGCAAACAACAGCAAAACTACAGAACGAAAGCAGCGTACTCTTTCGAGACAAGCACACTATTCCCTTCGGTGAACGAGAATTACGCACGCCGTCTCGAGAAAAGGCCGTCAATAAACCAAAGGCCAACAGCTTGTTCGCTACTTTACTATCCTATCTACAACGCAGACATAGGTCTACGTTTTCCGGGAAGTTGTCGTCCAGAGCGCCTAGCTTTTTCATCTGTTCTACACTGCTAGAAAAAGAACAATGTTACACACCACCCCTCGACCGTGTGGCAGCGAAATCCTCCTGTACCCAAAAACAGCAAAGCCTACGAACAACGCAGCTAGTTCCCGTTTTTCACGTCCCAATCTAGTGTGGTTTGCGCCCGACGTTTCCATGGACTAACCCCGTATTTCACGTTTAAATTTCTTGGTCTTGATGGCGTTGGTCGTGGTCGTAGCCGTCGCGACGTGGCTGCCACCGGCACCTTCGGTAACGTGGCACACCCCCACGAGGGCGCGGCCCCGGTCCAAGATGCGCAGCCAAGCCGTCTGCCGGTCGGACAATCGGTCGCTGGGGCCCTTGACCTACGCAGCGACGCGGCACATAGGAGCGATTTCCGAGTCTTAAAATTGGTTTTGATTGTTGGCGGTGGAGCGCACACAGCGAGCAGAGAAAGAGTGTGCGCGAGAGAGCAGATTACATGGGTGCGAGAGAATGCCATACGACGTGAGGAAATCATGTGTGGTGAGCGGTGTCGTCTACCAACCGAAGCATCTAGACAACAACCACACCGAGAGTGCACAATCGACTTACTTCCAGCAACCAAGTCTCCAGCCGCAAGCCTGCCATGTCAGCTGCCTTGAACGGCGGCGGGGGCGGTCTCATGGGAACTCCTTTGCCTCTCTTTCCATTGCCCCCGTCGGTAGGAGGCGGCGGCGGCCGTTCATCTCCTCCGTCGACATCGAACGCAACCTCCGAGTCGATCCCGAGCCAGGAAACAAACGCCGCCGGCTGCCGTGTCGTTGCCGCGTGGTCAGATAGTGGAGCCAGAAAGTCAGGCGCACGGCAGATGGGCGCGTAGACCCGTATGTAACATGGGGCAACCAGCAGCACGCACAAGCAAGCCAAGCGATCGAGTGAGCAAGCAAGGCACCCCAGTCAATTTGTCATGTTCTCGAGGTGGGTGGGTTGGTCGATGGCGTAGCGGCAAAAACGGCAGGCACGAGGAATCGTGAAGGCGGATCGTTTCTTTAAGGAGACAGGCGGTCGGGCGAGAGACTTGGCGTGCTGCACGCCAGAAAGCAGGCAAGGGAAGGAGTTGATAAGCACAAGCTGGACAGCAGTTTTCGTGCCGAGAAACTTTTGTGGTCTCCCGGCTTCGATCTCAGTTGTCGTCGGGTTGGGGCTGCGCAAACGGGGAATTCCGGCAGCAGCAGTCCACTTGGCCCTTCTCTCTGCCTCCGCGGTGGACGATGGTTCGTGGCGGAATGTTCATCAACCGCGGACTGCCTCGTCGAATATTGCGAGATGGCCGCGAGAGATACAGAGCGGGGAAGATCTTCGCGCGCTCACCGACCGTAGTGGCAACTTGAGACGCCGACAACACAAAGCACACAACAAGGCAGCATGACCGTTAGCCTGTGTACCTCACCCCGGAGAAACGCACCGTCGACACTTCCGACTCGGCTTCAAAAGCGGGGGGTGCCGCCTCCGCCGCCGCCTTTCCCTTCGCGATTTTGCCGTCTCGGCCTTCGCCGGCAGCGGCTACAGCGGCGGCGTTCGTGTCCGTCCGCACCGCTCGCATCAAAAGCAGGTCCGGCAAACCGCCCCCGAAGTGCTTGTGGTTCAGGCAAAGGGCGGCTAAAATTGCGGCCATCGCAGGCCCCCCGAGCCCCGCCGCTATCGCCTGAGGAGGTGGGAATAAACAACGGAAACCGCGACGAAACACGGCGTGGGGGGGCGTACTCTTATGTTTTGCATGCCTTAGCGGTTAGACCATTGACCACGCACCCTCGAGAGGACGGAGCATTGTTCCCGCAGAACCGATCACCGATGGCCAATCGTTCCTTCCTACTTTGCCAAAGGTGGCTCAAAAATGTCTTCCCTAGTTTGTCTATCCTAACGATATCCCTTCCCGCCTATTCAAACCACTTCGTACTCCCCGGTACAGCTACCGTCCTCTCCTCTCTATTCCATGTCTCAAACATCTCCCTGTACCTCCCTTGTATTTTCCCCAGCTCAGTCATGTACACTTCCCTCTCCTCTTCGTACAACGGACATTCCGCGACTACATGAACACGGTCTTCGCATTCGAAGCCGCAATCACATTTGAACTTGTCGTCTTCGTCGTCTACCGTCCTATGTCTTCGTCGACGTTCTCGAAGGCCTATGTCCCGTGGGGGGTGCTTTACGCGAGAGAGGTGATAATGAGAGAGGATAACCAAACAAGAAACCACGCCTACAGCACGAACGCCCACTACAGGCTCCGGCAGCAGAGCGAAGAACGCTACGCCAAGCCCGGCCGCGTGATCGAAAAATGCCGCAAACCAGCAGCACCTGAAGGTGACGCACGGACGACCTGTCCCAGTTAAGGCCACGGCACACCGTGCCGGCGTTGGCTAGCCAGGCATCTCCCACCAGAGCGACCAACTCGGCAGCAGAAGCGGCCCGGAGTTCTGCCAGGCGTGTGTCCACGGCTGTCCGCCGGTTGAGGTAGAAGAGAGGGCAGAAGTCCAGGTCGAGGGGGGCGTCTTGGAAAGGCGTCTGTTTGCACGCGCGGACGGGAAGGCGGGTGGGCGGTGCCATAGGAATGACAAGGATAGAGAAGCCGCCGTGACAGCAGGGTGGTGGTGGGGCGGAATGGGCACGCGAAAGACGGAAAAAACGCGTTATTGTCCCAGACAGTGCATTTTGAAGCTTCGGGCATCGATCACTGCTCGAAACTCAATCCCTGGCATCTGGCTAGGCATCAACAACAGCAAGAAGAGGGGGCGAAGAGGGCGTGTGCCACCGCATCACCCCTACCCCCCTTTGTGTAGCACCATCAAGGCGCAAAAGTCCTCTCGCTGGTGACCAACCAACGTGCGGGCTTGGCAGGTTCGACGAGAGCACAGAGATTGGAAAACAAACCGACGCTCGCTGGCGCCTTCACCATTGCGACAGTCTCAACCACAGCACAAGGTTTTTTCCGCGAGATGCTACCTGGAAGACGTCGGCAACACCCGGACTGAAAATCACGTCCCACATCAACAGCGCCCACAGCGAACGCAGCGGCGACCCCTCGCAGTGCCAGCCCGCCCAGCTCCCTTCCTCCCGCTGCGACAGGTGCTGTAGCACCAGGGCCTCCACCGTACACGCCGCGCCATCGCCGTATCCCACAAACCGGCTCTTCGCGCCGATCTGTCGTGAAAAGAAAGGGGGACATTTGTACCCGGAAATGCATACAAGACAGCCCGCGGATTCGGGAGGTGGGGCGGGGCGGTCGTTGGTTGGACGGGGAAATAAAGGGGGGCATAAACAGAGACGAGAACCAGTAGGAGGCGCGTGCTGTGCTCTGATCTTGCTAGAGGGAGCAAATGCTAACTATTCCGGCGCAACACGTGGGGCGGCGGGTGAGGGCTTCCATCCTGAGCGCGCGATGAATGCCGACGACGCTACCACCATACATGCGGCACGGTGGAATACCTCGCCGAACAGCACAGAGACAAACCCGGTCCGTACCTCCCGGTTAAGCCGCCTCCCCGTAATGCTCATCTCCGGGACGCCCACTCGCCCGTCGTTTTCTACCCCGTCCGCGATAGCATTTGTCACCTCCGAGGCTGCCGTCGCCGCTAAAACCACTCCCGCAATGCTCTCATCGTCAAAGAGGTTCGGCACCTGCGACAGCTCAGCCACGCCTTCGCATCTGAGGGCACGCGCCACTGCTGCGTCTGCTGCAGCATCAGTGGCTGTTGCCTCCGGTGCGGCCTCTGGATCCGCCTTCTTCGCAACGCGTCCTCCACCACCGCCGGTGCCACCACCGGCGCCGACGGTTGCTTGAGAACTACCGCCGCCGCTTTTTTTGTGTAGTGCGAACACGTCACCACTCTCGCCATTGCTCGACCTTGTGGAAGGATCCGCCTTCACAGACGCTGTTTCCTTTTCCGTGTGCTTACAGCTGCTGCTGTTATTGCCGCCACTGCTGTCACGGCCACTGCCAAGAGCTGGGCGCTGCTGCTGCTGTTGTCGTCGCCTCTGTCGCTCCTTTTTTTTCTTCTTCTGGGCTCGGACCCGCGCTCGCTCGACGGCTGGATTCTCAAACACCTCATCCTGGTCGTCATCGCTGCTAACACCACCGTCGTTGCCACCGCTGCTATCGCCACCGGATCTGTACCCGATCACTCGTTCTGCAGGAGTTTGTCGTATGGGTGACTTCACAGACGACAGGTCCGGGACCAGGAGCGCGGGAGGGGGCAGCTGGGAGTCAGCGGTCTTTGAGCTGGTGGCCACCTTCTTGTTGAAGGCTCTTTTAGAAGTGACATGAAACCGGACACAGAGAGAGAGAGAGAGAGGGGGGGGGGGGAGGCAGAGAGAGAGACAGAGAGAGAGGCAGACAGAGAGAGAGGGGCAGAGAGAGAGACAGACAGAGACAGAGAGAGAGACAGAGCGAAACACAGACAGCGAGCCAGACAGAGAGGAGCCAAAGGGCACAGTGAGAGGTCGTGACTGCAACAAACTTGGGGCGGGAATTTCGCTACACTCCGAACATGCAGGTCGACATCAAAGGGTGGGATAAGTAGAGGTGATTCACATGAAACCCGCGCGGGCCAAAAGTGAACAGGCGGCAACAGTTACGGCACCTCGTGGACAGCATGGAAGCCCTCTTTTCCAGAGCCAGGCGATCGCCCCCGCGAACCTGAGGGTCCTTCAGGCCCTCCTGAGAGGCCCAAAGCGCGCACGGCAGGCGCTTGGCGTGTGCGAGGTCGAGCGACAGGCGGTTCCACCAACGCCCTCGTCGGTGAGGCGTGTACCTGCGCCGGGTGAATATGGACGACGGCATGCAGGCATGCGGGATGACAATTATGGCCTACGACCGACGAGACAAGCTACTTGCTTGGGCGGTGGAGTGGACAAGCAGTTTCCACCGTGGGCGTTGTTACGAAGCATCGTCGTCGTTGTCGTTGTCACCTTCACAGTGAAGTCAGCCCTGACCTCTACCCGGTACCCTGTGTTCTGTAATCGCCAAGGACAAGAAGCTAATCGACTGTTTGTTTTTACTCCTAGTTGTACACTAGATGAGTTTCCATACTTTCCCTACACGACAACAAACTTTCGAACATGAAATAGCACCAGGCACCGCATGCTCATGGCTGCTGATGAGTTGGCGTACATCCCGTTGTAGGACATGCCTAACACCAAAAAAACGTCGAGCAGCGGTGACGCTGCTGTGCACGCTGCATCGCGCGTTGGGGGTTGCCACACCGACAAAGAGTATAATACAGAAACTGACCGCACCTCGTTGCCAGCAGCTGGGTCAACAGCTCGACGGCGTTCTCGTAGTCCCTCGCTCTTTCTAGAAGCGCCACTCCTTCCCACACCGCCGAAGCCAAGACCCAACCCGCTTCGAGCTGTAGCAAGAACTCCGGCACCTCGTTGTTGCTGCCAACTACGTCCCCCTTCCCCTCCTCAGTACCGCTTCCCGTAGCTGCGCCCATCTGCTCTCCTACCGGAGCGAAATCTGACGTGGGGTCTCCTCCAGAAGCAACCCCCCCTGCCGTCACGGAGACCAGTTTCAATTCCGATTCGTTCTCGTGGTGTCGTAACTCGCTGGGATGCGTTAGCAACGCCGGCCCACATTTTCCATCTTCTTGCTGTTGCTGACGCGGACGCTCCGCACGACCCGCGTAATCTGTCCCCTTCTGACCCACCTCCTCTGGTGTTATCTCCCTGACGGGGCGAGTCCAAGCCTCTGGGGCCTTGTTCAGGCCGCACCGCGCCCTCAGTAACCGCAACAACTTGTCATCTTCCTCCACCCCTCCTCCGACGCCATTCTTGGCACCGGAAAAACCGGACGAGGATGACGAGACCTGCGAACCCAAAGTGACGGCCGGACTCCCGAGATGGGCGTGCAGGCACCGTGAGCACGCGAAGGATATCGCCACTGCCACCGCATTTGAAGGATCTGTGGTGGTGGTGGCGGCAGCGGTAGTGACAGCGGTAGTTACAGCGGCGGCAGCGGTACGACCAGTGCGCCCCTCGTCGTCACCTTCCGAAAAAAACTGGGCGATCATGTCTTCCAGCTCGCTCACTGCAGGCCGAATCATCTCCGCCTCCTCCTCCCCTTCGTCCTCCGCTGCTTGGACCCCTTGTCGGCCCTCTTTCTTTTTAATGCGCTCGAGTTTAGCGTTCAGGCTGCCCGATTCTTCCCTCCGGAAAGCAAACGACTCCTCGACGTTTTCAAGCTCCCCGTCGCTATCCAGAACCAAAACCTCCGGCCACGATCTTTTTCCGGCCGAACTCCCGTTTTCCTCCTCCTCCTTCTCCTCCCCCTCTCCCTCCTCACTTTCCGCACCGTCTGCCACCCGTGCAGTAGCGAGCGCCGCTGGTCCTGCCTGGCGCCCTCGAGAAATTTCCTCCATGGCTCTGTCCAGAGCGCACCGCAGCTCTACTGCTGCTTCCCACCTCAAGAAGTCATCTCTCTGCTGGAAGGCTCTTGCTTGCGGGTTACACACGTAGGACGCGTACCTTGATTGAAGACGGCAGGGGACGCGGGGTGGTGGTGGCGGGCAGGAAGGTGAAGGGTAGACGATCGAGCACATTCTCTAGCGGCAGTGCCATGCAATGATTCATTCTATCTCTTGTCCTACCAGGTTAAAATATGTTGGCTTCATTTCCAGGATAGCCTGCGTCTGTGCGGATTCATGCTCAACACGGACAAGCTCTTCGACGAAGACGCGGCAGAACACAGTCAATGAGAGGCACTTCGAACCCATCAGTGGACAGATCGAGATGTCCAACTACCATGACGAAAACCCTGGGGATGGCAACCACGCAAACGAGCAAACACGAGCTTGGCGGCTTCCAGTTAGGCCGCTGTCTGCGCGGTACCGCACCTCGTTTTGCCGAACGCCGCGGAGAGGCCTGGAGACCAAGACGACAAGGCCCCCGTGATTCCCGCACCGCGAACGGACGCCGCCCCAACCCGTCCGCTGCTCAGAGCCCCCGTATTGCAAGTCAGGTACATCAACCGCAGCGCTCGCTTGAAGACTAGCTGGGGGCCGCCAGCCACAGTCACCAACCAGTGGCAGCGCTGTTTCTTTCCCCTCATACCCGCGCCAACAACAGCAGAACCGGTGTCGCTACTGCCGCCGCCGCTGCACCTCGTCCCGATCGTATCAACTCCCAACGCCTCCACGGAGGCCGAGATCAGGCGCTCGATCTCCTTCACAAGCGGGGACTTGACACCCCACAGGGTCTGCTGACCGGCTAGTCTCCGCCGCAGTTCTTCCAGCATTTCTCGCCGCCCTCCCCGAGCTGCCCCCGGCGCCGCCCGAGCGGCGGCCCCTGGTCCTTGCCGTCTGGATTCTTTCGAACCTGAGCGCGCCGGCTGGAAACCCCTTGCTGACTCTTTGCCTGCTTGCGGACGCGTCGGCGTGCCCTTCTTACTCCCCCCCGTCCTCTTCAGCAGCGTTTTAATCTCGGGCGATCGCATGCAGCACTCAACCGCGGCGAGAGCGGCCTCGAGGCCGGGGCCTGTGCGCCCTACGTTGTCCGGCAGGGCGCCCAGGAACCTAGCTTCCACCAGCTCTTGCAGAGACGATTGTATCTCTCCATGCAGAACAGTGAGCTCCCGTGGCGTGAGAGCGACAGAAGCCTCTGCGACTGCTGCTAGTGTTGCAGCCTCTGCTGCCTCTGCTTCCGCCTCTGCCGCTACTGCCGCTGGTGCTTCTGCCGGCGGTATTGTTCCCGGTTGTGGCGGCGATCCTGTCGAAGAACAAACGCCTTCGGGTGGATGGGCTTCGTCCCGTTGTAGCTCAGCGGGTATCGCCACACCCTCTAGTTCCAGGCCTTCGCTTATTGAGAGCATGCTAGCAGGGCTCTGGTTGTCGGCGCGACGGGATACCGCCCTGTCGCCTAAAACAGGCGCAAAAGGAGTGGGAGGCGGCACGAACGCGGTCGATTCATCTCGCCGTTCGCAGCTGACGTGAGCGTTGCGGGTGGGATCTCCCCCCGCAGCAGCAGCAGCGGCAGCGGCAGCGGCAGCGGCAGCGGCAGCGGCAGCGGCAGCGGCAGCAGCAGCATCAGCCGTGGTGGCGGCATTCCGCCGACGAACCCACAGAGGCGTCCCCGATCCAACCTCGTCGTAGGCCAACATACCATCTGCTCGGAACCACGGGCCCTTCCGCTGAAACAGACGGACGTACAGCGTCTTGCTGGGCTCGGAGAGCCCCTCGAATCTCTGTGCCACGTCGCGTTCCTCCGCGGTAAAAAGACGGGTGTAGTCTGGCCGCGCGTGCATCACCGTGCCCATGGCGTCCTCGAAATGTCGAACGTAGGTTGACCTTAGAGATGGCCGAGGATTCCCCTCCGGCCTTGTGTCGTCGGCTGCTACCCTTGCTGCTGCTGCTGATGCTGCTGCTGCTGCCTCCGCCGCCGCTGATGCCGTGGGAAGTGTTGCCAATGACGACATTGACCCACCAGTCGGTATCATCGCCGTTGGGGACGTCACAATCGGCGGAAGCTGCCGTAGACACGTAGAAGGAGGAGAAATCGCAGAGGGGCCGCCAGCTGCTCGCGCCTCAGCAAATGGTGCGCGATGGGGCTGATCATTATTGTGGACGGTTCGCCCTGGTGGCATCCCGCAAGGTGGTTTCGCAGTCGGGTGTAGTGGTCGCGGTGACCGACCTTCCCCCGTGATGCCTCCTTCCTCGCCCTTCTGGTGGAGTTGGTCGTCTTGGTGTCGGTGGTGACCGGCTTCTTCCGTTAGATCAATCACCGTCGAATCTTCTTCTCGCTGCCGCTGCGCCGGAGACAGGGACGACGATGGCGCCCAGGCGGAGAAAGCGCGTGGTCGTTTGCGCGACGAGGAGAGGTTTGCCCATGGAGAGCTTCTCTCTGGGGACCCTTTCTTTCGCTCGCTGTCGTCCATGGTTGTTGCAGTGTTCTGCAGTGATGCCGCTGTTCTTGGTTGTGCGGGAGAAGAGAACCCCATCGTTGGCGAGGTCAGCGGAGATCGGGGAAAAGTTGGCGTTGGCGACGCCTGTGCATGTTTCGTGACGTGGGTACGGGGACAGAGGGACATGGAGAGGATGTCTTTCAGCCGCAGTCAAAACGTCAGAACTGGCTGCTGCGAGCTGCGACTGACTGCTGATGCTGCTGCGGTTGTCGTACCACCTATTCTAGACTCGAGCAACCTACCGTATGCATCAACCAAAGCCAACACTTGATTCAAAGATACGGATACTCTGCACAGCACGTACGTAGTACCGCGAACGGACGAAGTGTTTGCCTCTATACAGCAACACGTACATTGTTGTTGCCGGCCATGGCATCCGCGTCATGTCTCTGGTGTTGAGGTTGCCTGCTGTGCTTCCGAGGGAGCGAGAGTTTTCCGCGCTTTTTCATGCTGAACCTTGGTCGCCTAGTCTCTCTCCAGCACTCCAGACAACACTAGGTTGCCACAGAAGCAGTATCAGCGATACGACGATAGAGTGATAGAAGCGAGACAGGCGGTCCTGAGCACGGAGGACGTGATGGTACGTGAAAGCGGTTCAAGGGGGCAAATTTGAAATGTGCGGCGGAACTAGCTGCCGGGAACCAGAGGCCACACGATTGGTGTTGCCCAAAAAGAATATGTACTCGCATCTGCAGTACATCTCCTTCGCGTGCACCCCATGGCTGTGGTCCGGTGGGACTGCACGGTGGCGCCCAAACGCGGGCTTCCACACACAGACACGAGGCAACATGGATCGATACATGGGATCCACGATGTTTTGCAAGGAGTGCATGGCGGAGAGCGATATTTACGTCGGTGAGTGCGTGTAGATTGATGAACCCTTGAAACGAATTTTGTTTGTCGATCACCTACCTGTTGCCTGGTGGTTGTGGGACTCCTTGTCGCCCCAATCTCATTGCCGCCAAGCCCCACGGAAAGGCAGTACATGTGAGGGAAGCCATGCATAGCCGCAACGCACACCGATCAATCCCCCGACATTTGTAGTTATCCTCACCCATCTCCTTTGCTGCTGCTGTTTTATTTTTTGTCGCCAGATCCTCGCGCCGGAGAGATCATCTGCCGGACGTGCGCGGTTGTTATCGGCGAGCGATGCATCGATGACGGGGCCGAGTGGCAGACATACGCTGAAGACAGCAATAATGGCAGGGCTGACCCGAACCGTTGCGGTACGTATGAGTGCTGGCGTTGTTTCCGTGGTTTTTCTCATCTATGGTGCATGGTAGAATTGCAAGCACAATAAGACAGGCCTCTCTTCTTGCTGATTTGGACCTTGCCTCGGAACAGCCCTAAAAAACCAGCACATTTATTTCATCAACGCACAAATGCTCCGCGCTTAGATGATCGCTGGTACATACACGAACAGACATATGGCACACCCGGCATCATCACCGATACTAGAGCCATGACTCACGGAGGCAAGCACATCGAATTGTTTCTAAACATGCGATTTGGATGAGATGCACACTTCTGACCGGGAACGCATGTACCATGCGCTATGTACCCGTGTTGTCTGATCGAGGATTCAGGATCGTGCAGCTGCGCGTTACACCGCCCATGGTCAATTTGGCCACTTGTGTTGCAGGTACGTTCCCCAGCAACCCTGTGCCGTTTTGTTTTGTTTTGGTTGCTTCCTTTTTTTTTGCCTGTCAAACAACAGGAAACGGAGACCATCACCTCATTTTTTGGTGTGTTGAACGGTGCATCTCACGGTGTCTTCCTTCCCGTTACATATCTGATCCACTCTCGACGACCATTAACCACTTTTCGAGTAAACACAATGCCTGACATAGACAGAAACTTCTGTATCCCCCCCCCCCAAACCCCGCTCCTCCACTTACTAGTCTACCCCGCACCTTGTTTCGGCGGTCGCCGGCCCTTACCCTCGCCGCGCAGGTGACGCTGCAAGCCCTCTCCTGTCGGCGAAGTCGGGCATGAACACCCTTATCGAGGGCGGGCAAGACTCGAAGCTGACGGCGAAGCTGCAGAAGCTGCAGGGCATGGCCGTGAAGGAGTCTGCGTCGGAGAGGGCTCTCAAGATGGACTTCTTCGGCAAAGTGCGCGAGTTCGGGAACAGGCTGGGCCTCACGCACGCCATGCAGGTGGGTCATTAGAGGTGGTCGCCGGGGGGGGGGGGTTGTCCGAGCAGGGCCTGCAACGAGAGTCATCGCCAGTGGTAAATTTGGGGGTCCCTTCTTGCGGTAGGTTATGGATGTATATATTTCCGTACCCATGCCCACCCCCAAACTGATTTGAAACCTACATGTACCTGCAAATTCCAAGGCCAACGCAACTGATGTTCCCACTTTTTTTTTGTCTGGTTTGTTCACCCTCGTTGTTGTTTCTGTTGTTCCAGGAGCACGCGTGCCTGTTGCTGCGGAAGGCGGAGGACAGCGGTTTGTTCAAGGTCAAGAAGGCCGAGCGAGGCGTAGCCATCTGCGTGGCGGTGACACTTCTCACGTGTCGGCAGTGGCGACGGGGTCAGACCATGAAGGAGATGTCCACCATGTTCAACGTGTCGCTCAAAGCCCTCAACAAAGCGGTCAAGGTGAGTGAACCAACCCTTCCCCTGTGCGTCGCTCGCATTTTTGTGAGGCTTTGAGGACGGGACTCGTTTAACAATAATGTTTCGTTCCTGCTGAGCCCCTCTTGGCCCCTCCGTGGTTTGGGTGTGCACACTCTGCTGTTTGCTCCTTTTCCCTTGGAGGTCGTCGTACGTGTGCCAGAAAGGTCCCATACATTTGAGTACGGGCAGGCCGGATTTGAAGAATGCGCACAGTCACGGCACATGTTGTAGGTGAAAACTTGATCAACAGTAGTACACTCCTACAACTTTCACTTGAGAGGCCAAAACCCTAAACTCCACCCCCCTCCCCCCCCTCTTTCCGGCATTCACCCCTCATTTTCGCGCGGTAGAAACTGAGCAACTTGGAGATCGAAAAGGCGCCGTCGCTCCGGGGGGAGCACCACATCCCGCCGCTCTGCGACAAGCTGGGGCTTCCGCCGTTCGTGTCGGTGGCGGCCAGGCACACGGCGCAGCAGGCGAGCAGGTGGGACCTGGTAGACGGCATGAAGCCTTCCGCGGTGGCGGCGGCGGCGGTGCTCCTGGTGTGCTCGTGCTGGAATCCCGCCGCTTGCGGTGACGGCGTCGTCGATCGGAGATCAAAGAAGGCGAGAAAAACGCAGCAGGCGGTGGTGGAGGGGGAGACGTGGGATGTTGGGCCGGCGGCGGTGTCGGAGGCGGGGGGGACGACGGTGATGGCGATGAAGCGGCCGTTCCGGGCGATGTACGAGCAGCGGGGGCGCCTGTTCACGGTGGAGTTCCTGCAGAGGCGCGCGGCCAAGGAGGTGACGCTGGAGACGCTCAAGCCTATCCTGGTGTGATTGGTCGACGGTGAGGAGGCGTCGCACCTGTTGGGGGAGAGAAGGAGTTCTCGCGATGTTGTCCCTTTTCGTCTTGGCGGCGAGACTGGTAACACGAAGGGGGGGCGAGGGTGACAAGAGCTTGCTCTTTTTACTCTGTATTGAGGGAACGTGCTTCTTGTGGACGTCAAAAGGCGGGTAAAGCTGTCTGCTTTGTGTTAATTTCCCCCTTGTTATTTCTCCTTGAATTTTAGAGAAACGGAGGTCGCCGGTCTACGGCTCTCGAGGGACGATCTGGCAGGTGGTAGTGAGTTGAAGCGGTTCAGTGGCCCCCAGTCCCCCTTTCTCCTATCTTTGTAGGGGATACATCAGATGGTTCGTCGGGGTGGGGTAGGGGAGGGGTAGCGATTCTCGGAATTTTGTGATTGCTCGTGAGACCTTCAGGCCGGAAGGCAGGCAGAGTAATCACTCAGCGCCGCGCCCCCTCCCACTCCTTCCACAACGAAAAAGTTTGACCGTTTTTGTTTGTTTGTTGCCCTAGAGGTAACATTGTTTCGGTGGACTTGAGGTGTTGGGCGCTGGATGGGGTAATGGGGGATGAGGACCGCTTTTTAGGTCCCGGGGTGGGTGGGGAGGGATTGAAACATGTCGGCGTTGGCTGCTGATGCTGCTGCTGCTGCTGCTGTCGTTAGAGTACGAACCGGGTTCGAAAAGAGAGAGGCTTGTACACTATGATAGGAGGAGGTTGGGAGGGACAGTTGCATATAGCTCGTCCGCTGTGTCAAAAAAGCAGCGGCGGCGGCGTCCCTCCTTTCTCCTGGCCCCACCCTCTCTCTTCGTTCCGTTGGTCTTGGAGGTGACTCCGTAGAGTCCTTTCGAGGTGTATCCAACCCGCCCCCCCCCCCCTCTCCCTGCCTCCTCCTTTGTTCTCATGGCTTGTCCTTGGCCTGAAAATAGAGAGTGTTGCATAGTGTCCGAAAGAGGTGCGACACACCAGACAAGGCGGAGAAATGTTTCCCATTCACATGCATGTAATAGTTGTCTGTGGTGTGTGGGTTATTGCATGTGTGTGTTTAAGTGTCTCTACTGCTATGTGCGTTTTTTTGTCTGGTGCGGTGAGTGTGTACAAAACGAAAAAAGTTAAAAAATTGTTGTTGTTCCGCCTAGAAGGTAACTCGATTTACCCTTTGCCCTATGCGGTTCACGCGATGTACGCATTTTATTGAAAAATGAGCATTTCAGAATGCTTTCCCTCCCTTCCGAAAGAAGTGTCGCAGTTTCACAGTAACCCCAGCCGCATGTTGCTCTCCCTTCGGGTAAGTTCTCTTCCCAAGCCACAAGCTGTTCGCGGCGAGAAGTCGTATGAAACGGGTGGCTTGTCCAGAGAACGAAAATCCCGGGGAGGCGGTGGGTTTTGATGAGAGAGGACACAATGCGAGGCAGGAAATGCGGGGATGCGTTGAACTAGCGATATCCTCCGCCAAAATTTGGAATACGCCCCTTGGGGTGGTGATTTTCTTGACATGTATATTTATGTTTCGCAGAGGCAGCCGACTGGCGTGGTACGCACCGGTAGTCGCAGTTATTTGTTCATCTGACGAGGTGATTTCGGCAGAGAGCACGTTGGGTTTGTGTATCTCATTTCCCGCCACGTGGGTGCTTTACGTTGTTGTAACTTTGTCTTGCGCTGTCCGGATGCGTTACTTCGATTGATTGTCATCTGGTGTAGGGGGGGGCGGGGGGCGGAGGGGTTACTTGGCCGGGAGGCATCGCGTGCCATGAGCAGGGAAGGCCAATGTAGCGAAAAAATTGCGGTCGAAAGCAGTTTGGATTATCACGTCACATTTCACACGGGCAACGATGTAGTACGTACCAGCAGCAGGGCGCGAAGGCATATGAACGAATACGACCAGATGGTGAAACGTTACGATTCGGTCGGGTGGGGGGTGTTGTCCTTTTCCCCCCATCATCCCCGCTGTGCTTGCTTCAGCGATGCTGTTATCTAGGGGACGGGAATACCTTACGGCGGGGTGCGCTACATTGTATACGGTGCGGTTCCACAGACAGAATGTTTGCGTGTGGTTCAATGACGTCGTACATAGGTCCGCGAGCGTGGGGCGCGAAAGCAGAAGCAAGTGCGTGCGGGTGGCTGTTGTTGTTCTCGGGGAGGCGGAGGCGGAGGCGGGAGAATCAACGTAGCGGTGGCAGCACGTGTGCAAGCGCAAGCGTGGTTGTACGTTAGAAAGAGAGAGGAAACGTGTGCATACAACCAAGGCCAAGAACAAGCTTGCTATGTGAAATGGCGTTGGTTGTGGGTCGGGTGGAAGAAGGTCCTCTAGAAGGGCTGTTGTGTTCACCGCCGTCGGAAAATGCTAGGAACGTATGTGGCGGGAGGCTCTGCACTTAAAGAGGAGAGGGTTGTACACTATGATAGGAGGAAAATGTGGGGGGCTGTTGCATATAGCTCGTCCGTTGCTCGAAAAAGGCAGCGGCGGCGGCGTCCCCCCTCTTGCTCACCCCACCCCCCTCCCTTGCATGTAGTCGGAGTAATAATTTAGTGTTGTTCGCGCCCCGCGCCTATGCTCGGTATCGGTTGTGTGGAATACGCATCGCTATTGACAACGTAGGCCTACGTTTGCGTCGGGCGCTGGTTCTGGGTGAGGATCTTTCTCAAACAAGAAGTAATCGATTTTCAGCAATACGAGCTTTTCTTGCAAAGTGAGTTTTTCTCTCGCTTCCGCTCCTGGCCAAGTGGATAGCGCTAGTTCGTGTGTACACAGAGGGAAGAGAGTGCTGAACTCTTCTCGCATTAAAAATTGAAGGCGAAGTACCGCAGGAGGGGAGGGTAGAGAGAGGCTCTTCTGTGTGACCACGGGTTGGAATAAACGAATAAACGGCACTAGTGCTGTGACCGCTGATTTGAAGTGAAGAACAAAAAAAAAAAAATACGTTGCTATTGAGCAAAGTTGTTTTCTGGCTATTCTGCAGGAAGGAGTGTGGAAGGATACGCATCATATGCCTGTGTCGCCCGTTGTTGGGAAGACTGACCGGAACGCTGGGCGCGCTACACCGCTGCTTGCATGCACGCATCCGAGCATACGTCCTCACGAAGAAAGGGAGGATGGCGAGGAATTCTGGGCCGAGGATGTAAACAGCGCACGGTCAGACGTCCAGAATTAATTGTTGTGTATCGATCCCTTCGTGTTGCTGTCTTCACATTGGAACCAACATTGGAACCAACCCGTCCTCATGTGTGCTCGGTACTGGGTCCAACTGACGCGGACACCTCCCGTGGTACATGATCGATATGTTCGTGTGTATTGTCCCAATTGTCTGGACGTCACACCATTTTTATACCCTTTCTGTATGATTTCTGGAACGCCTCAGCCCGTCGTGTCAAACCAGGAGGAAGGCCCTGATTTTTTTTGTTCATTTTCTGCCTTTCTTCAGCGGTGCTAGAATGATGCAGCCATGCCTTCTCATTCTCCCATGTGGTCAGTGTCGCCCCGTTCATCCGCGCAAGGCCCTCTAGTACCTCCGTGTTATACGGATTACCGCGCAATAGCACCTGGGAAGTCCGGTAAACAGGCCGCTGACAAGCAAAGTTCCAGGCAAAACAAGAACTCGAGACCGACCCCAAAGTACCGAGTGTACTCACCAAAGGTTACTATGGGAAGGTACCAATTTTTTAGGTGTTCCGAGCACTGGGTCGGGCCACCGTTACATGCATACGACGGACGGCACAAGGGACGCGACTGCCGAACGAAGGGAGCCGAATTTGTTCCATCTTTGTTCCTTGATGCATCTCTACTGAGTGGTCGTTGCGGTTGTCTATCTTCTGCCTCTTGGGGAAATAAAGGGTTTGAAACGCGTGGTACAGCAGTCGGGCCCCGACATGTACTGCTGCAGGATCTCGAATTTTTTGCGTCTGTTTCCCTGTTGCTGCGGAATTTCAGGATGAGGAGAGGAAAGATAACAAACCAAACACAAAAGCCGCCGCCGTCGCGCGCCGCCGGACTCCCAAGTCCAACACTCAAAACAGGAAACCCTATCAAGTTTCTTAGCGCCAAGAATTGTACAACCGCCTCCCGCGTCCCTCCTGATCTCTGACCACACCGACTGGCAGTCTGGATCTGGCTCGACAGAAAATGTTGTTCATCCTGTCGACACGCGACAAATGAAGCTTCTATTGTCAACATGTCGTGGCGACAACGAAATCAATGCATCGCACACCATCGAAGGCCCAATATAAACGAACCAAACTTCGGGTATCATACTCCAAAACCAACCACGATCGACGGCTGGCAACGTGTGCACCAGCCCAGAAATAACAATCCAAAAACAAGAGGGAATCGAAAAGCCATCAGAAACATTTGACGGAACACGACACGGCAACCCCGGGCCGCGGCGCGTTTTATCATCCAATTTTTTCGAGTGGCAACGGCGTTTTCCTGTATAGGACGACTCCGTATGGGTAAACAGACTTCAAGCGCGGTGGTAAGTGTCAGGACTTAGTTCCCGTCAAGCGGGAAGCGAAGATAACTCTTTCCTCCTAATCGAGAAGGACTGGATCATCGTTTGGTTCCGACCTCCTGCAACCAACGCTGCAGCTCTCGCCTCTCCACGCGAACCTGACACGAGCGACAAGAAGAGTCAAAAGCGATAGCGCGGCAAATATATCAAGGCTTAATAGCGCACGACCTTTGTTACACCGTTTGGTGCGGATGAGATCAAGAAGCAGCGTGCCAAAGCAGTGCCAGGTCTCGCCCATCGAAGCAAGGTTGTGATGGACCGACCATCACCATTTTCGACGCACAAGACACAGAGCCAACCTACATCCCCAAACGTGTCAACCAGTATCAGAGCAACCCTTACATGCACCTCCAAAACAGCGACGGACGAACAGACCATGAACCACCTTCCTCATGCCAGCGAGAGCACAGCCACCTCTGTAACACCGACCGTATAAATCCATCTACCAATACAACATTTTTTCACGGGCGGTATGCGCATGGTAGACGCTACCCGCCTTTTCATCCATTTACACTCGTCTCCCTTCCGTACCTGCCCTCGACTGTTGGACGGCTCCGTCACTCCCAACGCCGGCTCGACGCTCGCGAACGCCTCCAACACTGCCCCTCGGCGCCCCGCGTTCGCCGGCTTCCCCCTGGTCTTCGTGGCCCTCCCCGCCCCGCCCGCCCCGCCCCCGCCCCTGGCCGCTCTACCCTCCTCCTCCTCCGCCTCACTCGCCCCTCGCGCTCCCGCCCACTGCACGACGAGGCCGTCGGTGACCCCGCCCACGGCTTCGACCGCCTTCACGACCCTCCGCACGGCGGAGGGGATCACCGCCACCGGCGCTTTTCTCAGGTCCACCCAGAGCGGCGGTGCGACTGTCCCCCACACCACCCCCGCTTCAGCCGCCGTTGTTTCCGTTTCCGGCGTACCCCTATCCCGCTCGCCCAAACTACTGCTGCCGTCGCCGTTTCTTCGCGAGGCGGGAGAAACAGGCACATCCCTGCCGTCTCCAGAATCATCATCATCGGAACCCCCTCTGCCGTGGCCATCTCGGTACCCGGTCCCGTCCTGCCGCCGCCGCACCCCCCGCTGCTGACGGGTTGCCGCTTCGGTAACCTCCTCGCCCCCGCCAAGGCCGATGGCGGCGCCAACCGCACCGGGCACTCGTCGCCGGCCGGGCGCGCCAGCGCCCGCCCCCGATGACGCGTAAGCGGTGGCGGCGGCGGCAGCAGCGGCGGCCGCGGCGGCGGCGGCCCAAGTCTGACCGGCGGCGGGGTCCGGGAGGATCCGCCGGCGGATGGCGTCCGCGTAGATTCGGTCGGCCTCCGAGGTCTCGCCGCACGCCGAGAGGGCGCCGATCGCCGCCGACACCATGTACGGCTCCTCCAGCGCCAGGGTTCCGGGGCTCTGATTTGGGGGTGATTTTTGCGAAAAAAGCACGAGGGATAAATAGACCATCTCTCACGAATGCGTCGATGCGCAAAACAAAAAAAAAATGGAGGCGGTCCCCCGATCAAAAACCCGACTGTAGACCGCATCGGTGGCCATGAACGCGATGCGGATAATGAACGAGCGGCGTCGCTCATCAAAGAGAGCAACACATGGTTATGAACCATGCCATCAGAAGGCTTGGATGGTGGATGCGTGGGGCGGCCATTATGCCGAAAACAGTTACCACGAAACAACCATATTTTCCCGCAACACACTCTTCGCATCGAATCACGCTTGTCCATTCATTTGTTGATCAATACTCGGGTCATGTTTTTCAGAGGCGGGGGGGTGAGGCGTGTACCACGGTCTTGTTGTTAAGACGTGTGAAGAAAGAGGGAAGAGACGGAAAAGATGACACGACACAAACGCACGAACAAGAACGGCATATAATTCACCAACAAACAGTCACACAGAGGAGGAAAGGGCGACACAAAAATGCAGCAAATCAGAAAAGCACCAGGCGATGCAACTTTCGATCGAAATCGCAACCAAGAAGGGGCAGGCCACCGACTACAGTCGGGGCGAAACCTGACGGTGTGGGGGTAAGGGGGGCGGGTCCGGGCCCGGGTATTCACACCTTGCCGGGAGCTTGGTCGGTGTTCATCTCTGCCAGGCAACGTAGGACTAGATCAGGCCGCCGCGCGGCACCGCAAGCCTGCGGAGGTCATCAGAGGGCAGGGGGGGGGGCGGTGAAACGGGTTGGGGGTAGGGTTATTGGTGTCATAGCCACGAAACCAGCGCGGGACACACCTCGACTCATGGTGTGGAGTTTATTTTTTGTTGCCTTCAAATTAAGCGGTCTCTGCTCAGTGTTGACCTTCCAATATATGTACCGGTCCAACTGACGGAGGCGCGTCCCGTGGTCACAGGACAACTACCCCCACCCCTCAGAAGCATCCCACAGAAGTTAAAACGGTCGTTCGCGAGGCACAAGAGCTGATCTCGGTGCATGTATGAGTCACACCGATTCGAAAGTTGCACGTGTTTTTTTTTTCGCGCCGGCGAAAAACACGAGCACGCGCTCCCGCTCCGTTTTCGTGGTCGGCAACACAGCAAAGTGTGCAATCAGTCTACACACACCCGGATGAGGCTAACGTAGATGGAGGATCCCGGGCGCGCCAGCCCGCCTCCGTCCACCACGATGTCCCGCATCAGCTCCTTGAGGTCCCACAGCTCCTCGTACCTGCCCGAGTTCCTGCACAGCCCGGCAACCGTCTGCATATTTTGTCGTTAGCGGTAGTTTTTAGGTGGGAAAGTTCGGGGGGGGGGGGGGGGGGGGGGAGGGGGGAAAAAAGGTTTTCAAAGGTTGGGGAAACAAGGGGGTTTTTCCACCCCCGGGGGGAAGGGGAAATTTTTTGGTTGGGGCAAAAACCCAAAAAACCCCGGGGGGGAAACCGGGGGGGGGGGTTTTAAAAAAGGGCCCTAGGGGCCAAAAAA
>FN649727.1:3500125-3581274 GCA_000310025.1 Ectocarpus siliculosus | reverse complement strand
CTCGACTTTTTCTCGCGCGACGTCAAAGATAATTTGTTTTTTCATTTCTTCGACCCCCTCGTTATTCTAACAAAAATCCTCATAAAACATCAACTCGGGCTTTTTTTGTGGGGGGGGGGGGGGGGGGGGGTCGCAGGCCAGTTGCAGCGCCCCGCATGCAAGAAGCGCCTACCTGATACTTGCTACTTGACATGATCGAGGCCCGATTCCTTGTTTGACCTTCATTTGAGCCTGCATGCACCATTCCGGAGCCGGCCACAAAAAACACACCGGCAATCCCGTATCTTTTGACGGCCGGTGCCAACTTTCATTTTCCCGTAGTTCCGTCATTGTCGTTACCAGAAAAAGAAGTGCAAGGTCTTCAGGAGTACGCCGTCATCATTTTCAGAGATCGACACCCTTAAGGTATTTCGCGCAACAAAAGTGTTCCAAAACCTCAAGTTCCGTGACAGAAGCCCAGTTCGATTCTCATGGTGCCGAGCTAGGCAACCGCCGCGAGGCAGGCCAAGAGTTTCGGGGAGAAGAGGAGGGGACAGCTCAGCATGACAATAGGTGCCGAGACCTTCGCGAAAGACCTTTCCGGGGAAGATCGCAAACACCCATATGCACACACACACACACACACACGACCCCCCACAACACTTGCAGACCTTGCGAAGCACCTCTCCAGCGATCGGTGACAGCACGCTACCCGACCTCTTCAACGCCTACACGAGCCAATAAAAAAGAGCGAAGAGCACCCTTCATCGGCAGCAGCAGCAGCAGCAGCAGCAGCAGCAGCGCGAGTTTCTGAAGGACATGATCCCAAATCAGTAGTCGCTCACCAAAACAACCGAAACAGAAAAAACTGAAACACAAAAAGTGCGTCACCTTGACACACGCGTCCAGCGCGATGTTGTACGTCATGAGGTCTGGCGTCACGCCCTCCGAGGGCATCAGCTCCAGCAGCTGGAGAGCAACCTCCCACTTTCCTCCGCTGGCGTGTGTGTGTGCACGCGTGTGCGCACAACGACGACCAAGAGGTTGAAGGTGCATCGACAAAACGTTGGGACACATTACGCTTGTCAGCCCTGCGCCATTTCACGCTAAAGTTATAGAACCAAGGGCAAATATCTGTTGTTGTATCTTTTGCGAAATTTAGGGAATAAGATAGAGGGACAGACGGACCCGCCGCCAACCGCCCTCGAACAAACAACAAAGGGATTACAGGTGCGCAGACAGCAGTAGCATTGGGCAGGCGGTGCATTTACTTACTCGGGCAGTCAAAAGGTGAGGCAGGCTCCCAAACAAGTGCCAGGAACACCAAGAATCCCTTGAGCGGCGTGTCGAGATACATCGTACACGAAATGGAACCAAGGCCGGCAAAAAAGACACGACAAAACAGGTGGGGCACGAGAGGAGTCACTAGTCTGAAACGAAAAAGTGCACCACGTTAATTTTGCCGCCGAGGTTGACGTCCGTTTGAACATGTCATCCGACTGGCTGCGACCAACCACTACTGCTACACAGAAAACACACTCACACATGCTATCCACACATGCGATCTTAACAACACCCGCGCTAACAACAAACACATATCACGCACGCACAAACCTGGCGCAGGCGCCGATTGCGCTGTTGAAGCTGATCACGTCGGGCTGCAGGCCCTTCCGCCGCAGCATGCCCAGCACGGCCAGGGCCTCCTCCGGCCGCCCGGCCGTCTTGCACGCGCCGATGACGGAGTTGAACGTCACCACGTTGGGCAAGACGCCGTCCGCCTGCTCCATCCTCTTCGCCAGGGCCAGGGCCTCGCGCCACTCCCCCGCCCGCTCGTGGCCGCTGATGACGGAGTTGTAGCTCCTCACCTCCGGGGCGACCCCGTACTTTTCCTGCCGTCATTGTCGTTGTCGTCGTCGTCGGCGGCGGCGGCGTCGGCGTGGTGGTCGTTTCGTTTCGTTTCGAGGAAGGAAAGAAGAAAACACGAAGAAACACGTTTCTTTCAAGTGGAAAACGGCAACGTTGTCGCGGTCGTTTCACTTCGAGGAAGGAAAGGAAAAAAATAAGATTGAAGCAAATGCGTTTTTTTGTTTAAAGACGGCAACGCTTTCGTGCCGTCGTCGCCATTTGGATGGGAGACAACCAGGAAACAAAAAAAAGGTGCCAATGTGGACGCAGAAGCCCGCTGTAGTCTGTCTCAAGTCATCGTTATTGCCTGAAGGTGCGAGGAAGCGACGGGAGAAGAGTTTGGCATACTGCTATTATACTGCTGTATTACGAGAGGAGCATTGTGTGCGTCGCCTGGTGCGTCGTTACGGGGGGGAACAGACGAAAAATGCACCTGTGATACATGAAGACATCGTCGATAGAACACAAGGTTGGCAGAGTACGACTATTGGGCACAACTGATTATCGAGAAATCGAATGGCCTCTAAATTTTGGAGCCCCTAGATCGAATTCTGAAGAGCTTGCCCGACCTCTCAAGAACACGAGGAGTCGATGGGACACGGGGGTGTTTGACGTGTGTTAGGAAAAACTCGGGTTTCGGGAGCTGCTCGAACACGTTTCTACCCACCCAATCGTACATATCTACGTATGTGGTACGTTAATATCGTGCTAATATAAGGCATTTCGACGAGAACAGCATACGCAAAGCTTGCGTCTCTAGTTCCACGGTGGAGATCGGCTCGGTGCAGGTTGTTGCTGCCGTGCTTTTCCTCGAAACATAAAAAAACGTGACACACATGTTGGAGTAAGGGCAAGGGTTTTCTATTCGCCCATCATCTTCGTACAGTACCCGAATCGATTTCTGCGAGAGCCCCATGTTCGCACCTGCATCTCTTGGAGGAGCTGCGTGGCACGAGAAACCTGGCCGCACTTGGCGCATGCCGACAGAGCCGTGTTCACCACCACCACGTTCGGCGCGACTTTTCGGGTGGTTTGGTGGGTTCATGGTCGCGACAGAGCAAGTGTGTGTTGGGGTGGATGGGTCAGCGGGGGGTGGCGGGCGGGCACTTCAGGAGCAGCCGTAGCCGCACGTATGCGAACGCAGCGGCGGTTGTTGGCTCCCAAGGCATCCAGCACGGTTGACCGGGCGCAAGATAGCACAGGAAACGATGGTAGTGTGTGATCGGTGTAGTTTCTTGTAGTTGTAGCAGGAGAACAGCAGCGAGACGCCGTAGCATACGCCGAACCAAAATCTCTTCAATACGATGAAGATTCTTAAGCCAAAATGGAGACCACATCAAACTCCTACAGAGACGCGTCACTCGTTTTTTTCCCGGCGCAATCCCATCTCTTACGGGTGTCCTCGGTTTCCGCACTCACCGCCGGCGGCGGACATGTCGTCCAGCAGACGGATCGCTTGCTGCCAGCGCTTTCCCCAGGCGCAGGCCTTCATCACGACGGCGTAGAGAAGCAGGTCTGGCGCGGGTGCCCCGTCCTCGTCTTCTACTTCGCCGTAGCCCCCCGGCCCCCCCCCAGCCCGCTGCTGCTGCTGCTGCTGCTGCTGCTGCCGCCGCCTCGCTTTCATTTCTGCGAGGAGAGCTAGCGCGGTCTTGGCCTCGCCTCGCTTCGAGCAGGCGCTCATCACGAAAAAGTACGAGTCGCGGTCGGGATCCACCCCGTCCGACTGCATCTCTCGGAACACGCTCAGGGCGCTGAGGCGGGTATCAGATGGACGGGTTCACGAGAACGGCCACTGTTCAAAGTGCTGCTGCTGTTGTCATTCTGTACATATGCACCGTTGTTGTTGTTGTTGCGATAGGTGTAGAACGGGAGCTGAACGGATAAATGGGTTAACGGAGCTACGGTGGTTTTCATACACAGCAGTGTGCTCGTTCTCGCTGCGAATTTCGAACAAAATTTGGATCATCCGCGTTGCGGTGGAACGGTCAAGGTGGTGATAATAGGGAAAGCGGACGGAGTGGAGTATCCTCCCTGTCGTTCCCCTACAATATACCAGGTAGTGTTTCACGAGCAAACAAAAACCGAGGAATCCCATCGGTATGAAACCGCCCATGACACAAACACCAAATTGGTCTAAGCTGTTTGTGGTCTGCTGCTCTATCGCGGCAGCAGGCAAGCAGAGCAATGCTGTCTGTTCCATTCTTCCTTCTAAAAGGCGTTGCTGCGCCTGTCGGCGTGAAGTGGCTGCTGGTAAAAGAATACGCACAACACTCACAGTCTCCACTTCTTGCAACGATCCAACGCGCGCAGGGCGGTGTTGTAGAGGGCGATGCGTGGCAACTCCCCCTTCAGCACCTTCGCCTCGCGGTACTTGCGCAAGTACATGGCCACGCGGTTGTGGTCACCCTTGCTCGCCGCCTGTTGAGGTGGGGGGTGGGGTACTCATGTTTTGCATACTTGTCAGAGAATTGACCACGCGTCCTCGAGAGGGCGGAGCATCGTTCCCACAGGACCTATCACCGATGGCCAATCGCTCCTTCCTCCTTTGTCAAGGTTGGCTCAAAAATGCTTTACCTAACCTAATTATCCTGTCAAAATCACTTTCCGCCTTTTCAGTCCACTTCTCATAATTTCAGTAGCTACTCAGTCAGCTATGTAGTCTTTATCTAACACTTCTCTCGTGGCTATTCCATGCATCAAACTTCTCTCTGTATGCATATTTTCCTTCTACTTTTCCCAGCTCAGTCATGTGCAGTTCTCTCTCGTTTTCGTAAAAAGGCATCCTGCAAGTACATGAACCCGGTATTCGCACTCGGAGCCGCATTCACAACTGAGATGGGGGGGCAAAACAGAACAGGATGGGACAAAGTGTGTGCGAGGTGGGACCGGGGGGCAAAACAAGTCCAGGCCAAACAAGGGGTGTGCCTCAGCAACTGCTTTCAATTATAGCCAGATAGCAGCCCACACAGGAGCAGGCTCCGCGTTCATCACCACTTGGTAGCGAGCACCATCAGCAGTTGAATAGCCCGTGTACCACGCGGAGTTTTTGAGCGTAAGTGCTACCGCTGTCCAGTAGTAGTGGCATCAGCAACAGCATCAGGGGGCGGTGCATCAAACATCCTTCAAGGGTGCACCCACCGATCGCATCCACATCTTGACTCTGCTCTCCCCGGGGTCTTGCACCCAGGACGGCTCCGGGCCGGCGGCTTTCCGCTCGGCTGGACAGAAGGAAAATTACCAACGAGATACATCCAAGGAGGAGAGGGTTGATAGACACACGGGAGGGGGCGATGTAGCAGCTAAGCAAACGCCATACAAGCAAACATGCGTCCAGGGAAGGTGCGGCAAAAGTAGCGGCAGACCGGCGGCGGTGGGGCGGGGCGATTCCGCCAGGAGGGCGGGGTGATTCCGCCGCGTTTTTGATGCGAGAGTATGGTACAGCGGTACAGCAGTGTGCGGTAGACTCCCGACGTTGCACTCAAGCTTTGAAGAGAGATCAGAGTTCATCGATGAGCATGGTGGCCAAGGGACGTATCTGCGCAATGCTGGATGCACCCACAACGATGATGAAAAAACGATGCTGTATCGTACCTACCGCTGTGACATGGGGAACCTGCAGTTCAAAAATCTCAACATCAACTTACCATCCTTGGACCCAGCTTCATCTTGTGCTTTCGAAAATGATGGCGTCGTCGGCGTGGACAACGACCCTTTCCCCGCAGGATCTCCCTGTTTCTGCTCCCTTCCGCCAATCGTGCCGGTTTGGGTAGACTCGGCATTAGCAAAACATCGGCAACGCGACGCCGGTGCAGATGGAAATGGACGACGTGATACTCTCGTGGCCCCGCTCAACAGCGAGGTTCTCCTGAACACCGGAAAGTGCAACGTGAATGACTCGACAGGTCTTAACCCATGCGTCGCGAACAATAATGTTGCGCCCAGCAGGAAGAGTAGGCCCCGCGGAGTTGCCATCAGGTGTTGCTGTCCTCCATCAGCAAGATAACAACAGCGCCGCACACAGCGGGCAGTCATGAGGCTGGCTACGGAGCTCCGCACATAATCTAGAACCCTGGTACACCAAGGACATTGGCCAATGACACGGAGCTCCCTAAACAGGAGCACAGCTGATCAGAGATGCCGAGCAGACACACACCACGACACTTCCACACACCACGACACGGCCTGTGAGCTGACACAACCACTCGCGCGAACGGGAAGGGATACCAGGTATGTTGTGCGTGACCTAAGCTACGCAAGTATCATGGGATGCCGATATTTACTTTTTGTGATTCCCTCGACTCAAACCTTCAATTATGTGTATGACCCCCCCGAACGCATGCGCCTTCGAACAACGGCTGTGCATGTATTTCGAATGGTTGTGCATTTCCTATACAACGTACGACAGGATAGCACGGGACCATAAGATGAAACACCCCCTACAGAATCATATACAACGCCCGGTGCTAATACGTTTGGAACGAGCCGAAATACCTCCAGTGTTACATAAGATAACACACCCCCTCTGGTTTTCGTGCAACAGCAGCAGTTTTCGATTGTTTGGCGGTCTTGAGTCTTGAATGGTATGGTCGTAGATATGGATGCCCCAGCTTACTTCTATTTTCGGAAGGGGAGTCGATACATGCTTTTTGCACTCTGCGGCCGCGCGCCTCACAGCGCGCTGGTGGGCTGATGGAGGGTTCTTATACAAATATACTTCTGTTTCTCATCATAGTACCTCGTTGGCATGACAACGCCGCTAGAGTGACTTTCAAAGCTCGTGTTCGTGACGCCACCGCCGTCAGCGGTCTTGAGACTGGGTGCCATCAATGTTATCCCAGGAACGGGCGTAGTCGTCATGTATATTATACACACACGGAAAACTACAGGCAGTGAACACATACGTGCTACGTGCTCTCTCTCTCAGGGGTCCACTCGTACCCCCCCCACACATTTCATGCTACCACAAACGTAGCCCCCAGAGGGCACAAACAGATCGGACTCATATTCAAAGTACCACAAACAGGTCGATTGCTTCACCTCCAAGGGGGTGCAGCAAGAGCCCGGTACGTCGACGGAAATCCCTTGACGAGATGTTTCCAAAACCATTTTTTTTGTTGGCAAGCTTGGTTGTGGAGCAATCGAGCTGTGAAAATCGGTTTTGGGGGGGTGCTATCTCTCCGCCTTGTGCGGTATTCTCATTTACGCCTGGCGGTAGTCATAGATGTTTTGTTGTGATATTACATGTCAACACTCTCGCCGTTGGCGATTAGGGCGCTGTTGGTGTTCATCGCCGGGGTCATGTGATGAGGGGGTTCATCACATCCAGTTGTCACCCTCCCACCCCCTCATTTCCACACGACTTTCATGTACGCTCGGCAGGAGAGTCGCTGTAGGCAGTGATGTCGGTGGAAGTACCCCCGCTCAGTACCTCGCAGCCGGCAAGGGCGGCAGCACTAGGGTAGTTCATTGTAGTCGTGTCAAACCTCCCAATGCCACCCCCCCACGGTGCGAGGTCAATGGTCTAACGACTACGGCATGCACGACTATGAGTACACCCCCCCCCCCCCCCCCTACCCGTGGCAGCAGGCACCGGAGGTCATGCATTGCATGGGGTGCTATTTAGCACACCGAGTTACCACACCCCCTTTGGTCCTTGTAAGCATGCGGCAGTGGTATAACACACCCTGGTTATCACACCCCCTTCATGGCTCCCGCGACCTACACTTCGTCACCCGGGCTACACAAGAAACCCCCTCCCCACAGAATACAACGCCGGATGTTTTCTTTTAAATACCAAAACGTTGTCCCCGGGGTGTGCATACGTAATACCTTCTACTCTGGAACAGGTAATCCTTTGTTGTGGTGGTTTAAACCTCCTAGTACGCAGTCCCTACCCCCCAAAAAATATCGCAAAATTATTGACAGTCGTTGGGAGGCTCGACAGTCCCTCCAAAGGACTCGTGGGGTTCTAAGCTCCTTGCCAGACAAAGGGTGATTTGGCTTCAGCATGAAAAGTTTCTCCAATACACGTGGGGACACTCTTCGTGCTGAAGCCAAGTCAGCAAAATTTTCCAGTACCAGACTATGTACAGTTTACCACCTGGGTGACACGCGGCTGGGGAGATTGTGTACAGCCAGTCAGAGCGGAGGAGGCATTACACAGCATATCACACAGCGTACCACCTCACCCAAGCATGACAGACCAAGGGTTCTCACATGCGTTTTACACAGCGGAGCCTAGGGCGACTACGGTGCGGTAAACAGACTGTTTGAGTGCTGTGTCCCCAAAGTGTCCCCATTTGGGCGTCCAGTATTAGGAGGGTTAACCGACTACCGGCGGAGACCTGCAGGCAATGAAATCCAGGGATTTGCACTACCGAAACCTCTGATACCTATGGGTTAAACTATTACATTTGAAGACGAGGTGACGGGGTTACCTTTTACTCCCCGGAGTCCAGGGCCTGCTCACGTCGGGCCCCGTACCCCTCTCGCCCCGAAATCGAACCAGAAAGTCCCCCGCTCCAAGAGCTCAGAACTCGTCAATGCGGCAGTACACCGGCGACCAGGACTACTTTTCTTCTTCAGGCTACGCAAGGCTCCTCGCCGTCCCCTGTGTCCCCGGGCTCCACGATGGTGTTTTTTCCCCCAACCATGTAGATATATATATTCTCACTGGTCAAACTGCAAGATGAAGAATCCCGGGTGGTGTCCCTGCGGATTGCTGAAAAATCTATAATATCCCCTATGGCGCTCAACCCTAGGAGAGCCCTATTAGGAGACACAAACCTCTACATCTTGTTAGAGAAATCATACCAGCTTGAGCAACCCCGTCGATCAAAGTTGTGCCGCTTATCTGGTTAGGCCTTGTAGCACGAGATCGAGGTGCTTTGCGATTTGAGCACAATCTTCCCGCCGAGGTTTTTGGTGCACCAGCACAGCAAAGTGTGCTTCAGTTGCAGAAAGCTACAGCACGCCACAAGCAACCACACTGCTCGGTAGAAGGCAAGCACCGCAGGAGGGGTGGAGGGAGAGGAACCCTTCTGTGATCACGGATTCGGAGCTCCTACACGGCAGACACGAGAAGTGTGTGGTGTAAGCGCTGAACTAAAGTGAACGATAAAAAATAACAGCACCGCAGGAGAAATGGTTGGATTGCCTTTTTGCACGCGTACAATATAGTTTCTAACATTATGGGGGTATGTGGTCTGCTTGCAACACCACTCTGAAACAACTCTGCGACACATATTATATGTCCGCGAAGACTGGCGTGTCTTCATTGGTCCACCAGATCAAACTAAGTAAGACAGTGCACACAGTACTAGCGAACTTGTACCTTGCATGAGATAAAAAAGACTACGAACGACGGATACTGCTTTACCACATGGCAAAATTTACGCCCCCCAAGTCTATGGACGACGAACGAATTCGTGTTTGTCCGTGCCATATGCATAGCACGTTAAATTCTCACAGTGGCGAGGACACCTGAACGTGCTCACGTTCAGACACACACAACTTTTTTTTCTTTCCATGTCCAATAGGTACTTAAATCTGTGGCAAGCGTTCGACGTTCTATTGTTGCACATGGCACGTTGCAAAGTCGTGGCCAGATCCTCTGCTGTATTCAACAATATTGTACAGCCCGGACCCACTGGCAGGCGTACCGACGCCGCAAGTGCCATGTAGTCTCGGTAGCTCACTTCAGAAGGCTGTACAAACCAGGCTGTCGTCGTGCTCAGGCTGTTGTATATCAACATGTCGAGTAGGGACACGGCCAGTGGACGTCGGGTCGGGAGCGTTGGCCGTGTTGGTTACCCCCGAGCCGCCACGACTTTGTATATTTGCGTCTAATTTTTTGCGCGTGCGGGAATGCTCGCTGAGGTTTACGCTTTGCTTCACAACGAGGAACACAAACCGCAAACGTGAACGAGGCAAACAAGCTCTGTATACTGTTGTCAAGGCACACCAGACCAGCGATGGCGGGCAACTCTACAGTAGCAGGCTACGCTTGCGTGTCAGGCGAGATGGACCACGAACTAACGCTGCTGCTCCTGGTGGTACCACACCTTATCCCCAGTGTTTGTTCAAAGCACAGCGCTCTACTAGTCCAACAGACTTCGAAACGATCGGTGTGGCTGCGTTGCAACTCTCGCGCAAACGGTCGACAGCATTCTGCATTTCGTGTGAACGCTTGCTGCATCAACCGTTCCTTGCTCCCTCTAGCAAGGTCGTGCAGTGGTAAATTGCCTCTGCTCAAAGGGAAAACCCTCCCGTGGTGTGTTTGCTCGGAATCTTCGCCGCGAAGCAGGAGGGTTCGTGTTCCGTGCCGGTTAGCGTCCTACCAGTGCTCCTTCCTAGTTTGGCTCTGGACTGAGCAGTATAACAACCTGGAGAGGTGGGTGCATCACGCTTGCACCCGGCGTGCAAAGCCGGAGAGCACTTGGAGGAGTCTCTCGTTGTCGTCCGTGTTCGAACCAGCAAGTTCTACCACGTTTTTCGTTCGTCATATTTCGTCGAGTGCGTATCGCTTGTGTGGAGAGGCGGAAGGACAAGGCGCATGCTCTATTAAGGGTCGACAATTAGACGGCAAAGAGGACATGAAAGAGAAAGGGATACTCCCCAGAAAGGGCCTAGGCTGCCGTCACCCAGGTTGCACCCTTCACGCGAACTTCGGTACACAACAAAGCAAGAAGGTAGAGTTTTGCGCGCGACATGCGAAAGATGGGATGATCAATCTCCGCGTGAGAAGGTGTCATCACGAAGGCTGCATGGTCTACGCCATCTACGGAGAACCGGGAACTACAAAGGTTGAGTTTTGTGCGGAACATGCGAAGGAAGGAATGACCGACATCGGCAGAAAGCGCTGCGGCCACCCAGACTGCAACAAGTATCCGTCATACGGCGCGAAAAAGGGCAAAAAGCCAGAATTCTGCGCGCAACATGCACCCCCAGGTATGGTGAACGTCATCCCCAAGAGGAAGCCATGCCGTCATCAAGGTTGCACAAACCAGGGGAACTTTGGCGTGATCGGAACCAGGAAAGGGGAGTTCTGTTCTCGACACGCTTCTGACGGAATGATGAACCTTTTCAGCAAGAAATGTGGCCATGCGGACTGCACCAAGTACCCATCGTATGCCCCACAAGGTTCGACCAAAATAGAATTCTGTGCGACGCATGCTAAGGAGGGCATGGTCGCTGTCTCCCGCCAGCGTTGTGGCCACCCCGACTGCAGTAAAAAGCCGACACACGGCATCGATGGGACCAGGAAACGAAAATTTTGCGAGCAGCACGCTAGCGACGATATGGTAGTCATCGGCGCTGTCGTGAATTGTCGTTACCCGGGGTGCACTGCAAGTGCGAGTTGTCGCGCGACGGGGAGCAACAATCGAGAGTTCTGCGCCCTGCACGTTCCTCGTGAGCCCCGGGCAACGAGAATCACCTCGAAGGAACTTTGCCGTCATCCGGGTTGCACCATGGAAGCGAGTTGTGGCGTAGGGGACAGCTCGACCAAGCAGGTCTGTGCGCTTCACACCGGCTTGGTGATGAACGTTTGCCGCAGGACCGGTTGCAACAAGCGCCCTTCTCACGGCATGAACGTTGGCGGCATCATCGAAAGAGTTGTCTGTGCTACACACGCGGAAGAGGGTATGGTCAGAGCGTACAAAAAGAGGCTATGCGGGTTCCCGAGCTGTCTAACGCAAGCGAACTACGGCGCGAATGGCAGCAAAAAGGCCCAATTCTGTGCCCGACACGCAGACGATGGGATGGTAAATGTAACCGCGAAGAAATGCGCTCAACCAGGTTGTACAAAGCACCCATCTTACGGCATCGATGGGTCCAAAACCTCGATATTCTGTGCTCCACACGCTCCGAAAGGAATGGTGAGCATCGCGGGCCAAAAGAAGCTATGTGGTCACCCAGGTTGCACCACCCAGGCAAATTATGGTATAGATGGAAGCAAGAAGGCATTGTTTTGCGCTCGACACGCGGGTGCCGACATGTTCAACGTCTTGAGCAGACGATGCTCTCACCAAGGTTGCGAGAAGTACCCAACCTATGGCTCCGCGGGGACCATCCGCCCGATAGTCTGCGCGGAACACGCAGAGAGTTCCATGGTCATTGTGTGCCTAAAACGGTGCGGACACCCAGGTTGCGTCAAGTACCCGATCTTTGCGACTCCAGGAAAAAGGGCCGAATTTTGTGCGGGGCATGCCAGGCAGGGCATGATCGACGTCCGCCTTCGTAGAAAGCGAACCCGCGTCAACGACAGCAGCGGTGGTCATGGTCATACGCCTCAAGATATTCCTACCAAGCAGGAGGAGGAGGAGGAGGAGGGACAGGAGGACGCGAGCCCGCGGGGCGAAAGTATTTCGCTCGGGTGGGTCGAGGATGAGAATTGCCCCAAAGCAGTCGGTGCTGCCGTGGACCCTTCCGCCGCCGAGGGAACAACTGCTAATGGGGTGTCAGAGCGGCCTTTTTTGGGCTTCAGCAGGAAGAGGGCGAGAGTATAGTAGATGCTGGGGACATTCCAGTGGCTTTGTTGGTATTTTCGGCGAGGTTGTGGACTGATGTTGCGAATTCTGGAGCGTTCGCTTCAGCTTCTCAGACCAATATCCGTGGAAGTTCATTCGACTCCCCCACCCCTTGCCCGACCCGGTCCCAAATGCTGACCTCGAGCTACAGTACAGTGCAAATTTCGCGATGGCTCGAGTATGGTTCGGTGGGGAATCGCAGATAATGACCCCTCCCCGAGTTTGAGGAGCTTCCGCCTCCTGTGGCCGACAAGGAGTCGGCCTTGTCGGTTTCGCCATCCAAACGGGGCGGTTGAACAAAGAGGGTCGGGTGCATCACAATTCGTTTTTTTTTTTTTGTGTCTTGCTGATTGAGGAAGGACTTTCATGCGTACCGTATAGCATAGTAGTAGTAGTGCTTCAAGGCAGCACAGGCATCCACGAAGTAAGGTTAATGCTGTCTCACAGGGTTGGGCGCCTTGCTCGCGTAGCGATGCGCGTCTCTCACGGAACAACGTGCACGGACAGCAATCAACCATGGTTGTTCGTGAGCATGTCATCTGTCATGCTATGCATATGCGCGCTTTTTTACTTGTTTCTTTCACGCGCATGACTTGCGGTACTTGTTTGCTGTTTGAGTGAACTGGCCTATTAGTCTATATGCACCAGTGTGTATCCGGGCTCCTGAGCATGTGTGACAGTAGTTTCCAGTTGAGTCGCGGCAATATTACACGCCCTCCACCTTTCTGCCTTTCTCTTTTCTCTCCCTTCCGTCTCTTTGTTGGGGAGATGGCGAAAAAAACCCAGAAAGTTGCATATTTTTGGGGTCCTCCGCTTAGTCCCGCTTAGTCCGGCTCTCTCTCTGTCCGGATGTGCTCGCGAGAAGTACAATCAAAGGGCCTTGACGAGCGTTGCTCGTCTGCATCACACAGGCTTGAGAGGAAATATAGCCCTCTGTACGTGTCATTCTTGGGATGCGCGGTCGACACCCCCATCGCCGAAGACCCCCTTGCTCTCTGTCTCTGTCTCTGTCTCTCTCTAACTCTCTCTAATTGTCTGCAGAGCAGCAGTATGCCATGTGCAAGTTGAAAAAAGTTTCTTGGAGTCCCCCACCCACCACCACCCGCGTATGTCAGGCTGATTATTTTGGGGGGCGTGTTTCTTTGCCACATCCTGTCACCTGGCCGGGCCCACAGACAGGTATTTTGCCCCCTCCATCCACTCGTTCACACACACACCGCTCACGCACAGCACTTCCCGCTCCCAACATTTGGACCAGCATCATCATGACAGGTCTTCCATCTCTCCTTCGCCCGAAATTATTTCGTTCCTGGTCTCCACATATTTTCTTCTACTATTATTGTACATACGATACTGCGATACTGCATCCATGGTCACCGTGCGCCATGGGTTGTTGTTGTCTTCACATGAAAACCGTTCAAACATTCCGATCTCTCTACCCAGCGTACCTTGGGTACGATAACAAACAAGAGAGCGCCTTCTACTGGTGGTCTTCTGAGCTGATCGTTTAGAGAGAGGCTACTACTACAGCCTTTCACCACAAGAACATGGTTCTGGGTGATCTGATCTAGCAGCATTAGTTTTGGCTGTGTTCATGCGCAACCAGATGTATGTTCGTAGATCAGCAGGCACAAGAAGTAGACTAATGCATACACAGGGGCGTGGGGGGGGGGGCGGGCGTACTCTTATGTTTTGCATGCCTTAGTGGTTAGACCATTGACCACGCGTCCTCGAGAGGACGGAGCATTGTTCCCACAGGACCGATCACCGATGGCCAATCGTTCCTTCCTACTTTGCCAAAGGTGGCTTAATAATGTCTTCCCTAGTTTGTCAATCCTAACGATATCCCTTCCCGCCTTTTCAAACCATTTCCTACTCCCCAGTACAACTACCGTCCTCTCCTCTCTATTCCATGCCTCAAACATCTCCCTGTACCTCCCTTGTATTTTTCCCAGCTCAGTCATGTACACTTCCCTCTCCTGTTCGTACAACTGACATTCCGCGACTACATGAACACGGTCTTCCCATTCGAAGCCGCAATCACATTTGAACTTGTCGTCTTCGTCGTCTACTGTCCTATGTCTTCGTCGACGTTCTCGAAGGCCTATGTCCCCGGTCCTGAATTTGACCTTCAGCTTTGTCCCTGCATCCATTGGTCCATGTAGGTAATCCTTGAAACCTATTTCTTCTTTCAACATTCCGTACACTTCAAGACCCTCCTTATCCTTGGTTTCTTTCCTTAGATTCCGTTCTTCTCTCTCGGCACAAGCAACAGATATCTTCTCCTTGAACCCCTGTAGACCCTCCGTTTCCAGCGTTTCATGTTCGTCGATGTCTAACCCCTTCCATACGTCCTCTACAACCTTGACCCATTCCGTGGGTTGTCTACCCCTCTTTTTGTTTGCCCACTTCGCCTCCCATACTATTCTCGACAACCTCTCCTCTCCCATCCCGCACATGTGATACTGCCATGTCAGCTTCCTTGCGTCTCTTCCCGACCGTAGGGATTGGATCCCCAATTCTGCCCTAACGGCTGCATTACTTGTGCGCTTGGAGCATCCTAGGATGATTTTCGCTGCTTTCATCTGCGCCGCCTCGACCTTCTTATTTCCTTCTGATACTTCTCCGGCGTACTCTAGCGGCGGTACGATTACGCTCTTCAAAACCGTCAATTTGATGCGTGTATCGAGGTGCCGGTTTGCGAGTATTGGGTGCAGCCTCCCCGCTCGTGCTTTGCCCTTTTCTGCTACCTTGGACACGTGTGCATTCCACGAGCAGTCTTTTGCGATCTCTACTCCGAGGTATGTGTACTGGTCTACTACTGCAATCTCTTCGATCCCCCACTTCCATCTATGTTCTAATGGTTCCTCCCTGTCCTCGTTGCATACCATGACGACACTCTTCTTAATTAACGTTGGCAGATAATCTCCACTTACCAGTAAACTTCTTCGCCGCGTCAATGTGTAGTTGCAGTCCCTCAGGGGTGTCCGACATGTACCAACAAAATCATCCGCAAACAGCATTCCTGACATCGAAGTTTCCGTGTCCCCTACTTTTGCCCCCTTCCGGACTGCCTCCACGACTTCCAACAAATCGTTGATGAACACCTGGAACAATGTTGGGGACAGCGTGCAACCTTGTGGGACCCCCTGCTCAATATCGAAGAATTGAGACGGTTCTCCGTCTAGCATGACCGCGCTTTTCGTACACTCTGTCGTCTTCTTCAGCACTCTCCACATTTTCCCCTTGATCCCGTACTTGGACAATTGTTTCCACAGCCCATTTCTCCATACGGTATCGTATGCCTTTTTCACGTCCAGGAAGAGGCAGTTCGTCGGCTTTCCCGCCCTCTTTCTACCTTGGATGGTTCTCCCTACCGTGAATGCGTGGTCTACGCACCCCCTCTTCTTCCGGAAACCTGCCCGGCCCTCACTAATGCTATGTTCCTTCTCCAATACTCCCACTATCCTATACACAGGGGCGTGGGGGGAGAATTACAGTAAAGTAATGCATTTTTTTTGTCCACTCGGTCGTGGACTGTTCCTTTTCGGGTGGAACTTGAGTCTTCCTTTGCGAATGAACTCGTCGCCAGCGCTGCTGCCCATGCTGCCGCTCCTGCCTTCTGTGCCCCGGCCGTCTCACCCGCCGCCGCCGCCGCCACCGCCGCGGGGCAAATTCTGCCGCCGGGGGCCACCCCTCTCAGTGTCTAAGTCGCTTTCTTCTTGCTGTGTCTCCTGCTCGTGTTGCGGTAGTAAGTTGCGGCTTCCCGTAAAAAAACAAAGGAAGCTTCAGACAGGCAACGCCGACGAAACTCGTCGAGGAGTTTCACGTCATCTGCGTGGTTCGTGGAATGTGCGTCCCGTGTGTCAAATTGGTTCATGGGTACCTGTACCGCGACGGTGCTAGACTCAACTTAACGAACCTTTCTTTGCAGTTCAGTGTCTTGGTACCACCGCAAACGAAAGTTTTTTTCACTCCAGAGGGAGACTCGAATTCACAACAACCTGTTGTTGTCGGTAGAAAGGTTTCGAGGTTAGCGCCACACCTAGACCTTGTCGTTTTTTCTCAAATGTAGCGGCACCTAAAGTCGGTTTGTCTTTTCGGCTTTCGTTCTCCACGATGGGCACTGTTCAGATCACGCACGTGATGAATCAAAACCAATTTCAACCCAGAACGCGATACAAACGAAAGGCATGAACCGCCAGCGGGTCTGGACTTGCGAATGCCTCACGAACGCGCGTTGTTAGATCACGTTGAGATGCAGTGTGGAACCCGGTGATACTTATTGTAAGGAGTCTGCTGCGTGGCATCCATCTATCGTTTTGCGCTCTTGTTTTTGCGAAGGTGGCTGCGGATGCATGTGCTTTCGAAGGGTGCCATCGACCACCCGTAGTACCGTAAGAGTCGGAGAGTTGGCACGGGCCGGAGTGATGGCACCGGTCGGAGAGATATGGCACCGGGGTGCGATTATAAACCCGAGAAAAAAACATTTAGTTCGATTTACGCACCGGGGGCGGTGAGATCGGTGCGATCTCTCCGACCCCGAAATCCAAGATTGACTCCTTTTCAGCTGCCGGAATGAGGTACATGTGCGTACCTTTTACACATGGGGACGGAGTCAGCTGAGCGCCACTCTTTTACGTACGATTGGATGGTCGCGGTTCGCGCGGGTGGTTGTTTTAATATTTTTGTTGGTATGGAAGTTGCCAACCGTACACTCAACAAAACACACAACGTACAAGCCGCACCCTACCCCACCTTACACAACCCGAAGCTATTGTACTTCTGCGTACGTACTGGTATCCGTAGAAGAAGGCCGAAATGAAAGCGGGAAACAACTGATACCGTGTGTACTGGTACCACCTCAGATGCGCTATTTCGCCGCTTTTTTCGGGGTATGTTGTATGTGTATTTCGCCGCCTTTTTTCCGGCTCAGATATGCGTGTGTGTGCAGAAGACCGTGTGCGTGCGTGGGTACCTACACTGGTACCATCAATACTAGGGCAACGGTCGGGGAGATGACACCGGGGTGCGTGCATACAACACCTGTGTGTATTTATTTCATCGGGGATCGCACCGGTCGGAGAGATCGCAACCGGGGTGCCTTGAAAATTCTAAACGAAATGATTTAATTGCATTTCCGCACCGGGGTCGGAGAGATGGCACCAGGGTGTGATAAAAAACTGAGGAAAAAACATTTAATAAAACGATCGCACCCGGTGCCAACTCTCCGATTCTTACGGTACTCGCACAAAATTGAATGAGCAACCTTATAATTCTACACAAGAGAGGGACCCATTGCAGATTGAGGAATCTTTTGCAGGTTGCCTCCGTGGGTAAGTGCTGAGAGGCATCTGAGGTGGGCCGTGCCATCAAGCAGCTCCTTTTGGATGTACGACCACATTGGAATAGGTTGATTTTCGTTACTATTTCACGGCGGCGTTTGTGTATGGCATAAACGTTTATTTCAAAATATGTGCATTGGCCCAACCCTCCTCATGCGCCGCGCTCTCGTGTTTCATTGTACAATCCCGACACGTAAGTACGCAGAAGATAGACGCCAACTCGCACTGCAGAGCCGAAACCTTTATGGGGATATTCCCTTCTCCCTGTTTTACCTGCACCGAAATGAGATCTCCGTGAGTATTGCGAGGAACTCACTCCCCTCTGTCCCGCCCCTCTACTGTCTGCCCAACCCACCCCGTCATCATACGAGTCAAGCTCCTCTTCTGTGCCTCCCCCGCCCCATGAAATCGTTTTTTTATCAGCGCCAAATGTACGAAAAACACGCTCCACCTCCTTCCGTCCTCCCAAGCCGAACACTTGCGGCCGAGAAAATATTCTTCGTCCAAGAGAACACTCGCTGCTTCCTTCGTGCTAGCCCACCTTCTCAACGCGAGTTCACGGGTACATCGAAATTGAAAGCATCAAGAATCGTTTATAAATCACGATAAGAGACCGTTGTAAATCACTTTTTTTGTTTTCGCGAGCACCACCACTTTGGTTCGTGCTCGCCCCCTCTTTCTCCTCCCATCTCTGTACGCCCCCACCCATGTTGTCTACGATCAAAAGTCTTTTGAAGTCACAATAACTAAATACACGGGGAGGCCACGGCAACAACACCGGTTTGACGAAGAAGAAACAGTCTACCCCGCTTTTTTTGCCTCAGCCCCCCTTCAATCGCGCATCCCGGTGCCGGTGAGAAACTTCTCTGGAACTTCTCTGCTAGCCCCCAACCTCGCCGGCTGCATGTGTTGCACCTACCCCGGGAGAGTTTACGACATGTCTCGAATGCTGAGCGACAAGGCCTCTTGCAGGCCTGGGTCCATGATTTCCTTCTCGTCCTCACCCAACGGGATCTGAATCTCGTCGGCGAATCGATTCCGCGGGTTGTTTGCGTAGAGGTAGAACACAGCAGCTTCCAGCGATTTCTGCTCGTCATCGTTGTTGTCACCACCCCTCAAGCCGTTCTTGTCGCCGCAGTTGTCCTCGTGTTTCCGGTCGTCTACCCTTCTCTCGGCGTACTCGCTCTCTCCATCTGGATCATCTTCCCATTCGCAGCCGCTTTCATCCTCCTCCTCTTCTTCACTCTCGCCACTCTCTCCCTGGACACTCTCACCGGGCTGGTCGTCCTCCCTGCCCTGCTCGTGGGACAAAGGTTCCGCCGCTTCTCTGCCACCGCCCATTGTGGACGTGCTGGCGCCAAGGGTTGTCGGCACTGTTGCTTCTGCCGTGGCCGCTACTCCAGGTGCTTCGTCGATGGCCCCGAAGATGCCCGGAGCTGCCGCGGACATGGGTGGGTACGGGGGCGTTGTCTCTGCCGTCACCGCCGATGTCGCTGTCTGCGCTGTGTTGTTGTTGGCGCAGACCGGTGCCTCGTTGGTGGCCCCGAAGACGCCCGGAGCTGCAGCGGACATGGGCGGGTACGGGGGAGTCGTCGCTGCCGTCGCCGCCGATGTCGCTGTTTCCGCTTTGTCGCCACTGGCGCGTGTCTGCCGGTCACCACTGCTGTAGATCATGAATTGGGTCATGATCTCATCGAAGTTGGCCTGAAAAGGTACCATTCGAGACAAAAAGTGCAATATTCCAAACGCATGAGAAAAAATAAAAGAATAAAAATACGTGTGAGACAACGAAAATGAAAACGTTTAAAAAGTTGGCGATGGGTGGTAAGTTATCCTGTCCCTTTGTTGTCGTGGACACGACCTTTCTAGCTAAGAAAAACTAAAACTTTGGTATTTTTTGTTTGGCTGGTCCCCCGGGTGAGGCACGACGACAAGGCAGCGAGCACAACAGGTGGATTTGGGCTTTTGCGGCGAGTTTTCGTCGACACCAATGAAAGATGTACCCTTCCTTTACCAAGTCAGTCCCTTAATGTGGTGGCAACCGTTCACCGGCGGAGCAGTTTCTCTCTCGCTCTTCTATGTGATGACGAATGCCAAGAGTAGCCGAGGATACTCAGACAGGCTAGGTTCAAGACAGGGGTGAAGACGAGAGAGTGTATCTTTGTGAACGCACACATCCCGGCAGAGGTAACCACATCTGCCGGAGCAATCCACCAGTCACGTCGACAAGCTCAACAACGACGATGTCCCCCCGCCTTGGTGCGTCAAGAAATGCACTGATCGTTGCTTCGGGTGTAGCGACTGGCAAATGAATGAATTCAGTTGTGTTCATTGCTGCGTACCACATATATAAAACTTGGAAGTATACACGAAGGACACACGCACTAAATCCCGCCCAAAATAGGCACACTCACGATACTTGCGAGCGTGTTGAGTCCCCCGTGGGCCACGTTGACGATCGCCTTTTGATCGATAGACGGCTCTTCCTTGCACTTCTCGATCACCTTCAGGTACTGCGAGGCGGCTTCGATATGCTTTCCCTGCGGTAGATGATACGAATACAAGAATGAGGGCAGTCAGCAGTGGAACGAACGAAGATGCGCGTATACGGCAGGCGTGGCCCGATGTTGTCTTCCGTCATCCGGTCATCGGTGCGACGTCCTGCAAAGCAACAATGTATCCAGTATGCGGAAGGCATCTGTTAATCATAGAAAACATGGCACTAATACCTAAGCGCTCGCCGGAGAAAAAAAACGAAAGAGGATCAGGAATAGTCAAGAAAATGTTTGTATGACAAGCTGACGCATTTTTTTACAGCAGGCAAAAGCATAATTCTTCGTTTTTAGAACACTACTACCAAAACCACTCTTGCGGCGGTCTACCATGTTGGTGACAACTTGCTGCACGTCGTCAAGCTGCCACCTACCGGTAGGGGGCCACAGCACCAATGGACACTTGTCTGTTCCCGGTAAGCGATGATTCACAACATTGAATGCATCAGTATCAAGCCGCTGCAGTTCAGTATCGCAACTACCTATCGGAGGTATTGGCATAACCGCGGTGCATAGCACAAGTGACTTTCGCAACGGTATCGGCAGGGTGCGACGAAAATGAACACATTCATTTAAAATTGAACAAATGCACCCAGGTGTCACCACTCGCACAGCATCAACAACATCCTTCAAAACACTGAATGTATGCTGTTTAGGTCTCCTCTAGTCACCACAATCAAATGTGCGCTCTAGATACGAACAGTAGCTGTTTAGCAGTGTGTTCATAGCCTCGGGGGTTGTGCGGCCAGGGACATTGTGCTTACCTGGTCGGTGTAAGCAACAGCAAGCTTGTTGCGCCAAAGGGCCAGCTTTTCATGCGCCAGGTCGTTACGAAACCAGCTTTCTCCGATGCCAACAGCTCGGCGGAGGAGCTCGGTGGTCTCGTCCGGTCGATGCTTGTGTAAGGGTGGATTTTGGGGCTTCTCCTGTGAGGTACCAAGCGTGGAGGTACGCAGGAAACGCGGGTTGCAGCCAGGATCACACTGCGGTCGATGACAGGAAGTTCGACTGCTTTGCTCTCGGTGCGAAATGGTTGGGTGCACCAGAAGTAAGCAAGAAAACACAAAAAGAAGACTACCACCGTAATGCACACACAACGCCCACACCTGGCATAGTCCAAAGGCGTTCAGGGTGCAAACGTGCGCACAACGTCCAGGGATCACAGAGGACCACGAAGTCCTCTGCAGATCTATAACGGATAGATAATCCCGAGTTCAATTCTCGGATTGGACACCATATAACGGATAGAGAGGCTACGGTTTGGGTGGATCCCTTGACTAGTTGAGGTGTAGCAACGGCGGTCTCAGGACATCCCTCCAGGACCCGTGCGGAGAGCGCTGTTTGCTTCTTTGCGTCCGTGCGTAGTCTGGGTATTTCGATCGCGTTTCAGACTTCAGCTCAAACTGTGACTGTCGTGACAGTAACCCGGTCTACCGTGCAGCGTAACCTTGCGAGTCTAGAACTTTGCAACGAGAACGAAGTTTTGCAGTCACATGCACAGGATAACCCTAGAAAATATTGTGGGTGCCTCCGTGGACCACGCACGCTGGATCTGACATCCGACAACGACGCCATCGAACATCTATAGACATCCACGGACGCGTCCACGACCAACCCAGATTGGTGTCCGCGGACGTCTTTCCCGTGGAATCTGAGGCAGACTGCCGCAACAAACTCCCACTTCCCTCAAAAGTGCATGTGTGCCGTATTTCCAAGCATGGCTCTTAGTCTGATGCCAGACCCTCCGCTCTTTGATATTGATGTCTGATTCGGCTTACCGCACTTGTGGTCCAAGGGCCTAGCCCAACCTGTAGCATGTGCTCCCGCACAAAGCAATTTGGTTCTCCTAACCTGGGCTCTACTGCTTACGCGAGACCACCGGGGCGACCGGCTGTGACTTGTGCTCAGGCATGGCACCCTCAGGTTTCAGCCGTGCCTCAGAGTCCGAAACATAGCCGAAGAAGTTCCCTTGGGACATGGACAACATGAGCCTACTTTTCGGCTACCTCTCGCTGTCTCGCCCCCCCGCCCCCCCCCGCCCTCTCTCTCACTCTCTCTAGTTCAGGAAGCAACAGTTCCTACAAGCGAATCAGTGAGTAACTGGTGATTCCAAAGGAATGGCGATCGAACGTGGGTTGGGTATAGGGTCAGATGGTTCACATTGCAAACGTTCGAAGCCAGGTTACAATGCTGTTGATTTTGCCGGGGAGGGGCGCCTTTTAAAGGCGGCCGCCTGCGGTACCATCAGTGCGGCGAATGACACTTTGTCGCACCTTGCTGGCGAGAAGGTCAGCTAGGGTGACCAGAGTAGCAGCCACATGCACGTGATCGGGCCCAAGGTGGCTTTCCTCCTCCAGGGTGCGTAGCGCCGCCCGGCACAGCCGCTCCGCCTCTTTGACGTTGCCCTGTCGTCGATGGTATGTATAAGCTCGTAACTCATGTGCACGCATGGCATAAATCGAGGGGGTGCTGGGAACGATGTGATGATTGCTAGAGGGGCATACCCACGCGTATCTGCTGGTACGTCACTGCAAGTCGTGCACACACCTGCTCCTCCAACATGTGAGCCAAGCGAACGAAGGACGTGGCCTTTTCGCACGGATCCATGATCCCTGTCGTCCCCAGGTCATTGTCATATATAGACAGGGCCCTTGAGCACAGCTCGCCGACGTGAGCACGGAGGAGTAGCAGCTTTTCCTTCTGGTCTCCATCGAATGGACAACAGTAGTAGGGTTTGTGTGAAGCAATTTGTTCATTGACGACACATGAGATGGGCAACGAGAAATGGAAGCGATTTAGTCATTTTGTACGTCAGCATTGTCATGACCAAATATCAAATACGCGCAGGGACCGCAACTACTAGTAAATACCTCTCACCATACACACCGATCGAGGCATTATTGATTCATTCGGTGGACAACGTGCGTCGCCTCGTGTGTTTCGCACATGAGACGTATGCATACAAATGCTATTGCTGCGAATTACATTCGTACATATTAAGGCGGTCTCGTCTCACTCCTCGTCACTACAATGATCAAACCCTACGGCTGTGACTAGGAGTCAATTCATGCCATTGGTCGGGCCCATTAACAACGCGACAACACGTTAGCGATGTTTTAGCCGATGATTGACGATGTTCGCGCAATGGTGCCTGTCCTGCGTACGAAGAGGTTGACCGTATTCCAGACCTGCGGTGGGGGGCATCACATCATCCCATGTGCGCATTCGGTATAGAGTACGCGTCTGGGGGTGCGAAGGGGAATATCCCCCTCCCCCAAACAACACGGGGAGCTTTAGTATATATTTTTTGTCGCCCCCCTCTTTGACACTCCTACTAACTGTCTCTGAGGGACGCACATCTGCGAACTACCTACCACACCGTGCCGGTCATGGGCGCACTTAATCTACCTTCCACGCTCCACAGGGCCAGAGCGTTGCCGGTAGGAATGCGGCATGATTGGTTTGAACCGTGTTCTAAGCTCTCCGTTTCGTTGCATGTTCTTCATAGCAGGGTACAGTCCGGCTACTGCTGACACGGGCAAACACAATTAATACCAGTTCATGACGACGACACTCTGTTAATTGTTTGTGCTGCAAGTGCTGTACGCGCGTCTAAATCCACCTTCTACCATTCTTTTGGACCTACCTCATGAGGGAGCGACACGAATTGCTTCATTTCCGCTTCCGCCGCATCGATCAAAGCCTTCGCCACCATCGGATGGTCATCCCCAAGAGAGTCGTCCAGCACCCTCACCGCTTCTCTGTAGCAAACACCGGCCAGGATAGGCTTGTGCTGGCAATACGCACGCCCATCACAAAGGAGCAAGGTGCAAAGTAAAGGTGAGGGAGGAAGCAGTCGAGGGGGGAAAGACTTCGCGTTTGCCTACCTTATACTATAATACAGTAGTCTCTGGCTACTGCCCTGGTACGTCTGAACTGAGACAACCGGAGGGGGGAGAGGGGGCTGGTGGAAAACTAAGGCATGGGAAGGGGGAAGGGGGAGTTCAGGGAGTGGATTAGGTGAAGAATATCAACAAGTTCAGGAAGCGAGTCTATGCCGTTTTTCGAGGAGTGTTTATATCAATACAACAACAACAATGCTCTTGCTCGCGCGACAGCGATGTGATACCATCTGCGGTGCGAAAATACCCTCTAACGTACACTCGGAAAGTGTGTTATTTGTTTCAACCGGTGACACACTTTTTTGGCCAATCGAGCCGCGAGAGTGTCTCACGCATTGCTGAACTTGTGTTGTTCCACGCTCAATTGACAGTACGCTGAAATAGCTATCGAACTTGTGCAACTCATCAACTATCGAACAAAAAGCAATTTGGTGATCTCGAACGTATTCATACCTGCTCCAGCTCCACACGGGCAAGGCTGTTGAGAGCGGACGCCACGGCCGGGTGGCGACATCCGTAGCTCAGCTTGACAGACTCCAACCCCTTCTTATACCGATCGACCAATTCGTCGTCAATGCCCTGGGGGGAACGGGGGTTGCGAGCGCTTTGCATGTGCACGAAGACGGGTGGTCACTTCACACGCAAAAATTCAAAATTCGTTTCAATTAATCTGATACGTGATGAGAAACACGGGTAGAGCTAAACATGGCATGAATTGACTACATTATCTACCGCTTGACGTCCCCGTCCCCAGGGTGCACTGCGTGGGATAAAGTTCAGTATTTTTGGCATGCTATGCCGAACTCGTTCATCGTTTGGGTGTGGGAAGGGATCGAATTGTTGTGGTAATAATTTCACCGTCGATTTTTGAGAAACACTGGCAGCCCTCTTGAGTGGACTCAATGAAGGCCGCTCGTGTCTAACATGTTGGCATCTAATCGGTTTTTGTTGTTGACATGGTTCACGTCATCTCTCATGCCATGATCACCGCTTTCTCAAAGACAGATCCAAATTTTTTTTCGCACCCACTCACCTTTTGCACCCTGAGAAGCGCGGATTCGGAGAAAAGTCGTTCGGCCTGGGCCGCGTCAGCATAGTAGAGAGCGTGCCCCATGCGTACAGACTTCCTCGCCATTGTTTTGGCATCTTCAAGGAATCCCTAGGTGAAACCAGAGACAAGCGAGAAGATGAGAAGGGTGGACTTTGCGACCTCTCGTGATGCAAATTCCAAAAAGGCATCAAGTCTACTTCCGGGTCTTCTTCGAGAAACGGCAACGAAAAGAAACGGCCAAAAGCCGGTTAGACGACAACAGAACACAGATATCTTGAGAGCCACACCGGTGAAAATGGTGCTGGTCTAAACGAGTGTTAAACGCATGTTGACACAAGGGTGATTCAGCACCGTGGATACGAGTCACAACTTACCTGCAGCTGGAGCAGCTTCGCTGCTGCCCAGTAGCCAAACGCCGCCGGCACGCACGCGAATGTCTCCTGCAAGGAAGCCCCATAAGCATCCCTCACAAACGGCCGCGGTCGCGGTGCCGCGTCATTGCTAGCGGATGTCTGGTAGCCACAGTAGCAGCCGTCGCCAGAACGGAGATCCTCCAGAGACTGCCACAGGGCTGCGAGAGCCTTCAACCCCCCCAGCATCATTCCGTCGCCGCCGCAACCACGAGTGGCTCCCGCTCCGCCACCAATGACGCCGTTGCTTCCTCCGCCGGAGTAAGAGAAGCGAGAGAGAGTGCTCGAGCGGCTCAGGTAGCCCACCTGATTGGCCACGGCGACCTCCCTCGTGCTCCTTGCCGTTGTTGGCGCTGCTGCGTTGTCCAATCCAAGGTAGCAGTGGCAACCGACGACCCCGTCGGGCCTGGAGCCGGCGCGGAGGAGCTTGGTCTTGGCGAAGGCGAGGACGCGGTTGTGGATGCTGTAGCAGCGGCTTCCCGGGTGCATCTCGATGAGGAATGATTTCTCCAGGAGCTCGTTGACGGTCCGTACGATGTCTTGCTCTGAATCCTGTTTTGTCGGGTTTTGCATTACCGTGTATTTAACAGAAGCAGGCGATGGGGAGCGGGAGGAGGAGGAAGGGAAGTTATGCCTAATGCGTTTCGCGCATCCGCTTCGAATTCGCCCGAGAGAGATAGAGAGAGATATATCAAGAGAGCGCGCGCAAGAGAGAGAGAGACAGAAAGAGAGCGGTGTTTCGACGACGACAAGCAAGAGTACATAGAGAGAAGCATAGCTTCTCTTCAACCGTGGCCTGGTTTCGTCCTCCTCTCCATTCGTTCCGCCACCAGAACCATCATATCACTACCGTGAATCACCTGCCCCCAAAGGTTGGACAGCATGTCGAGCGGAGCCACGGTTCCCTCCGCCAACACCCCCAGCCTAACGAAGCAGTCCTTCGTCTTGTCGCCAGGGAGCGCGCCAAACCCCAACTCCATCACCCTGCTCAAAGCGTAGCCGTCGCCACAACGATCATGATCCCGGATGAGTTGCCGCTCGATCTGACGGCAGCGTTCAGCGTAGTCGCAGGGCGGCGAGTTGTCCCGCCTGCCACCCCTCTCATCCTGGCCGGCTACTACTGCGCCGACGATAGCGAGAGCCAGCGGTGCGATCTCTCCGCAGTCATTGACTACCTGTTGGGAAAAGTTGGAGCGGTTCGCGCCGCGAATGTCACAAAGCAGGGGGGGAAAAGCAAAGGATTTTAAATTTTTATCTGCCTTGATTTTGTCAACCGATCGATCAACGTGCATACCCAGTCAACCGAGCCACACACCAACTCCCACATCTAGCAGTCAAGCTAAATCACCTGTAGAGCACACGACTCGAACGACGCCCGGGTCGCCGCGTCGACGCCCGGGTCACCAGCATCACCGGCCTTCTGCTCCGCCCAAGCTGCGGGTGTCGTCGCCTCCAACGCAATTGCCGCCCCACCCGGCCGCCTCACCCTCTTCAGCAGCATCTCCACCGCCTCGTTTGGCGTCACGGCCTGCAGCACACTGACGTGGAATCGGCAGTGCTGCGGTGTGGAACGACCGTTCCCTAGGTCCCAGCCAGCCTCCGGCTTTGCTGGCGACGATGTCCGCTTGCTCTGCAGGAGCGACAGCGCGCACGGCTTTTCGCCGGTCACCAGCACCACAAACCCGGCCCTTTGCAGCTCGGCCACGGCGTTGACGTTGTCGGTGAAGCTCTCGCTGATGCCGTCAAGAACGAGGAGTCGGCTCTGCCCCCCCAGCCGTGAACCCCCATTCGAGGAGGCCAGCTGCTTGAGGGTTTCCCCAGGGCTTGCTGGCCGGGCAAGGAGTGCGGTTGCGGCGGCGGCTTCGTCACTGTTGGCTGGGAGCGGATGGGCTATCGCAACCACCTGCGCAGCCAGAGCGTGAAACACAGCTCTCAGCAGATCTCCTCCTGTGCCTGCCGTTGCTCTCGTCACACCCGCACGTCCAAGGCTGACCCAGAAGATTCCTCGCCAGAATTTTCTGCGGACCTCGGGGTGAGAGACGATGGCCGACGCCAGAACGGTCTTCCCCGACCCGCTGTCACCGAGCAGGGCGTAGGCAGCACTCTCGCGACCGTCGCCGTTGTTGTTGTTTCCGATAACATGCTCGTCGCCGCTGGTGTTCGTGTTACCCCTGGCGAAGAACGTTGTGCAATGTTTTGCGAGATGTTTCCAAGGGTATGCGAAAAATAATTTTCGGGCACATAACCTTCCGCCGCTCAGTAGGGGGTTAGATTCGAAAATACCATGAAACATCGACAGATTACGAACCATTCGGTGAGTGTTTGCGACCTTCGGACTTTCGTCTCCGTTATTTCACGCGGCAGTACTGCAGTTCTTTCACCTCGCTACCCAACGAAGAGCCTGTGTGGAGACACACACGCAGGCACGATGAAGCGCCTGTTTCTCATTGTCGCTTTCGATCCCGGAAAATCCTTCCACGCCGAAAGTTTGCTGAAACAATTTCTTTTTTCGTACCTGGTCCTTCTTTTGTCTCCATGTATTGGTAGTTTGTTTACCATGAAGACTACTCAATCTTCAACGCACGGTAGCTCAAGTGACCCATTGTTCTCTGGCCACTGGGCCAAACGGGTGGCAGGCGTGCTAAATAGGGGCTCCCAGAGGAGGTTGGTGCATCGAGGCATGTATGAGAAGCTTTCCTAAGACGAACCTGGGCGGTGCGGGTGCCCGCCACCTCCTGGCGGTCTCTAGGCCCAGATGCCATTCACAGAGAGAAGCACGGCATGTATCCCAAGGGTCTCTGGATACGACCGCCCCCCCCAAAAGAATCACACACACACACACGTCCCGCGGATCCAGAGCTTCGATTTGGTGAGCCTAATGTGTCTTTTGTTGTTCGTGCATGCCCTTACCCGTTGTTGTCGATTGTGGAATTATTGTGAAGTTGGTTGTCGCCGCTTTTGGTGGTGCTGCTGTTCCTGGCGTGACGGTTGTCGAGATGCTTCTTGCCGATGAGCTCGTTGACGACCTTCTCGAGCAGGGCCCACCGCTCCACGTAGTGCGAAGGGAGGCGGGGCGCCTCCGGGGACACCGCGGCTACCTTCGTTCGTGGAGGACGTTTTTGCTGGAGCTGGTGGAGGCGTGGGTAATAAGGGCCGGGTGGTGAAGACGGGCCGGTGATGTTGGCGGTGGCCGCTTTGGCCGCGGTGGTGGCGGCCTCGGTGGCGGCTGCGTGACTGCGGTCGATGGATGACGCCAATTTCCTAGCGAAAGCCGTAGGACGGCTAATAGAAGTAGCAGGCTGCTGGTCGCTGTTGTGCGAAGCCGTACCAACACCGCCACCGGTGCCAACGGTGGGACCTGCGGGACCCGCGGGACCTGCGGGACCTGCGGGACCAGCGGGACCTGCGGCATCTACCCCCACCGATGATGCTGCTGCTGGGGCTGCGCCTGCCTCCGCCCGAGACCTCTTTGACGACTGCACCATGACGAAGTCCTCCCCGCTCGAAACGTGGACAAATCCGTCTGAATCCGATCCGCTGTCGCAAGATGAGGCCGCTGGTGATCCAACATTATCCATTGTCGCACTCGGTGTAGCAGACGTAGTAAGAGTAGCACCAGATTGTTGAGCAACACTGCTGTTGTCGGCCGTAACCTCTTGCCGCTTCCGCTTTGGGTCCCAGGTTGATTCAATATTTCAGGGGGAGGGGGGAGAGGGGAGAGGGGGGCTGGTTGGACATTCGCAATAGACAAGTAATGAATTTGTGGGGCCGCGAACTTCAGCGCAGCTCTTCCCCCCCATATCCTACTCATCGGCATGTTTGTAGTCGTTTTGAATGCCTGTGGGGTCATGAACGTGTAGGTGCCTTTAGGGCTGGATCGCCTTTTGGGGACACTTTTTGTCCCCATCTTCTTCAGCTGCTTCACCTCGCGAAGAATGGCATGATTGTCTCCTCCTTTGCACTACTCGACCAGGGGGGTGCCAGGGTACACAGGGACGACTCTAGTCTAGTATGGATGCTTTGGAGAGTGGAGGAGTTTGAGGGTAATGAACAGATCGAATCGCGGGGCGATTACGCCGCGGGTTCAACAGCAAAGTTGCGCCGCGTCTGTCTACCCTTGGGTGGAAAGCGCTTCTAGGGGCAAGCGCGGAAGAAGTACCTAGCCCACCGTTGATAGGAGGCACCGAGCAACCTAGGGCTTGAGTTAGAAGGTCTCGCTTTCCCTCTTGAGAAATATCTTGAAAACCTCCTTTTCGTGCACCGTTTACCACGCTCCCGCCAGTTGCTGTCTAAAATCCCTATCAAATGTCCCCTCGTATGGAGGGGACAATTGATAGAGATTATAGACAAGAGACGGCTCAAGTGGGAAGGCAGCTTTGCACTTGGACCCAGGGATGGAACTGCCTGCACCATCCAATCAGCAGGCGTCGTTCGCTCTTTTCTTACATTTCAGAAATTTCGCAAGAACGCCGAATTTTCTGTGCGTGGTAAGGGGTTAAGCAAAGGTGCTTGAAGTATTCAAGAAAATCGGACCGCGCAGCAGCTACAAATCCTGCTTGTACCTCACCGATCTCGATGGCAAAAGGATCGGTTGGAAATAGCGGACTGCTATTGTAATCCGTAGTGTATCGCAAGGGCTACAATCTCAAATGCAAACATTGTACACCAGCGGCCACAGCGGACGGTTGCGACGCCATGGTAGATTGATTTGGAGTTAGCGTTTGGAAAACCAAGGTTCGCGTTTCCTGTATTCTTGAAGAGGATCTGCAAACTCCAGTGCGGCCTTAGGAGGCGGAATTGACTGCCAACCCGGGCGCGCGTGCCCAATGAATGCACTTCTTATATGTGCCCTAAATCTATTTTCTTCAAATGGGTACACCTTCACATTCGGCGCGTCGTCGGCAGGGCACTGGGTCGATACCTCGGTTGTGTGCATTGTTCTCCCGACTTTTTTTTGACAATTTTACGGATCTTGACTATGAAGTCATGAGGGCACCTCCTGGACTCGATCTTGAAAAACAACTTTCACACATCATCGAAATACACGGCGTGGTCCCAATGGGTTCCGCTCCTGAGGGTAAACTCTGTGGGTGGAGAGTGATGAGGTATACCTCTTGAAAAATAACGAACGCCCGCATGTTTTGGTTTTCTAAACTCTGTCTCCAGTACGGATCTCCCGTCATCTCATCCTGCCTTCCTCCTGCTGGCCACAACCGGGCACGAACCCATCATATCAATGGGCGTGGGTTATTCGTCCATGGTCGTCTTGCTTCTTGAGAATTACTTCTAAAGTACACGCACTCGTACCGTTCCGCAGAACGCCGCATTTGGGCCACATCACTTCAGCAGTACTTGCTTGTGCTTCATCCCGCTACATAATGCCGTGTGGCTTACACGCATAATGCCATGCTGTGTGGATCTACTGTAGATGACCAACTTCGGCCCACACAGCAGCGGTGCGGCGTGGTGTACCTGTACCCCTCGCTATGCATACGTCTGCGAAAGAACGGGAGATTCCTCGATTTTTTTATGTACACAGACTGCTCGTGCATGCCCGCACGACGACACGGTCCAGCAGCACATTTTAGTCTATCATACAACTAGGTGCACTGCTCTGACAGGAGTGGGGCTCGACATAGGCTCGGCTCAAGGACCAGGAGCGTTGCAGACATGGCAGCAAGTGGCGCTCAATGGCAGGAATGTACATCCCACTCGGGCAGACCTCCTCGAAAAGTGAGGCAGATGAAGGGTTGAGCTGCATGTAGGCGGATCTGTCCGTGGTGTCTATGTGTCTCCTGTAGCTCTCTCTATCCATTTACCTTCCCCTCTCGCTCTGGAATGTTCACGCAGGGACTGTATCGCAAGGATCCGCCTTCAAGACACCCTCCCAGCGAGGGCAGACTTCATATGAATCGTTGCCGCCATGTGCTACAGACCACACCTTGTAGCTGCGGGATTGTGCAAGAACACAGAAGCTCGGAACGGATCCATCTCGTGATCTACAAACACGTGCTACAGAACTCCGAAATAATAACAAAGTCAGTCAGGTCTTGCCTTATTCTTTGCTCACCTTGTTTTCCATGTAGCGGTGCAGTTCGTCCGGTCGGGGTGTGATGGTTTGACGTTTTGAGGTGGCGAAGGACACGCGACGCAAATGCGTTCTTCAAGTTCACGATGAGGCCACAACTTGACGACCGTTCCAAAATAAATTTCTTCGGGTCTTTGGAACGTTTCTTACCCGTCCGATCAAAATCTTGTTTTCTCAAGCGGGAATATTTTCCGAAGAGGCCTCGCCGGAAAGGATACTCTGCTGTTGTCATGAGGTGCTGGTACGTAAAACAGCTGGACCGATCTCGCTAAATAACAACAGGGGGATCTATCTAGACTCCGCCCTCTCGTACGCCCAGGCGAACTGTTCCTCAAGACGTCGCCAACCGCCTCACAGCAGCGACTAGTCTAAATAGACGTTTTGCTGTCCTGCTCCGGTGTGAGCCTCCACGCGTGTGATACTACAGCAGTACGGTAGTCTACTGCGCTATCCTCCATATCCTCCATAAATGTAGCGAACGACGAAAGTGCGGCCGCCCTGGTCGATCCACCGTCGACGTGCTGTTCGTACAGTAGTGCGTCAACACTGGGGGCTGAGGCGACGGGGCAGAATACCACTGTACTAGGGGAAACGATTGACCCCCCGCCGCCCCCCAATAGGGCGGGCGGCCACCATGCGTGGGAAGTAAGGCTGCCGGGCTTCGCGATGTAGTCTAATGGTTGAAAGCTAACAACAAAGCTGTTGTGGTTTCATGTTTGGTTGCTCACGGGAGGAAACAACGCGTCGTATAGACCCCTGATATGGCACGGCCTTGATATGTATGTACAGATGGTCCAATCGGACAAGCAAGGTGTTTTTCTTCCCTCCGGAAGTGCCCGAAGGCAAGCGTATTATGATGTTATTACTGTTGATACGGCCCTAAAGACGACGTACTGTAGCCCATTTATAAAAGAAGACACAAAACAAGACGGCATCATGTAGGTCTTCTACAACATATAAACGTCCACACAACATAAAAGAACCTTACTTTCGTCAACCCTATCTACGACGACAATGTGCAACACCAACGTCATTGTTGTATGTGTCGTTTTTGATGGGTTCCACCAATCAATGTTGAGTTGTCACGTATTGGCTTCGCGATAATTTGGTCGCGTTTGGCGATAGATCTATCTAGGCACATCGAATTTCTGACCATTAGTCTAGACGCATATGAGTCGGTACCGGAAAAGCGCTTTGGTGGGAAGGTACCCAAGACGATGCCTTTGGCAAGTAAAAGGAGAGGCGAATCCCGAATGGTCTTTAGACTCGGCGCTCGCTGTAAATACTGATGACGAGGGTTGTGCAGAATCGCCCATTTTTCGTTGATTGGTTTCTGCAGGAAGGAGATGCATACACAGCGTTAAGGGATCATACGAGAATGTTGTCAAGGCGTTTACGACAACAGGTAGTTTTCATTGGAGTAATTGACATCCTGTTCGCATGTCTACACTATGTCTATTTAGGCCACAGTCGTCTTGTGGACGCGTCGCCATCCGAACATGTTAGCGTACTATAGAGTCCCAACATATTGTGTCGACCAATGGCTGCGAACGCGTACAATGTTTCAGGTGTCTCACCTCAGCGTTCGCGAGAGGATCGGTTCCACCAGAGTATGCAGTAGTTTGTAGGGCGCCGTGTGGTCGTGGAGATTGCAGCGTTCCGGCTATGGGCACGTATCGTCGCAGGTAGATGACGAATAATTGATTGTTGTTGTGAACCAACCGGATGATATTCCGTGTTTCTTTTTGGAAGTGATGTTTGAATGCATTTGGATCGGAAGATCATGATGATGTTTGATTTGTTATGATTGTTATACGAATGTGCTTGTCATATCCGCCGTTGCTGTGGATCACAAGACACACGTGGGATAACACAGCTTGACAGGGTGCTCATGTGTGGACACAAGGAGTCGCGTTAGTTGTAGTGTACAGCAATGGCATACGTCTGTAAATAAATGCTGTTGTTGATGTTGCAGGATGCATGTTGCTTGCAGCATATATGTCGGCAGAAGGGCATTGGAACGTTCGAAAGCGGATGCAATGTTTCCAACACCGGACCGAAGCCAGGAAGTTGGTCGGAACAGACATCCACATGCGTTATTTGTTGTTTACAGCAAGCAGCAGTGGTCCGCGCCTCTCTGCCTAGGATTTTGGTGTTGTAGATGACACATGTAAGTCGGATAAATGAAGAGAAACAGGTGGAACGGCCGAAGTATTGGGATGTGGTTGTACCGTTTGAAACAGGACCATGACCATTGGTAAAGTAACTAGCAAGGTCGTCACGTGATCGATTGATTTCACATGGGTTTGCAATCCAACATTGTTGTTAACGTTCGTTTTGCTGCCTGGAACAGCTGAGTTCTTCCACGGGTACCACCTCATTAGACGGAAGAGCAATTTCTTCCCAGATTCACGTGTGGCACGTCGATGGCCCGGTCTCTCTGCGGTAGCACGTACTGGCGCGAGCTGGTAGCCCCAGCCATGTTCTGGTCTGGGACAGGACATGAACGGTAGATCGTGAAGCTCATCCGGAGGGAGAGCTGTTATCCATGGTTCTTTCACCTGCTCACGCCTCCGGCAGGCTGAGCGGTGCCTCCTGTTGACCAGCTTGACGTACGATCTTTTAGGCAAATGATGTTTGTCCACCCCCGCTCAACCGGCACACCAGCGATATTTACATTGCTCTTCCATGGATACCGAGTCCCGTGTGGCGAACATGCTCGAAAGGTTGCTATATGATGACCTCCTTGGACAATGCATCCGCGATTCATCACACCCATCTTGGTAATATCCTATACGGTGGTGTGGTACGAAAGATGCATCATCCACTCGGCTATTCGCTGAGCCCTCGGGTAAATCATACTCTCAGCCGTTCCCGATTTTTAGGACTGACGGCTTTCACCTACCTCCCCCATTCGTGGTACAGAGTGTTCTTGTCTTACGGATGGGCGGCTCGCTGGCGAGCAGTGCTGGCAGCGAGCGAGCTTGGCACTTTTCCGCTGCTCTTTCTAACGGGGCGTCCGACGCTCCCTCCGTCGGTTTGGGCGGGGGGGTTGTGGAGACGGGCGCGGGGCCCTTTCGAGAGAGTCATTTTTTCCGTGCGAACGGTTGTCCAAGTACGTCGACCTCAACCACTACTTCTCCAGTACGCACTCGCTGGGGGAGCTCCACCATCGTTTGACGCTTCCCGCCGCTTGCTACGAAGGGCCATGGCAGTGCGCTGGGCACTTTCCCGCTTCTCGTTCTAACGGGGCGTCCGACACCTGTTCCATCGGATGGGGGGGAGTCGATTGTGTGCCTGAAGTCCGGCGATTTCCAAGAATTATTATGGGACTCACTGGGCCCGTGCAGCATGGCCCTGATGGCATCTGCTGTGTCGTTTCAACGGGCGCGCCGGGGGGCGCCCCAGCTGCCGTTCTTCTCCCTACTCAACGGCTCTGGGATGGCGACTGTAGGGTGGACATGTTTGCGGGCAACGTCTCCAAACTCCGGCTACGCAAGCGCTCCCGCATCTCGGTTCCCCCCCCTATTGATGGCGGGGCAATCGTACAAAACTTGGCGGGGTGCCAGACGCGTGCAGGGTATCTGTCGTCCCTGGCACCAAGTCGTACTGGTTTCCGCTGGCGCAGCAGGTGGCAGTTGGACACGGATCGTGGCTCGGGCGGCCCAACCCGGCATTCTTAATTGGCCCTGCCAAGACGGTTCTTTGCGCGCGTGGTGTTCCCCTCGGTGCTCCATGGTCGCGTATGAGGTTGATTTCCGCCAGAAACACGTTCAGCGGATAATATTGGCTGGCTCCTCGTAAACATCCGTATTCGCCCCCCTTTACCGGTTCCTTCCTTCTATGGTCGGGGTGCTTCGTGGCAAGCTCTCTGCCAGGGGCTGCCGCACGCGCTGGCGTGTTTTGGCAGCGGGAACGGTGCTCCGACTGCGGTTCCCCGAACATCAGGCAATACATTGTATTTTTCCTTTGCGGTGCTCAACCCCCTCCCCCCCCCCCGTACCTCGCCACCCTCAAGCTCCGCCGATGATCACCGACTCGGGTAGGCTACAGGCTCGAAAGGAGCGCGCTTTCACGGTAGTGGCTGGGTGCCCAGGCCACCGGCGAAAGTAAAAGATGGCTGTCGAGGTACAGCTGCGAATAGTTGATGAATCTATAGGAGGATGGGAAAATGAATCCACGGAGGCTCGCCCACTCTCCGCACCACCCTAGCTGGACTGAGTTGAGTTCGCTCGGTCACGCTTGGCATTCCTCGCCACATCGCACCAAAGGAAATAGCCAGCCTCCGGTGGCAGGTCATAGCCACCACACTCCGGACTCTCCGCTCACGCAGAGTGGAGAGCTCCATATGACCATTGTTTTTGATGGGTCGTTTGTGCCCATACATCCCTGCTCCGCGGGTGGGAGATCGCTATTGCCGACGACGTGTTCACTGGTGATGCTTCCTCGTCTTCAACGACAAGGGAACTGTAAGTGACTTCACAAACAGCCCAACATAGCGCGGGGTCCTCGACCGGAACAGGACGCTCCGCCCGGGGTTCGTTTACCAAGCGGTACGTCCCTCATTCTGCTGACAAAGCATCTACACCACTACCCATTTGGCGCCACGCAACAGCAAAGGGTGTGTCTCAAAATTTACAGTGGCTTATCGAGACCAGTTTGGTCGTGACTCAGTGTGGAATGCCATTGAAAAGATGCGTAAAAACACGTGTGCGAGCCCCGAGTGGAGTCTGGTCAAGCGCGGGTCATTCTCGTGCACACTCTAGTTACGTTGCTGCAGCATATTCTAGCTCGTGCTAAACTTGCTCCTACCACGACGGAGCGTAAGGATAATGCTTTCTTTGTACTGTCTCATTACTCTCTATGCGGCGGGGAGTTGAGCTTTCCTTCACGTTTGGTCACAGGTACTGCGTCTGCCGCAACCCAGGGTATCGCTTTTCTGTTTCCCATTTTGGGAAGGATTTTGAGGCGTTCGAGAGAGGTGGTGGTTGTTTTAGCAGACGCGGGATATGTCCTCACAGCTGCGATTTTCGCGCGGTTTCCAAGTACATCTACGTACGCCCTCCATCGTACTTGCTGGGACGTTGGGTCCTGATGCAGGGGTTCCTTTTCCCCGTGGTGTCGGCAGGTGGGGGCCGGGGTGGAGTTCCCCTTGTCTATTTCACGTATGACGGCCACCCTGCAGTCGCATTTGCATGCTGCAGAGCGGCCCCACACGTTTACGATGCACCCCTTTCAAGTGGAGGCTCGCTGAGCCAGTCTCTCGCGGGAACGACGGTGGACGAGATCATGCTCATCGGAGTTTGGAAGACAATTAAAGTTACTGATTGCTACATCGGCGCTACCACTAGCTCTCGCGTAGTGGGGGCCAAGAGTAAGCGAGCGAGATATGCTGGTGCTTCCGAGGTCCCATCGTCGCCGGGCTTTGAGGCTGCTTTGTGGGCATGCTCCAGAACTTGTTCACAGTTAGTTCAACGTGAGCTTGGGGTGAGTCTCAATACAATCCGAGCGATGGTCAAAACAAATCAATGAACACGACATTTGGGCGGGACCACCGGCCGCCATGAGGAAGCCTCACCAAATCCAATAAATTACTTACATTCTGAATGCGCTGCAAGGAAGAAAATACAGTAGAAAATATATATATACAATACATGACGCCGTCGCACACTTCGGCTTCACGATCAACGAGTCAAAGGGGCGATTGAATCCTTCTCGTGATAAAACCTAAGGCAAGCACCGCAGAAGGAAAGGTGGGGCAGTAAAAATAATACAAAAATAAAGAGCTCCTGAATGACCTTCCTCCTGTGTAATCCCGGCTGATACGTCAGAAAAAATATACCGAAAGGTGTGTAGAGCTGCACCAGAAGAGATGAGACGAGCACGCACATACCAACCTCGATTCTCAAAAGCTCCCAGCCTCCCTTGGCTTGGCCAGCCACCCCGTACCCTCTTTCGAAGCAGCACGTCAGGAAAACAAAATATAGTTCAGCAGGCACGCACCCCTAACTTAGCGCTCATCTCCCCCCTCCCGTCATGACGATTGCCGTCGGGGTTCGCTCCCCGCGGGTGCGAGGATCGATGGTCCTGATCCCTCACGACATGACGTAACCTCGGCTTTCGGCGGTGAACTCTTTTTCAACCGCCCCAGCGTCACAGAGAACGGAACCTACAGTTCCAATCGTTGCGCGTTGACAGGGGAGACAGAGATGATAACAAGAAAAAAATGACGAAGTAAGTCAGCATGCGGGGAAAAGTGGCTCCAGCTATTGTAACTACATGTTAATCGCTCGTCAGACCGTTCGACCTGTAGTCCACCCCCGCAACACAGTGGGTGGCACGCTTGACTGGTTTTGGCGTTTATCGGCAGCTCTCGGGTTCACGTCCACGCGTTTCTCTTCCCATCGTACCGACTAGCAAATCGCCGCGCCTCAGGACACACCTCTTAAGAAACGATAATTCTCCGGGAGCCGACGCGTGCAGCTACCTTCCCCCCAACTCGGTCACCCCATACAGAGTTGCCCTTCGGACCGTGCCTACGCTAGTCTAACACCGATCGTTTCACGCATGCTCCCACCCTTCCCGCCCCTTACCGTCCCGATCAGGATCTCGGTACCGTGGGACAGGGGGTACGGCCTGCTCTCCGTATGCTTCCCGCTCAGCCGGACCCATGTCCCGTTCTTCGACGACTTCAAGGGGGGCAACGTGACAAGGGGCCAGACATATCAGTGAGAACGTCAGGGACGGGGAATTAGTTTGAATGGGCCGGACTCGCGGAAACCATGTCGGGAAATCAGTCTCTATCCGCAAACTTCACACCCTCGATCCAATACGTACACGATTCGCACATCGCTGCGGACGGCCACTAAATACACCCTTGCCCCGTGTTCGTGGTGGACAAGACACAGCCACATCGCGGGAGGACGTTCTGCACACACAGCGAACCAAACCTTGAAAGAGTTGCCGTCCGTGATGTGGAAGAAGCCGCCTCCGTCATCATACACGATCCTGGCGTGTACTCCCGAGATGAAATCATCTATCCCCATCACAGTTCCGCCCGACTCGTAGGAGAAGGCGATCGTGTTGGTTTTCCTCCCCCCGAGAGTGGCCCCTTCTCTGCCCACAAAGAAACGTTTTCCCTGCATGGGTGCGGGTGGTACAACCCACATAGAACGAGATGTGAGGGTTTCCTCCGTTGTTTTAGGGAAGAGCGTATCCTATTTAAGGGTGTGTTCGTAGTTCAGACATATGCGCTGGCCGTTCAGCCGGAGACACGTAGACCCTGGTATAGAGAAAATCAACACCGATCAGAGTGTCGAACTCAAACGGTGGTCTGATCCCGTCTCTCAATAAGTCAAAGCTTGGCAGTCACAGATTAGCACCACAGAGTGACGGAAATCTCGAAACGTCGCCGCGTGTTTCCCAGAGAACCGGCGAGGGGTTGCCGGCCCTCGAGACAGCGCCCACACCCACACTCGTGCGGACGGCGGCGATACGTGGTTGCTTGCCTGTATCGGGGTCCCTTCTGGTGCGAAGCACTCTAGGCAGACTCTCGGATTCCTCCTGCCCGGCTTGGCTCCCGCCTCTAGCTCCTTCTCGTCGTCCGATATGCCTCCTTCTCCTTCTTCGTGCTGCTAAGGGCAAGCACAAACCGTACAAGAAACGTACATGAGCGGAGAATCGAATCCACAAGCAACAACCACATCGACTACACAGACACCGCACCATCGATACGGACGGGACCATAACAGCGGAGTGTCGACGACCAATGGCGAAAAGCCACGACTGATAGCAGCGGCACCAGCTCCCTACAAAACATTCTAGCCCCACCCTAAACGGGAGTGTCAAGCACACCCGCTCCCCACCGGCTGTGTTTTCGTGCTGCAGGGGCGACCAACTGCTATCCTGTCTGCCACGGTGCTCCGCTCGATCTGACAGCAATTGGCGACGGCACACCCTCTAGACAAACCTCCGCCCGCTCCGTTCATCGCCCCCCCGACCCTCTACGCTTTCAGCCCCCGCTCCACCTTCGAGGACGAAGACTTGGCCGGCTGTGGGCTGATCGGGTGCCTGGGTTCTCGCTCCCCGCCGTCCGTCGTGGGCCCTTTATTGACAATCGCGGCGCTCCCAACAATACTGCAGGCCATGCCTCTGCGGCGGGCTGCCGTCGACGAACTATTCCCGGGCGCTGACGGGCTGGAAGGCGACGTGGCGTTGCTGCCTTTGTCCCCCACAGCGAAGGGATTACGATCACCTTCGACCGCCTTTGCTTCAGAATCGGTAGAGGACACGTCTATCACCTCCAGCTGGTGTTCGATAGGATTCGGGTGGTGGGTGTTGGGAATAAGAAGGTCGGGGGGGGGCGGGGCAAGACAAGATGGGGGAGGCGAGGTTGTTGTCGCCGAACAAACGTGGCACTTTGCAAGGGACTTGTAAGGACCAAAGTGGCGCGCTCCCACCCGCAGCGCAAGGGTACGTTTTCTTCTCCTACCTCATGACTACGTCGTGCAGCACGCGCAAATCTAACAACGTAACAACAAACAGTGGGGGGGAACATAGGCGACCTCAGCAAACGAGGAGAGTTCCAAGCTGGGTGATACGGTCTGGCGCTGTGCTGGTGACGTACCTGGTGCCTTCCCAGCAGTATGATCATGCCGGGATAAAGCAGAGTGGACACCCCTAACTCCAGGCGAACGAACGTCCCACCGGCACTTCCAAGGTCACGCAACGAGAATAGCTTGTCCTGGATAGCGGCGAAGCGGCGGGCGGCGTAACAGCTACGTCGAGGCAAAAGGCCGGGGGATATATAGCAGGCGAGTTGAGACTCGGCACAACGCTGAACTCTACGCAATGTCGAGCTAGAACCGTTGCCACCTCCCGAGGGGTCCCTGAAAATGCACTGGACTTGCGAACATGGTTCTAAAGCTTCGACGAAGCACACTGGTTACCCCGATCTGTCCGACGAAATCATGACACTCATGATGGTCTGCGCACGGGTTTGAGCTCCAAGGTGTCGTCGTTGATATTGCTGCCAGCAAATACAAAAACATGCTTAATGCGTTCCTCTACAACACCTGCCCTGATCCTACGATAGAGCAACGAACATCCGTTGTCAAAAGGAGACCAAACGCGTCGAGATATTTCGTTGATAGTGTCCCATCTAGCGCACGCGCAGTGAAAAGCGATGGTTTGTGAGAGCCGGGGGGGAGAGAGACTTGAGGACAAATTGTTCGCTCGACAGGGTCGAAAACTGGTTACGGAGTACAGAGCTAGCACCGCAAGAAGGCAGACAGCCAACATCGGGGAGAGAAAAATTATCGTGTAGCAACGGGCGAGTCAAGAGTGGGTAGCAACTTTGGCCGACGGCAAAAGGTCTTGATTTTTGAAGCAAACAACATTGTAGCAGAAACGAAAACTGCAACAGTTAGGATACATTTTCTACATGTTGATCGGACTGGCTGAGGCCACGGCAGATGTGCTGGTTTACACACCTCCTTGTCGAAGGCGATGCCGAAGTGGCGCTTGCTCACAGTGGCGTCTGAGATCTGCACAAATTCCGCCCCCGCCAGCGTATTCGGCTGGTTGCGCCCGCCCACACACCCACGCTCCGTGACGCGGAAGGACTCGATGTTCCCGCCAGGATAGACACTTCCCAAGCACTGTCAAATGCGGTTGAAGGATGTCAGCACCACGTATGCATAAATTATGTACCAAGTTTGGGCGTTGTTGCCAGGGAAATACGGAGCTGTTGCACGATCTCTCACCAGCTCTTGTCTTTTACCGCCCTGCTATGGTAGCTACTTGCTCCCAGTGTTTTCGTTCGAAGCCGTTGGACTGGGCGGGATCGTGCACTACTGCCGGACCCATCCAACGTCGGAGGACATAGCACGCATTCCAAAACAATTTCTGCGCAAATACAGCGTACTCATTAACGTCATCTCGTACGTTCTCCCCTCTTTTCGGCAGGTGGAATCCTTCATCACCAGTCGGTGTACTCGTCGTGGTACACACACCTTGAGTACGAGTATCTGCTCGGTCACGAGCGCGAAGCGGCACTCCCGATGTTCCCCCGTGCCCGATCTCTCCTCCCACCCGCTTTCTCCTCCATCTCCTTCGTCGCGATCAACCTCCCCAGACCCGTCGTCTTGGTCGCCACCATCACCGTCCCGTCCGCCCACATAGAGTTCCTCGCCACCTTCGATCAGGAAGTCCTTGATCAGGCGCCGCAGGTTCAGGTTGGGCACTAGCAGCAGACGCTCTATGGGCTCACCGGTCTGGTAGAGAGAGAGAGAGAGCCAGAGAGCGAGAGAATGACAAAACGAGAATAATCAATTGTGGTTGGTGAAGAGGACAATTGCCACAATGGCCTTTGACCATCCGTCGTCAATTGAGACTCCCCCCCCCCTCCAAAAACGCTAGTGAACATCACACAGTTGAAAACGCTCCGGGATACCCGCTTCAAGCTTTCGTGAGAACCGCTCCCCTAACGTTGGCATTCAACGCCCCACGGTGTGCTTTCCCTTACACGTGGTTGCCAACTCGAGGAGACTTCAGAGAATAATCTCTACATTTCATTCAACAAAGATTGCCGTGGATGTAGTTGCGTGTTGAAGTTTTTTTTCACATTAAAGACCTACCCACCAACTAAAAAACTGAGCAAGAGTCTCCACGTCTCCACACTCCTGCCGAAAAATATGCGAGTTGCGCTGCCAAAGGCCTGCCGGTAACTGCACAAGACTACGGTGTGGCACTCAAGACGTATCAGGGATTGAGTGATACCGTTTCTCGCACCCAGTTATTGAATCGAAAGGTTTAGAACCTGCCGTAAAAGTAGATAGATTGATTGCTCTATACCTTGGGAGAAGTTCCGTACTTCCTCAGCCACATTTCGATAGCCTCCCTGTCATAAGTGTGACCGTCCTCCACAACCACCGGATCTCGCATGAGCTCGCCGGTGATTGGACAAGCGAACGCATCCCGAAGCGTGAACCCATGCATCTTCGGGTGCGTGGGTTTGAAAGACGAATCAATCATTCCAAGAGAGGGCAGCAAAGCATGGGGAGAACAGCAGTAAAACTCAGCATCTCTCAGCATCATCGCCGGCGGCAGAATGCAGCAATGATGGTGGCGCAGCAAATGCTTGGTATTCATCAGTCAACACACGCGACGATATGTTCCCACTTTCATCTGAGGTGGCAAGCAGCATGCATGCGGGAGGCAGTCACGAAGTTGGTAGAGCACGAACAGGAAACACCACAGCAGCAGTAGACTAGTCGAGGAGACCAAGAGACAACGGGGTTCGGCTCTGTTTTCTCCCAACCACCGACACGAAAAGGACACATATGGAATGCTGCTGTACCCAATTTTCGCGTCGTTGCGGGCCCTTGAACGGGGACCCTCCTACGGTACCAGCTGTGCGATGAACGTCGCTTCATCGCACCTCTTTGCCGAGCAGGTCCGCTAGGGTGGCCAGAACTGCAGCGACTTGAGGACGACCCAGAGGGTTCTCCCCGTCCAGGGTGTGTAGCGCCGCCCGGCAAAGTCGCTTCGCCTCTTTGACGTTGCCCTGTCGTCGAGAACAGTATGTTCGGCATCAAAGTTTCCTCGTAACTTGGTTGTTGCAGGTCGAAGGACCGCATGATGCTGCATGGATGATAAATTGATGCAACGGCCGACCATTACACTGCGCTTTACCAAATATCCTCCACACACCTGCTCCTCCAGCATGTGAGCCAGGCGAACGAGAGGCGTGGTATTTTCTCTTAGAAACATGATCACTGCCAGCCCGAGGTCGTCGTCGTAGATGGACAGGGCTCTCGAGCACAGCTCGCTGCTGTGAGTGTTCAGGAGCAGCCGCCTTTCGTCCTGGTCCCCATCGTGGTGTTGTTGAGATCAAGCAGAGTGCATGTTCACGCCAAAGGACAGAAACAAGGGGAGGGGGAACTCCATCATATCATCCTTATTGTCACCGCCGTGGATCATGACCGACCGCGAAGCACGGTATCATGCCACCAGATACCATCAAATAATGCAACGGGCACAATCAACACGCCTAGAACGTGTCTATTGGGACTCACCCCGTCGAGGAGGGGCATAAGTTGGTTGGTATCCGCTTTCGCCACATCCATCAAAGCATTCGCCACCAATGGGTGATCGTCTCCCACAGAGCCCTCCAGGGCCACCAGCGCCTCTCTGTAGCGAACACCGGCGGGAATGGTCTTTCCCTGGCAAAGGCATTCATTCCCGGAATAGAAGGGGATATAGGGGGGGGGGGGCTCAGATTCTCCTCACCTCATTCTTTGTTACCTCCCATGTGCCGAAATGATATGCATAGATGCAGATAGGGGGGAAGTCGAGGAGGGCATTGTCGGAAAAGAAGACATGGGGGGGGGGGGGGGGGGGTGTACTCGTCGTGCATGCCGTAGTCGTTAGACCATTGACCTCGCATCCCTACAAAGCCGGGACGGAGCACGCCGGGTTCTCACCGGACCAGGCTCTCACATCACCAAGCGCGAAGCGCCGTGAGGTATTTGGCGAGTCGCATGAAGGGTGAGCTGCATCCTGCTAAGGGTGTTCGGCATCTTGTGCTTACTTCCTTGCGTACGGATGACAGCTACGTATGACTTAATTTATTTTCTGGTGCTTTCACCTCCAGAGACAGTTGTAAGCACTGTGTAACTGCCTCGAGGGTGCTTGACCATTTTAACACAACGTGGTGCGACCATCCCCCGTTGCGCGGAGTGAGGGTTATCGATCCAGCACAACATGATCTACTCGACCACCATTATGGTTACCGCCAAAAAAAAAAACCGAGGTAAAAAAAAAAAAACGGTAACCTGGTTGCCGAGTTCACGAAGTGAATTGGCTTGTTTAACAACGTCGTTGCCAAGCGACGAAAACCCAATCCCGATGGCAAATACCGAGGGGGGGGGCTTGTTTTACAACGTCGTTGCCAAGCGACGAAAACCCAATCCCGATGGCAAACACCGAGGGGGGGTGGGGGGGCATGGGCGTGGAATAATCGATTTGAACGTACAGCAGCAAAGGGCAAATCAGCAATAGTATCGCATTGACGTCGAATAACACCGGGCTCTATCGTTCCACTTGTAGTGGAAACGTCGATTTTCTCGGGGCACAAGTTCATGCCTGCATCGCTGTAAACCGGTGGCAACATTTCTGCCGATTTCCTGCAAAGTCGCTCACTATATCTTTCAAACATGCGATGATTCCGATTCGTTGAAACAATGTTTAACAACCCAAAGATTTCACGCGACGTTTTGGGTATGCTCCTGTCGTTCCAGAACATTCTTATCGTGTTGTTGATTTAGAGCGCGTCGTACTCTTTGTGGACCCCTCTGCCGTATGCCCACTTGTACAACCACCCTGCAATATAACCTTGTAGCCATTTTCTTCCAGCGACCATGGCAGGCACGATTTTCAGTTCAGAATAGGTACCTGCTCCAATAGCACATGGGCAAGGCTGCTCAGAGCGGACGCCACGGCCGGGTGGTGATACCCGTAGCTCAGCCTGACAGACTCCACCTCCTTCTCATACCGATCAACCAGTTTGTTGTCCTTGCCCTGGAGGTTAAGGGGGGGGGAGGAGTTGTCAGCGTTTGGTTTGTATTGGACATCATGTCAACTCGATCGAATAAGTTTCAGTTCACCTATTGTGTGGCGAGAAGAAATAATGAAATGATGGGTAGAGCCAGTCATGCGTTTGTGTGTGCTCGACTTGACAATGGGTACTGCACATGCCTTCTAGATCGTTCATGGTGTGGGTGTTTAGGGTGCGTATCGACGTCGCAGAGAGAAACACTGTTGGGCCTTTAAAGCATTGGAGGTTGCTCCGCCTTGTGTGTTGAGGCCGCGCTTGTTGGTGACTTGATTCACCAAGTCTCCCACGTTACGGTCAACGGCGTCTTCCTCCATAGACAGCCCTGGGATCATTATTCACACTGACCCACCTTTTGCCTGAGCAGCGTGGATTTCGAGGGGAGCCGTTCCGCCTGGGCCGCACCGGCATGGTAAAGAGCGTTTCCCACATGGACGGATTTCCCGGCCATCGTTTTGGCGTCTTTGTTGATGCCCTGAATGAAAACCATAGGCAAGAGAAAAAGGCGGGATTGTGGGGCTTCTACTGACACAATCTTTTGTGGCTCGTGACACAGATGTGTAGTGGTGCATGTATTCGTCGATTTAGCTCCTTCGGTAAAAGGCGGAGAAAAAGCATCAACTCCACGTAATTTACCGCAACTGAATACGTACGATCCACAGCTCGATGGCACGCCATTTAGATATGTATTGCTTGCATGCCGTGATGCAAATGATGATCTTGTACAACGCTTCCAGTGAGTACGTAGCCAACAGGAACCAAGTGTATCGTACCATGATAATACTGCGTCAGTGAGGTCGGTACCATAGATACGAGCCTTCGCGCGTTACCTGCAGCTGGAGCAGCTTCGCTGCTGCCCAGTAGCCAAACGCCGCCTCGACGCACACGCCCATCCTCTGCAGAGAAGCCCCATAGGCATCCCCCAAAAACCTCCGCCGAGGCGACTGTCGCCGTCCCATCACAATCCTAAAGCGTTCACAGTAGCAGTCGTCATCAGACCGGAGGTCTTCCAGAGACTGCCACAGGGCTGCGAGCGCCGGCAGACCCCCAAGCAACATTCCGTCGCCGCACCCGAGAGCGATTCCCGCCTCTCCACCGTCGCCAATGACGCCGTTGCTTCCTCCGCCGGAGTAAGAGAACCGAGAGAGAATGCCCGGGCGGCTGAGGTAGTCCACCTGATTCACAACTGCGGCCTCCCTCGTGCTCCTTGCTGTCGTCGACGCTGCCGCCTTCTCCCCTCCAAGGTAACAGCGGCAATGGAACCCGTCGGGCCCAAAACCGGCGCGGAGGAGCTTGGTCTTGGCGAAGGCGAGGACGCGGTCGTGGATGCTGTAACAGCGGCTTCCCGGGTCCATTTCGATGAGGAATGAATTCTCCGAGAGTTCGTTGACGGTCCGTGCGGTTTCCTCTGAATCCTGCTGTATCGGTTTTTGTGTTACCGTGTTTTTAACAAATGAGAGACGAGGGGGAGGGGCAGAGCAGGAAGAGGTACAACGTCTACCATTGTTTTTCGCGTATCCGCGTTGTATCCACCTCAGAGAGAGAGAGAGAGAGAGAGAGAGAGAGAGAGAGAGAGAGAGAGAGAGCGGTGTATCGACGACGACAAGCAAGAGTACACAGGGAGGAGAATTAACTGGTCTTCAACCGTGGCCTGGTTTCGTCCTCCTCTCCATTCGTTCCGCCACCAGAACCATCATATCACTACCGTGAATCACCTGCCCCCAAAGGTTGGACAGCATGTCGAGTGGAGCCACCGTTCCCTCCGCCAACACCCCCAGCCTAATGAAGCAGTCCTTCGTCTTGTCCCCAGGGAGCGCGCCAAACCCCAACTCCATCACTCTGTTGAAAGCATCATAACCATCACCACAATCTTGATGCCGGGTGACTTGCCGCTCGATCTGACGGCAGCGTTCAGCGTAGTCGCAGGACAGCGAGTTGTCCCGGCGGCCACCCCTCTCATCCTGGCCGGCTATTACTGCACCGACGATAGCGAGAGCCAGCGGTGCGACCTCCCTGCAGTGGTTGACGACCTGTCGGGAAAAGTTGGAGCGGTTCACGCCGCGAATGTCACAAAGCAGGGGGGTAAAAGCAAACGACTTAGTTATCTTCCTTGATTTTGTCAACCGATCGATCAACGTGCATACCCAGTCAACCGAGCCACACACCAACCGCCACATCTAGCAGTCAAATCACCTGAAGAGCACACGACTCGAACGACGCCCTGGTTGATGCATTTGCACCCGGGCCACCAGCTTCAGCGGCCTTCAGCTCTGCCCAACCTGCGGGCGACGTCGCCTCAACCGCCATTGTTGCCCCACCCGGCCGCCTTACCCTCTTCAGCAGCATCTCCACCGCCTCGCTTGGCGTCGCAGGATGCAGCACACTGACATGGATTCTACGGTGTGGCGATGTGCGATGACCGTGCTCAAGGTCGTTGGGCAGCCCGCCGGGTACCCCCACCTCCGGCTTTGCCATCGGCTGCTTGCTCCGCAGTACCGACAGCGCGCACGGCCTCGAGCAGGTCACCAACACCGTAAACCCAGCCCTTTCCAGTTCGGCCACGGCGTTGGGGTTGTCGGTGAAACTCTCGCTAATGCTATCAAGGACCAGAAGTCGGCTGAGCTCCCCTACATGTGAACCCCCGTTTGAGGTGGCCAATTGCTTGAGGGTTTCTCCAGCGCTTGCCGACCGGGCAAGGAGTGCGGTTGCGGCGGCGGCTTCTTCACCGTTGGCTGGGAGTGGGTGGTCTAACGCGACCACCTGCGCAGCCAGATCGTGCAGCAGAGCTCTCAGCAAACCTCCTCCTGTCCCCGTCCTTGCTCTCGTCACCACTCCCCCACGCCCAAGGTTCACCCAGAAGATTCCTCGCCAGAATTTTCTCCGGACCTCGGGGTGAGAGACGATGGCCGACGCCAGGACGGTCTTCCCCGACCCGCTGTCACCAAGCAGGGCGTAGGCAGCACCCTCGAGGCCGTCATCGTCGTTGCTGTTTTCGTTACCGTTCCCGTCGCCGCTGGTGTTCTTGGTGCCCCTGGGGAAGAATGTTTTGCACCTTTTTTCGACATGTGTCCCGTTGTTGCCGTTGTTCCTGATGGGGAAATTGTTGTCGAGTTGGTTGTCGCCGCTGTTGGTGGTGGTAACGCCCCTGGCGTGGCCGTTGTCGAAGTGTTTCTTGGCGATGAGCATGTTGACGACATTCTCGAGCAGGGCCGACCGCTCCACGTAGTGCGAAGGGAGGCGGGGCGCCTCCGGGGGCACTGCAGCTACTCTCGTCCATGGAGGGCTGTTTTGCTGGTTGTGGTGGTGGCGGCATGGATGGTTCGGGCGGAGTGGTGAAGAAGGGCTGACGATATTGGCGGAGGTGGCGGCGGCGGAGGTGGCGGTGGCCACAGTGGTGGTGGTCGCGGTGGCCACTGCGGGACTGCGGTTGATCGATGACACTAACTCCCCAGGAGAAGTAGCGGTGGCAGGCTGGTGATTCCTGTGGTGAGGCGCAGCACCAGCACCGCCACCGCCATTACTACCAATGCCAACGGTAAGACCAGGTTCATCCAGCCCCGCCGATGGTGCTATTGCTGGGGCTGCGACTGCCGCTGTCCGAGGCCGCGGCGGCGATTTCAACTTGACGAAGTCCTCCTGATCCGAAACGACGACAAATCCGTCAGAATCCGATCCGTTGTCGGAAGATGAGGCTCGTGGTGTAACATTCTCCATTGCCGCGCTCATCGTAGAACAAGTACTAACAATGGAGAAGCACCAGGCTTTTCGCAGCACTGCTCTTTGTCCGCCTTGACCTCTTGGCGCTGCCTCGGTGGTTGCCAGGGTATTTCAATGTTCAGGGGAGGGGGGGGGGTCACAAAAAATAGACTACGTAAATCCACACCGTGGATGAGCAGGTTAGGGATGCGCAACCATGAAAGAGGCAATAATACCGTACACTACGGAGTTTTCCCCCGGGGAGGGGATCGTTTTTTTTTCTAAAATCAACCCCCCCGGGGGGAAATCGACGTACCGCGGGGGGTTAGTTTTTTTCTTTCCAACGCTACCCCGGGGGGAAGCCCCCCCCCGGGGGGTTGTGTAAAATAATGACGGTCCACACACCACACACACACAAAACTGAGATGGATAAGGTTTACGAGCAAGGTTTCAACAAGCAGAGGGAGGAGCAACGTAAGAGCAACGAAGGCGAAGAGAAAAAAGAGAGCAAGAGGTACCTTTGCCTAAGCTCATGCACAAGAATTCGCAGTTTGTTTGTCCGCAGGAACAAATTAATTTTGTGGTTCGGTTCTACCTTGAGTTGTGAGATCCAAAAAAAAATGAATACGATTTTTTTTCCCTTTGTGCGCAAGGTTTCGTCAGCATGCTATGGTACGTTTCAGCTGACTCCAGGGATGATAATGCAAGAAATAAACAAGAAAACGAAAGCATTTCACCCAAAAAAAACGGCGAGGGCCAAGTGACAAACGGTACACCTAAATCTCGCTCGACGCGTAGATCTGCAAATATTTTTTCCGTCCCGTATCATGCTTTTTGTGCTCTGCGATGCAACAAAATCGACCCAGAAAGTAAGGGAAATACACCCCCCCCGGGGGGAACTCGTGGGAAACTGGTACCCCGGGGGAAAATTGAAATACCCAGGGGGATCTTTTTTTTTTTCGGTCGAAAACGATCTACATACCCCGGGACTAAATCAACGAAACCATGCTTGCTTGCTTCCAGGCCGAAAAGATAATATTGGGGGAAATAAATCTGTACAAGGGGGGGGAAACTCCGTAGTTTACGGTAGAATGATGTGGACACTACTACAGTAGACTCTCAAAGTGTTATTTGGATGCCCAGAAACATTGCATCGGCTTGAACGACACACCTTAGATAGAACAGTGCCTTGGAACACCGTTGCTTTGAAGTCTGGTAGTCTACATATTATATCAGTCGACCCTCTTGCACCTCAACGGAGATGGATGCATAATTGTAGTGTTACAGTAAATAAGCAAGACGTCATGACAATCGACAAAACAAGCATATCCGTCGTTCCCACTTTGCGTTGTGGAAGACAAGGCGTCCTCCTGATCTTGGTGGGCAACTACGGAATGTAAACTAGTCGTCTGTACTCAAAACAGCTGGATATTGGAAATTCTCATAATAAATAAACATAACTCATCACTCGGCACAAGCAACCACATTTATTTATTCATTTACTATACGTGTCCTCGACCGAATCATCAGTCATTCCGGTGTATACAAGGTGTACAATAATCCAGTTGATGTTCTGCTGTTTTTTTGGTCCTGCTGTGCCGTGAAATCTACACTGCACAACGCCACATTGTCTGAATAAATGCGTTTGGCCGCTCCGGCCCCCCGCAGTGATCCTACCAAATGATGGTAGGAGATTCTTTGCCCGATCTGCCTGGATATGTACATAGCTACAGCAGTAATGAGGCATTGCCTTGCAATCAGCACCATCAGTGCCACACAGCTGCTAAGCACTACTCTTTCGGACTGAGGTGGCATTCACTCGTATGCATAGAGCGAGTGAGACTTGCGCGCACACGCCAAAGCACATGAAGAAAATAAATGCAGAGGATCTCGTTCGTGTGGAATTTTTTGAAGAGGATATTGTAGTCTGATGAAGACCATGGCAGCTAGCTAGCTGCTAGCTGCTCTCTTTCTCTCCGTCTATCTTTTTAACTTTTTAACACTCTCGCTCCACACCACTCGTTCGTGCAGAAGGTGAAGCCCAGCTATAGCCACCTTCGAGAAAACTTCCAGCGTTGCCTCCCATAACCGGCTTACAAACTCGCACAAACAAACAGCTGCTGTTGAGCGCTGCGCAGAGACATACATACACGTACGTGGGAAGATCCAGGTTCACCAAGACTTAGTAGAGGCCGATCTGTCGTGTGATCACGACCGATCTGTCGCACATACAACTTCATGATACACATCAGGACGGATGCAGATGCAGCCTCACCCGCCTGTTATCCTGCCTCACCTCGTGTTCAGTAAGTGCTGGTCATGCGAGATGGCCAGGGGGCTCATCAGTCAACTCACCTTCAACTCCAACACCAGGGAGCTGCGGACCACTACTCGACGCTTTCCTTTTCTTTATTTTTTTTTAATCTTTGAAGTCTTTCGGAACATCGGAAGAACGAACATATCGTGCCGTGATGAAGATTATTTTGTTCACCAGGGAATTGGTCCGAAGAGACTTCCACACTCCACACCGGCAGAGGCGCCGACCTCACCGCCCGAGATATTGATATCGAGATGCACGGCTACTACTAGAGACTGCTGCTGTAGTGCACGGCTACTTCAACAACTGCACGGCTACTACAACAACCTGTGCCGGCATATACCATTTGCGGTAAAAGAAAGGTCGACAAAGACCTCCCCGTCTCCGCGCGCTCATCTGTTGGATCTCTCGTCACGATTCGCGCACGCACGCAAAGGATGTCAAAAGATCGCGCCAGTATTTCCCAAGTATTTCCCGCACACCAACTAAGGCGGTGTGTAAGTGACATTTGTGAGAGTGAGTGGTGGAAACTGCGACGTTCGCGGAGGATGTTGAGAAAATCAGTCCTTGTCTTCTTGGTGTACGCCATGCCGATCGTTCTCGAGCAAAAGTGTGTTGAACGGTGGTAACTACCGCATCTGTCAAGCCAGATTTAGAAACATATCTTGCAATTTCCACGGAGAGACGGGGGGCAGGTCACCCAACGTTTCCGTCTCTACTTGACTATAGATGATTTGCCACCTTTCGCCTCGAACAGCGTGGGGTTGATCTTGGTGTGAGACAGCTGCTGTCCACGAAAGGCACATCGCACACGCCTCACCGACTCCGGTTTTGACTTGCGCCGCGTGGTCAAGCTTGGTACTCCCGCGCCACGTATCGACAACCTCATGTCAGTGGTCAAGGCTTGGATTTTGTTGACTCACTCTACGCGAGAGTTAGGCGTCTCAAGTGGAGTCGACGAAGAGGGTGGAGGCCTCCCAACTTTTCCGTTTTATCGTTTGTTTCCGGAACATATATATGCCTATACCGTTGGTAGGCTTTGCTGCGTAAAACCCGTCGTCCAGTACAGAGCCTGACCACCCTCGGCGAAAGCGGTGGTCTCCCTGTGGGCGCTAGTGAAGATTTTGGTGTGCCCCAGCTGGCCATGTACACCAACGTGCAAGAGCTCCTAGAGGCAACACACCCACCGGTCTACAGTATGACTTGTGACGTGTCGTGACGTGACAACTGCCAACCGGGAGGATGGGGATGGGGTATGGGTAAACTACAGGGTGAAAAGAGAAACACCTCGTCAAATCCTTTCAACCATGTCTTCGCCAAAGTGGGTAGTACGGCTCCGTTTCCTCGTCCAGGCCTAAACCTAGAAACCGGGGTCCGGAAGCCTCCGAGCAGACGGTGGTTGTGCGGCGGTCTGCTTGCATCAGTACCCCCCACCCCCCAGAAGCTCCAAGCACATTTAGTGTGGACGACTACCGCTGACACATCGTGTGCATGCATGCACCACTTGCAGATGGAAAAACATCATGATCTCGTCCATTCAAACGTATTTCTTGCTTTCACCGCACGGATTGGTCGACACATCACTCTTCACTTACTCCGGAGTATTGGTAAAGGCCAAGCAAAACACCCGATGCAATTCCTATACCAACTCCTGTGCGAAATGGAAAAGAGGTCGGCGTCAACAATAAAACTAAAACCGGGTTGGCCTTTGTGTGCTTCTCTGTACTGCATCAGAGATAAAACGTTCGTGTAACGAGTACAACTCCAACAGATTGGCTCCCAGCGTTGCATCATTGAGGCGCGGGCGATGAGCTAGCCGACTCCGCTTTCTTTCCGAAAGCGACACCGAACACGTCTCCGTATTCGCTGGCAAAGTGGACCTGTTTCCAAGTCGGGGGGGGGGGGAGGGCATACGGATCCCGTTGAGGCGCTTCAAAGGGTTCGGAAAATCAGCCAAAATCGAGGCAAGGGAAATACTCGATGGCAGAGCAAAGCACCCACAAACACAGAAGCGAGAGGGCCCGCCTGAGGGGTGTCGAAGCTAAAGCTACATTAACGTCAACGAATACGAACAAACACCACCATCTCCCTTTAATCGTTGTCAAAAACTAAAAAAGAAAACAACAAACAACACAAACACGAAAAAAACAGTAGCCAGTCCGTTTCACCTCACATCCCAGAGCACACACCCGCCTAAAAACACCAACACGGAAACGATCAGGAAAAAAAAAAGGGAAACTCGCCTCCAAGCCGTCCCTAAGGTATTCCGGCAGCTCCTCAAAATCTCGCTTGTTACCCTGCGGGAAGACGAGGCACTGCACGCCCGCACGCCGGGCCGCGATGGTTTTCTCCTTGATTCCGCCCACCGGCAGCACCTTTGGGACGAAGAGCAAAAAAACGTCGTATGATACACAGAAATCAATCAAAATGACGCATAATCGAAAGGGCCGGCAAGAGCTCAAAACGACCGCGCCGACACGGCGGTGTTGGGTGGTAGGTCAGATGGTAACTACACCGCAAACCAGGGTTTCTTTGGTGGAGCAGCACGGAACAAAGGAAGAGAGAGAGAAGGAGAGAGGGGGTGGGGGAGACGGGAAAGACAGACGGACAGAGCGAGAGAGACAAGACGGAGAGAGAGATAGAGAGAGAGAGAGAGAGAGAGAGAGAGAGAGAGAGAGAGAGAGAGAGAGAGAGAGAGAGGATGGCATGATGTATTTGATGGCTTCGTGCGTCGAGGCCTTGCTTCCAGCCCATGGGCCTCACCTTTCCCGTTAGCGAGAGCTCTCCCGTCATCGCCAGGTCCTCCCGCACCGACGTCCCCGTCGCGAGCGACAGCAGCGCCGTTACCATCGTCACTCCGGCCGAGGGCCCATCCTTCGGCGTCGCCCCCTCCGGCACGTGCATGTGCACCTCCGCCGCCTTCTCGAAGAACAAAGCGCTCGCCGGCCGCAGCTTTCCAAGACACTCTCGCGCTACGGAGTAGGCGATCTGATTGTTTTCGGGGTCGGGGCAGACGCGTTGGGGGGGGGAGGGGTCAACGGTGACTTGCACGCGGGCGGTAATGGCACGGGAGATGAGAGAGAGAGAGAGAGAGAGAGAGAGAGAGAGAGAGAGAGAGAGAGAGAGAGAGAGAGAGAGAGAGAGAGAGAGAGAGAGAGGTGTATCCATGTCGTGTTGTCGTGGTCTTCAGCGTTTAGGAACAGCTGATCGCCTACTTAGTATATCGCCGACGCGGCATACGGGAGGGTTGGGGGTACAACCAGAAACAACAACAACAACAATACGCTCGATCTATCCAAGCAGCCCAAAACATGCGCATGTGCATGTAACAACCCCCCTACCACCACCCCCTGATCATCACCTGTGCGCTCTCGTTCATGACGTCTCCGAGCTGTCCCGTGGTCCGAAGACGCGCGCCCGCCGACCCGGATCCCGATCCCGCACCCTCGCCCGATGACGGCAAGGCCGACGCATCTGTCGGCGGTCGGATTGCCATCGCCTCGACGTAGAGGGAAGAGCCGCCCATGGCCGTCCAGGCCAGGCCCATCACGACGCCGGGCGGGGCCGACGCGCCCTCGTAGAGGCGGTCGGAGGTGAAAGTCGGCTTCCCGACGTACTGAACAGACGGAATATAATGCGGCAGTGGGTAGGTACGCATGATTGTTGAGTCGACCGTTGTGTTTATAATCACTCTCCACCCCCCCCTCTCCAACAACAAAGCAAATACACTCTCGCAGGCAGGCGCGCCCGCGCGTGTTGCCGTTAATTTCCCCGCCGCTGCAAGACGGATGTATTCTCATTGGCCAGCCGTTCGGCGCGGTCGATGCTATTTACAACAACAACAAAAGAGCACACACGCAAGTGTAGAATCAGCCAACTACATGTAGCCAAACCATATCGAATCGAATCGAAAGAATGTCACCTTGTCCAGGTTCTCCTTCGTCACAACCCAAGCCTTTGGTTCCTTTCCGGCGACCCCGTCCCTCTCCCCCTCCTCCTCAGGTACTCCCGCTGCTGCGTTGTCCGCCACCACCCCCTCTTCTACTGTCGGCGACCCCGCCTCTACCACCACCAACCCCGCCGCCTCCCCGTCCCCCCCCTTTCGCGACGATGTTGTTAAAACCTCCTCCTCCTCGCTCGCCGCCGCCGCCGCCGCTGTTGCCTCCTGGTCCTCGAGAACCATCTCCAGAGCCAGTTTTCTGTGAATCTGCTCCAAGTTTTTCGACCGGGTGAGGATACAGGCAGGAGAGGGGCGGCCGATGCGTTTCGCCCCGAGGTCCAACGATATCCACCCAATTCTCAACAAACGAGTGCTCGCCGCATCGCACAAACTAGGTAAATCAGGTGTGCCTTGGCAGGAGGTGAGCGGCAAAACAAAATAGAACACCACCAGCAGCGATATGTCAGTCAATTGACTTACGAGCTAGGTTGTGTTCGCTGATTGTGCGGACCAGAGAGAGCTGATTCGCAATCGACAGCGAAACGCGGCCGCAGCGCTCTCTGGTCCTTTGAAGCGTTCGAGCACTGTCGTAGCTTCCTTGTTACCTCTCACCTCCCTCCGCCACCATCGCGTAAAGCCCTTTCAACGCCACCAAACACCGCCACCGCCCCTTGATGCCAACGCTGCAAACAAACAACGATTGACACCGCCACAACCGCCGCAACTAACAGCAACAGCGATAGCAGCTCGTGCTCATTACAGTACCTTGTCGACCAGCTTGGAGAGGTTGCGAACTCCAGCCTCGCGGGCGTACCATCTTGCCAAAGTCTCGATCGCCTCGCGCTCGATCTCAACGTGACCCAGCCGGTTGTCCTGCGAAAACACAAACGATACGTGCAGCATTAACTAGTGCAACGTCATACTATGGGGACAATCAGTTTGCGAGGCTCGCACGCGGAAAAGCAGGCCACGAGAACGAGAAACGCTGCGCGGCACATTTTTGTCTCTCATCGCTGATGACGTGCGAGTTATAGCCGAAGGGAATCATGGGGACTGCCATGCAAAGGCGGAAGCACCTCTATCAACACAAGGAGCAGCACGGCATAGCGAAGCAAGGCATCACACACTTCGAGACAACGCGGGAAACACTCAGCAGCGGGGGGGGGGGGTTACACGAGACAAGGCAACAGCTTCTCTTACACGAAATAAACAACAAACAAGCTTCTGACAGATTGTTCAGTCGCACCTTGTCCATGCCGTGATCTTTCCGAGCCTTGGGTATCAGGTACTGCTCCGAAATGGCAACCTGCAAAAAAGGGCAAAAACGACAACACAAGATGGTGGCATTGTCCCCGTAAAAACGAATCAAATATAACCAGCGGCAGCAGAGGGAGGGGGGGAGGGAGGGAGAGGGGACAGCGGATAGGATGACATACGCTGCCTCGGCGCATCAGTTCCCAGCACCAAACGGTAGTGCTGACGCTGATCTCATACAGTACCTCCTCTCTTTCCCTGTTCTCTCCCCCGGCTTCTTACACATCTCCCACCCGCGAACCTTGGGTCCACTCCTCTTCTACCTCTCCTTCTACCTCACCTTCTCCGGTAGGTCGTAGCCGGAAAGCCTGATCACCTCCATGCGGTCCTTCAGAGGCCCCGGAATCGTGTCCAGCACGTTTGCGGTGCAAATGAAGAGGCACTGCATCCATGTGGCGTGGGCAGCAAGGGATACATCGATCAGCACGTGTACAAGCCACAACGGCAGCAGCAGCAGCAGCAGCAGCAGTAGCAGCAGCAGCCCTAGAAACCGCGGCGGTAGGGGCACGAACTTGCGCGTTTCCCACCAACCATTGCTGAAATCACGCAATACAAATCTACAGCGAGACAAACACAAAAACGCTTGTTTCCTTGAACTTTGAAGTACACTCACGTTAATCGTTTTCGGCACAGGTCTAAACGAGGCCAGCGGGCCCGCTCAGGACACGGGCCCTATCGACATACAACATGCCCTGTTCACAAGCAAAGTCTCAACCTTCACGCTCCGTGCATGGCGGTAAAACACAGCAACCACATACAAAAGAGGGATTTGTCTTTGTCTCAACAGGCCAGATCGTCGCCGGACGCTAGCGCTCACGTTGGACAGGTCTACGGGCACGTCGAGGTAGTTGTCCAGGAAGGCGCTGTTCTGGGAAGGGTCCAGGACCTCGAGCAGGGCCGAAGCGGGGTCTCCGTCATGCGCCCTGGCGAGCTTGTCGATCTCGTCGATGAGCACCACGGGGTTGTTGGTGCCCGTGACCTTGAGGCACTGAATCAGCTTGCCCGGCATTGACCCAACGTACGTCCGCCTGCGTGATGATGATGACGACGACGACAATGCCGCCACGACAACAACGACAGAGTAAACTCGGGGCGGGGGGCAAGGGGATGATTACGCACATAACATGAATGGCATTAACTCAAGTATCGGTGAATTTGCACACACACGCGTTTTCGTCTCTGCGTTTGTCTGCGTTGCGCCTTGTTCCTTTCCTTCCCAAACCCTCCCAAGAGCAAAAGTGGCACCCAGTGGAGGCACGAAAGTCTCCTCGGTCACTTCCACCGATCTGTCTCATGCTGCAACGTTCACTTCCCGACGCCTGCTTATTGGCCAGCCGGTTAGCGCGGTCGACGCAAACATACATGCACACCTGTGCCCCTTAATTTCCGCCACGTCTCGGAGACCGCCGACGCTAAACCTGTAGAACTCCCTGTCGAGGGCCTTGGCGATGCTGTGCCCGATCGAAGTCTTCCCCACGCCGGGCGGCCCCACGAAGCAGAGGATGCGGCCGTGCACCCCGCCCCTCAGCTTGCCGACGGCGATGAACTCCAGGATGCGCTCCTTGATGTCGTCCAGCCCGTAATGGTCCTTCACCCATAGAGTAGGCGGGGGGGGGGGGGAGAAGTAGAGACAAGATCAACCACGCACTTCTTATCCACGCGCAGTGCGGGGAAGGTTGCAAAGACAAAAGTGTTTGGTGTTGGAATCCTGGTCCCAAAACCCGGCCCTGGAGCATTTCCTGCAACCCCCGCGATGGCAATGGGGCGGGCGGCGCGCCACCCTTAAAGGGGTTTTGATCTCGTCCGCACCGGGTCAATCCGCAGCAGACCTATTCCTTACAGGCCTTGTGCGTCGAAAAAAAACATAACGCCACTCGCGGGTGGGGTGGGGGGAGAACGAAAGAAGGGCTGTGCGCATCATACCGCACGCTCTGGATACACACACCCATCTCAAACCCTAGAGGAAAATTGCTCACGCGGAAGGAAGCTTGTTCCCCCCTCCCATATAACAAAGCACAAACGCTTCAACACGTAGAGAGAGAAAAAAATACATCGAGGGGTCCATTGGAAAGATGGAAAATCCCCCCCCTCCTCCCCTCTCAATGGTCTAACGACGACAGCATGCGTTTATATGAGTACACCCCCCTCCCCCCCTCCCCCTTCACATCCGTCCACGATATACATACCTCGTCGAGCCCCTCCTTGGCCTTCTTGAGGTCGAAGTTGTCCACCGAGGCGTGTCCCCACGGCAGCTGGGTCAGCCAGTCGAGGTAGCTCTTGGTGCCGTTGAACTCCGGGCTGTTCTTCTCCAGGGACGACAGCTTCTCAAGCTCCTCCTCGATCGCCTTCTCCGCTTCCTTCGTAATCTCCTGGTGCAAAAAAACGAACCGTTGTATGCATACCGTACCGTGGCGGTAGAGGCGTGCGTGCGGTGGTGGCGTCGTGTTGGGTGCAACAAGAGAAGAAGGCGGGGACCGACACAATCCCCCAGGGTTGCCGGCTGTCGACTCTTTTGCGTTTTTGCTGTTTGTCTGTGTATATGGCTTTCTCTGTGTGTATGTCTCTCCGTCCGTTCATGTCGAAGCTCGCTGGCCATCTTCAAAATCATCAAATCTTGAGGCCAAAATCTTCCGTATCTCCATCTCTCTTCCCCCGATTCCAAACCATCAAAATCTGTTTTTTTGCTTCTGTTCCATACGTCCCGCCCGTCTTCACAAACTACCGTTGGCCTCCTGTTTCCTTGATCCATCCGTCCCATCTCTCTCCATAACTATCCAACTGTTGTACACTTTCGTTCTTCTGCCCATCCCTTCTTGCTCGTTTCAGCGAAAGTCGGAACACCAGTATTGTGCTTTTCGTCCACTTCCAACACACCACCAGACCTTGATCTTTTTCCTTCTGTCCCGGAACTTGTTGAGGATGGCCTCCTTATCGTCCTTCTCAAGCCCAAGCTCCTTCTTGATCGACTTGAGCTGCTCCTGCAAGAAGTAGGTCCTCTTCTGATTTGTCATCTTCTGGTCCACCTGCTGCTTGATGTCCTGCTGCAGCCGGAGCACCTCCCTTTCCTGCGGTTGCAAGCAGAAGAAAATAAACAAATCAAGCCATACGCATACCATGAAGGGTTCGCTAGGTTATTTGTCCCGGAGGGGTATCTCCGCTGGCAGAAGCGAACTGAACGCGAAAATATGACACAGGGGCCATTGTACCTGCGTGAAAACAAATTACCGCGAAGCAACCACATGCGAAAAAGGAAAAAGGGTCGGCTAAGCGTGCTACTGTACTTGATGTCCTGCTGCCGCAGGCGAAGAACCTCTCGCTCTCCCGCAGACATCGACAACACTTGCATGTTGTTCTGACACATATAACTACAAAGAGCGACTTGTGTCGGGGCGGAATATCGCGCAACGAGACCTCGGCACAAAAAATGGAATCAAAAACAAAGTACGACGACGACGACGACGACGACGACGACGACGACGACGACGACGACGACGACGACGACGACGACGACGACGACGACAATAAAAAGACACAAAACGTAACAACGCACCCGCAGAAGACCCCTCCTCCACCATGCACTCCACCCCCTTCTCTCTCCTTTTCGGATGGAAACCCTACCATAACACAACCATAGACACACACACGCCAGTGAGCCAAAACAAATTCCTCATGACATCCCGACAAAAGAATTGAGTCAACAAGCGACAGGCAGTCCCCCAAACCCAACACACGATACAGCTCTCCCATGAGACACCAAGATACCGACAAATATAGGTGCACCGACACACCTTGGAGATGATGTCAAGCGCCAGGCGCAGGCGTTGCTCCGGGTTCTGCTCGGTGAGCACCGCCTGCAGCTTGTCTGGGCTGCCCGAACTGAGGGTCGCCGCGAGGTCGGCCAGCTTGAAGGGGTTGTGGACGTTGATGTTTCGCTCGCTGAAGAACGTGATGCGCTCCCTAAGGAGAGGGTTGAGGACAACCACCTCTTGGACCGTGCTCAGGATCTCTTGGCAGTAGGCGCGGATCACTTCCGAGTCTGCATCGAACTCGCCGCTGGTTTGTTGACGATGGTGGGGGTGGGGCGGGGGGTCGGCCACGCGAGTACAAACCAGCAAGGCGAAGAAGCAAGAGCCACGATTATTACCTACAGTATGGCGATCATGTTAACCGTCATGTGCTTGTGGTATGCGCGAGGATAAACGGGACCAGTCGACGGCGGCAGTGAAGCAACACCAGCGATCACACCACGCCATGGGACACCAACAACACACGGCAGTAGTAATAGTAGTGGTAGAAGTAGTAGTAGTAGTAGTAGTAGTAGTATTAGTCCACAGCAAGAAAATCGAAAGAGCACGCACGTGTTCCAGTGGTCCACCTCCACCTCCAGGGGCGGGCCGAGAGAGACGACCTCCTTGATTGAGAGGCGCCGGTGCCCGACCAGCAGCAGCTGCACCTCTCCGGGCAGCGCCGACGGTCGGATATCGGCCACCTGCCGCCAATCGTTACATGGTGCATACGTCGTTTCCTTGGAGTCAGCAAATTACTGTCTGTGTACACCTCACCACAGCACACGGAAAAACCACAGGTAACATCGGAAACTATCCGCACAGCAGAATTGCCACGGCATTGGGAACAAAACAGCACGACGGACTTTCAACGGGCTAGACACCCAAAAACACATACACAAATGCGCTACGATATGCGCTCTCGCCGTACAGAGAAGAGACCGAGGCGTTTCCTGCTGACGTGATCTGCAACGTGTGTCTCTAGTTATTTATTCCCCGTATGCGAGATATCACAGCTCGTCCCCCTCTTCCTTCCCCGCGTCCCCGTCCCCTGCCCGGGCCAAAAGCTGCACAGCGCCATTAACTCTATGGCACCGTATTAAGCGCCGCACGGATTGGACAGCTGCCAACGGTGTGTGACGAAATAATTCCAAACAAGACCGCACGCCGGTAACAAATGTCCAGTCAGTTCCGCTAAAAAAAGGCGCAGCGCTAAAAACACGTGATTGACAAAATGCGTGCCTCGAAAACATCCGGTTTCCGTGTCTCTACTTTCTTCACAATTCTCGTTTTAACTTCCTGTACCGTACCCACCAAAGAGCACTCGCCTGAGCCAGAGTGCCGACCCCATGGATTTCGTCGATGCTGGTGATCACTTCGGGGAACGTCTGCTGAACGGCGTTCTCCGCCGCCCCTTCGACGACGCCATCCTTGTTGTCCCCCACGGCAGTGGAAGCATCGTCCGGCGGTTCCGCCGCCGCCGTCTCTCCCGAGGCCTCGCTGTCCGCCTCGGCGCCCTGGTTCCATTCTGGCTCCTTGCGCAAGAAAACGGCCACGTACGGGAACCCGCTCTGCGCCGCCGCGAGCCGTGCGATCGTTCGAAGACGGTGTCGGGGATGACGGGCAAAAGTGTTGAAGAGAGGTAGGTATGCGGCGAGAAAGAACGGGGTGGGGGAGCAAAGGAAAGAGAGGGTCCACAAGAACGACGAGCGCAGAAGAAGATGTGTCACGCGGAAGCACACAATCGGAACAAATAAAAAAATAAGGTGGACCCGGCAAAGAAGGTGGATCAACCCCACCACAGCTAAACGTGCGTTACAATCAGGATGATAAAAAATAATATTACATGTACCGAAAGAGTCGCCCTACAACTACCCCATGAAGTGCGTGCATTGTTTGTTCACCCAGGTTGACTCCACCAACCCACTCGACAAGACCACAACATCCACGCACATGACAATACATCCCAAAAGGCCCCTCCACCCACCACGATTCAGTCAGTCAAGCGGCACACGCAGCCCCAATAGATAGATAGCAACGGCACGTTCGAAACTATGCCTGTGGCTACAACACGCGACACACCCGGCTCGACTTGGCCACCGCGGTGAGGACGTCGGGGTTGGTGATGGTGTACGTGTACGCCGTGGTGGGGAACAGCGGCCGCCACTTGATCGGCAGACCGACCAACCGCGATGGCCGGGGCGCCTGGTCGCCCGAGCCGACTAGCATCGGCGAAGACGCCGCCGCGCCGCCGCTACCGGGAGACGGGGGCTGCTCCTCCGCGGCCGCCTCGCCCACGCCATCTACGTATCGATCGACAGGTCCGCGCGTGTGGTGTCGGGCGGGAATCGCGTCGTGACGAACCAAACAGGCGAGAAGGAAGCGAGGGGAGTAAGGGGATCGATTGCCTCTACGCGGCGGGCTGTTGCTAACGCCACAGCAGTGGTAGTATACATAGTTCGCCAGGGCATTCTGGGAGGGATAGGTGGAACAGCGACAACAATTTCTACGTGAAACGATACCCTCGGCGTGCCCAATGTAGAACAGATATTTCGCTCGACTACAGTACATTGTCGTGATCGATGCTGTGGACGGCTCAAGGCGGATGGCGGCGTTGAAAGAGGTTGAGGTTTGTGTGGGCACGAGACAGCAACCGTTGATCACTCGTGTTGGATTGGTGTGGGCGGGTACATCATGCCCGTCGCCTGTCCGGCATTACAACCTCCGCGTTCAGCGAGAGTGGAGGCGGATGCAGTTCAAGTGCAACAGAAGCAAGAAAGTGGCAGGGGGTCCACCAAATGTATGAAAGCGGGTGCATGTGTACTATAACTCAGTGCTCTTCTTTGAAGTACCGTACAGGCGCCCCCCCAAAGCTGTTCGTTGACTACAAGTGATGCCGCCGCTTTGTGCGGTTAATGTTGCCTGGAGTGCGTGACAGAACCCAGACACGTTGCTGCCGCTTTGCCGGTAAGACACGTGGCACCTGCTTCGTGATCCCAAAGTCCTCAAGAGATGCGCCCACTGCTGCCTTTTTGCGGGTTCAGCTTTCAAAATGGCCCGCTGAGGTTGCGCCGCATATTTGCCTACGGAACCTGGCTATCTCGTCCCCGTTACACTAGCAAGAGCGGGTACGACCGACAAGGTCACGCCCTTTCGAAGCTCGTAGAGCGTCTCCATGTCTACATACTGTAGATGTCAATGATACAACTGATGGAGGTGGAGATAAGATAGCACAGCAGTATTGGTTGGGTACACGCGCGTGAATTTTTGAATCAAGACATCTCCTGCCTCTCACTTGAGCCGCCGGGTTTGCCCTTGCCGTTCCTCGGAATCCCGCCACCGCTACCGCCGCCACCGCCGCCGTCTGCCGCACCGCCGCTCCCCTTGCTGCTCCCCTGATCCCCGCCTTTGCCCGTGCCGCTCCAGTCCCAGAACGTGCGGTGATGTACGCCGACAGCTCGGACAGTAGTCCACGCGGCTGGAGCAGCGGCGCAGGGAGACACACGCTGTGCTTGCTGCCCCCTGAAGGTGCCTCTGCACGCCGCTGCACCCAGTACCGCTGGAGAGCGGAGCAAGCGGGATCCTTGGTTTAGAACGGATGATAACACCATCCTCGGCCACCAACTCTGTCTGCTGGTGCGCGGTTATTGCTCCGAGGTGGGGGCAGGCCGCCCACGGTGGGTGCTTTGTTGTCGTGTTTTGCCTGACGCTGTGGTGAGAATGGGTTTCAGTCTAGTTCGTGAGGCGTTATTGGTTATTATCTGAAACGGTCGACATATTTCTGAGTGTCTAGACGACTGGACCGACCAACCAAGTAGCGTAGACCTAGGGCTGATGTGGCCAGCTGGATGCATCGGACCTAGGGCCTAGGCAATCACGAGCGTAGACCCAGGAGTATGAGAGTAAGCCAGTAACATGTGTTTGTGCATTTCATTGGATAAGTGCAACCAATCAGATGGTTGTTGTGTAGTAGTAGGAGAATCGCAGACCACGGACTGACGTGCGACTGTTTGTAACGCTTGGTTGCAGTTGGACCGTCCGGAAGCTTGGCTCCGTTAAGCCTCGCACATGAATCACTCATAAAGCTTTGCCCTCAGTCTCGCCGTACAGAGCTGATAGCAAGATTGCCGAGAGTCAATAATAAGACACCCAAAAACAACCGTGCCGAACACAAAGACGGTTGAACACAAGCGCATGCACTTCTGACAAGGCTGAGCCTGTTAGCAAGGAAGAGGCAGAACCAGTACCCCAGAGTACCAGTTCTCTCCACAGTGGCGTCGTCGGCTTCAAGCTTTGTCTAGCTTGCTTGTGCGTCGAGTGTCCACGGTTGGGGTCGTCTGCACATCGGCAGACAGCACGCCCGCGTTCTACGCGGCTGTCGATACGCGACGTACCGCTCGGGTACCGCGCATCGGGGCTGAGGCCGCCGCGACACTCGCTACCCCCGACGACGGGAGCGTGAGTCCGATCGCCCGAGCGGGGTCGGCGCGTGCAATCGAGGTGCCGGCGGAGCACTCGCACATTCCCGAGCGGCGCGTGGCCAGGCTCGTGGATCGTTCCGAGAAGACGATGAAGCCAGCGGCGGTTGGTCGGAGGGGCGGAGAGGCGTCCTCGCCCAGCGCGGGGTCGGCCCCTGTGGGAGTGCGGACTCCGTCGCCCAGGGGAAAGGGCGCGAGCCGTGAAGGTGGGTCTCGTGTGGAGGGTCCGGTGACCTGCTCGCAAACGCTTTCTCGCCGTAAGCAATCTCGTGCGCCCGTGACGCTGGGGTCGTTCGTCCCCTTGTCCCAACCGGTTGCGCCCCCGCCCGCGCGTGCCCATCGCTCGTCTCGTGTTACCGCGTCGCGGTCGTATTTGGCGGCCCTGTCAGGTTCAGAGGTGGACGATGAGGAGGAGGTCGCGGACCCGTCGGACGCGGCGAGCTCGTCGGCGGAATCGGCCACTTCCGATTCGGCGTCGGAGTGTCGGGTGGTGGTCGGTGCTCAGGTGTCGGCGGAGGCGGCGGTTGCGGCTGCGGCGGCCAGGGAGGCGGCGGACCGCGTCGCCAAGGAAGGTCCCGGGGCCGCGGCTCTGGACCATCAAAAAGGGCGATTACCTGTTCGACTCAGGTGAGCGGGTTTGAGCGGCCGTCCCCCGCGGTCGTGGCTGTCGGGGATATTGTTGCCGGTTGGTCGGTTAACGACCGAGAACAGTTGCTCGCGGAGTTGCTGGGTGGGCGCCGGTCGCAGGGTACCCGTGACCCCGATCTGCCGGCTACGTTGAAGCTAGTCCGTGACATGAGCGGAGGGGACGCCGATTCTGACCCCGAATGGGCGAAGTCCGTCGCGTTAGCCCGATCCTTAGATGAAGCCGAGCGCGCTCTTGAAGCGCATCGCCTTGCGGTGGTGGACGGCCGTCCTCCCCCGCGTACGGGCCGCTCGAACTCCAAATCCCGTTCCCGTCGTGCGCCGGTTTCGCGTGCGTTCGCGATCCCCACTCACAATCGCTTCGCTGTCCTTTCGGCGCCTGATTTGCGACAGGTTGCGGAAGGTGCGGAGGCGCCAGCCGAACCCTCTCCTGTGTCGACGAAGCCGGCACACCCTGTCCGACAGGTTGGGCGGAGCGCCGCCCCGGCGGCCGGGGCCCGAGGAGCGAAGGTCGAAACGCCCGCCGTGGGCGCGGTTTCGGTGCGCTCCCTGGAGGTTGATACGGGCGCCGTTGGGTCGTCCCGGGCGCCGACGGGCGTGCGGGACGCGCGGGCGGCCTCGCCCGTGGTTCCGCGATCGACCCCGCCGACGATCGAGGAGCACGACGCGCAGAAAGTCGCCTTCGCCACACGAAAGGCGGTGCAAGTGGCCGTAGCGGCTCAGGTCGCCGACCTCGGGGCACGGCACCGAGAGGCGGCGAGCCGGTGGGAGCGCCTCACCGCTGAGGACCGCGTGGACCACGACCGCGCTCGCCAGGAGGCGCGGAAAGTGGCCTCTTCTGTGCAAACGCAGCGGGAATCCGTGGAGGAAATGTGGGTAGAACTCCACGAGGCGCAGCAAGTGCGGGCGGCCATCGAGGCGAAAATCGCCGACGCCCGGTCGGCGCTGGGCATTATGGAAGCCCGGTACCGCGCGCGAACGGACGATAAGAGTGCTGTTCGTGGGGCCCGAGAGAAGGATATTAAGCTGGCGAAAATCGAGGCCGACGCGCTGGCTGAGGAGCTCAGCGCGGCTTCCGAGCAGCAGCGCCGCATGCGGGGCGCTCACACCGAGCGCCTGGCCGCGGAGGAATCCGCGGCGAGGGCAAAAGGGGCGTCTGTCCTCCCGGCCCCGCCATGTCGCACTGGGGACGAGGTCCGGGACGGCCTCGAGAGGCGCGAGCGCCGGCGGCTCGCGGACGCCGCCCTGCTGGAAGAGGCGGGCGCCATTCCGGACGGCCCGGGTGATACGAGTTCGGCGTTGGAGGTGTCTGCGCCTCCTGTGTCGGGGAGCGCGGCCGCACCGGCCCGTGAGGAGACCGGCGACTCGGTGTCTCTCGCCAGGGAAGTGGCCACGGTCATGGCACAGGGGTCCGGTTTCACGTTCGACCAAGCCATGAAGTTGGCGCTCGCGACGAAAAAGCGCAAGGACTGCCCGCCGTCCAGCGGGTCGGAGGACGGTGAGTACCGCCGCGGAGGTGGGGGTCGCCGCGGCAGTCACGGTGGACGGGCCGGTCATGGCGATCGCGGTGGAGGTGCCCGCGGACGCTCCGGCCGGAAGCGTTACCGGGGTGCGGACTCCAGTGACGGGTGGTCTGCGACGGATTCTGGCGGCGAGTACCGCGGTGGTGGGCGCGGACAGCGCTATGGCCGTGGTGGCGGACGATACCGCTCGGGCAAGGAGCGGACTGTTCACCAGCATTCCGGTGGGAGCGGAGACTCGGACGGGCATGGCCGCGGGTTTGGCGGCCGCACGCGAGGCTCCCGAGGACGTGGAGGCCGTGGTGGCGGACGTGGCAGGTATGAAACCGATAGTGGTAGCGGTAGCGAAGACGAGGAGGCTCGTTTCGTCGGGAAACACGGTCAGGTATCCCTTGACGCCGTGCCGGTTTTGCGTACCCCTGTTGCAGTGCCCCCGGTGTGTGTCGATTCCGCAACGGCTGTTGCGCCTGCTACGCCTGTAGACGAGGTTGGCCTAGATTCGTTTACCTACGTGAAGCCCGAGACATCCAAACTGCGTGCCGTTGCCCGCGGTTAAATCTGACGTGACATCTGGTGTGCGATCGGACGTTAAACCTGAAGCGGTTAAGTCCGAGCCAGTGAAAACCGAAGCCCTCCGGCCTAAGGAGGAATTGCCCCCGGGGACGGGACGGACAGAGGGGTCCTTGCCGGTTGCACTTTCTCCGACGCGTGACGTAGATGCGGAGCGCAAAATTCAGGGTCGTTTCGCAGTAATGGCGATCAAAAACTTAATCGTTATGCCGCTCTTGCCGCTGCAGAACGATAATGATGTGGTCGAACTTGTCCAACTATCGACGGCCATCACGAAGTCGGTCGATCAGATTCGTGTGAGCGCGCAAGACTTTTCCCAGGATCATTGGGTCCGAGGGTGGGAAAATGTACTCGAACGTCATAGTAGCAAATTGGTCGTTGTTCATACCTATAGAAGACTTGACAGATTTGTAGTTGACTGTCAAGTTTCGTTGATGAAATAAAAAGAATATTGGCACAAGGCGAACTCTTGGAGATACCTGATGGACAGAAATTGTTGGTCAAGAAGTTAACCGCAATGCCCGCTGAACGTCCTAACAGGAATCCTGGGGAGTACGAACGAATATTGGGAGAAGAGCCTGTTCGTACCAACGTGCCGATGCTTTTGCGACCTTGGGTGATGGACTGCGCTCACAAGGAAGCGATACACCTAGGTGAGAAGGTTACTCTCGGAATCCTTAAACGATATTATTGGTGGATAGGGCAGAGTCAAAGTGTAAAGTGGTGGTGCCGAGCTTGTTACGCATGTCAAGCGAGGAAGACTCCTAGGCATACTAGAAGATGGCCCCTAGTATCTTTACCTTTGCCGAGTAGGCCCGGTGAGATGGTGGCCTTTGATTTCTTCGGACCTTTACCACAAACCAAGAAAGGGAGACAGTATGTGTTTCTGGTGGTTGATCTGTTTAGCAGATATGCTGAAGCATATGCATTAACCGCTGCAGAAAAGACAGCTCAGGGATGTTCCGCAATACTGGTGCAACAGTATATCCCTAGATGGGGTTGTCCGCACACCTTTCTGTCTGACAGAGGGGCAGAGTTTACCGCACCTGTGAGCAGGGAGATATATCGGATGCAGGAAACGGTGAAAATGTTTACTAGCTCATATCACCCACAGACGAATGGCATGGTGGAACGTCTGAATCATACCCTATGTCAAATGTTGTCTCATTTAATTGCGGATGACCAGAAGAATTGGGATGAATATTTGAGTACTGCAATTGCAGCACACAATAACAACATGAGCAGGGGAACCGGATTATCTCCCAATGAGATCCACATAGGTCGATATACCAGATTACCGATGACGATCTTGGAAGGTCGTGGGGTGAAGGGTCACCAGAGCTTTAAACAAGATCAGCTCGACTATCTTGAATTAATGAGGGCTAGACAAGTTAAAGCCTATGATCTGGTTAAAGAAGGAGACCGGTTGATCAAAGCTAAACACGCTAAGGCTAACGAAGCTTTGGTGAAGGAGCTCAAAACCAGACGCCCTAAAATTGAGGCGAATGATTGGGTGTGGTTGTACAATGATCAAAGCACTATAACTGGAGGAGGGAAACATGTGCTGAAGCCTCAAACAATCAAGTCTGGAGAGAGAAAATCCTTTGCTTTGGTGTCCAAGTTGGCATACTGTTGGACTGGACCTACCGGGTGCTATTTGTTGGACCTGGAACCGCGCCTGATGGCCGAGAAGTGGGGCCTAAACTGGTGCTCTTAGATGTACGAAAGGATGAACCGGGAAAAGACATAACATCTCGGGTATCTGTATTGAGGGTGAAGAAATGTTTTAACCTCCATTCGGAGGATGACAAACCAAGGTTTTTACCGTGGGCTATGAGTAATTATGTTCTGAACAAATACTCTGAGTTATCACCGCCTTCCCATCTTACGGGAGAAGACGTGCAGATAAACTTGGACACGCACCGTAATGTGCCATGGAAAATATCCAAGCATAGGCTGGTGCGAGGATTGTCAGGAAAGATTGCGGTTCAATATTACACACATTGATTGGGACGAAACCGAACTGTGCACTTGGGAGCACGAGGAGGAATTGAAACAGTACGGTAATTCCGTTATGAGGTATTGGACGGGAAAAATCGAGTTGGTCGGTGGTGAAAACGCGAAGTACCGAAGATACCGTGTCCAATGTGCAAAGAGAGCCGAGGCCAGGCTTAATGGTGGAAGACATGTGCCTGATGGGTTTAAGGTGTGCTGTGATATGCGTGAGCGGCCCACCCTATATGGCACTGATATTATCGGGTCTTACATTTATTTCAAAACCCGCGATTTTGGATGGCAGATCGCGAAGGTAATCATGGTGGCGGAGGATGGGGAGAGCGTGGAGAACCCACACACCGTGAAGTTCTTGGATCTTGCGCGGCAAGAGAATGTACACCTGAGTTTGGAGACTCTGAAGACATTCGATGAAGAACCGGGGACTTGGTGCTGGCATGTTCACACCAGGTTAAGGGGGCGAGACAGCGTTAAGAGTTTCCGGTACACCCTGGACTGAAGACGGAAGAAGATCGTCGACAAGAAAGAGCACTCAAGACTAAGAAGATCATCGACCAGGACACTCAAGACTGAAGAAGATCATCGACGAGAACTGAAGATGGAGGTTCCGAATGGTTGTTAAGGGTTCTGAGATTTATACCCTGACGATTGTTTTAGTTCAAGAGGGCCTAGGTATTTGTTTATATGTATGTTGATGTTATGTTGTTATGTGTGTGTGTGGGTGATGTGCAGTGGTTGTGCGTCTGATGATGTATGTTGGAAGCCTGTGTGTTGGATGTTGTGGTGTGTCTGACGAGTTTTATGTTGAAATTCGCTGATGAATCATGGAGAATGCGTACATTAATCGATGCGCAAGAAGAATGGAATGAGAGACTTGGCGATATTTGTGTTTTATTTGTTTTGGAAGAAAATTTGAATATTTTAGGATATACTTTAGGTGTGAAGTGGTTGAAAACATCTACCATCTCACTTGACTTTGAGTTGTTCATAAGCGAAATCATCTAGTAGATTTACTTATGATCAGGGTGGGCTGATGTGGCGAGAATGGGTTTCAGTCTAGTTCGTGAGGCGTTATTGGTTATTATCTGAAACGGTCGACATATTTCTGAGTGTCTAGACGACTGGACCGACCAACCAAGTAGCGTAGACCTAGGGCTGATGTGGCCAGCTGGATGCATCGGACCTAGGGCCTAGGCATTCACGAGCGTAGACCCAGGAGTATGAGAGTAAGCCAGTAACATGTGTTTGTGCATTTCATTGGATAAGTGCAATCAATCAGATGGTTGTTGTGTAGTAGTAGGAGAATCGCAGACCACGGACTGACGTGCGACTGTTTGTAACGCTTGGTTGCAGTTGGACCGTCCGGAAGCTTGGCTCCGTTAAGCCTCGCACATGAATCACTCATAAAGCTTTGCCCTCAGTCTCGCCGTACAGAGCTGATAGCAAGATTGCCGAGAGTCAATAATAAGACACCCAAAAACAACCGTGCCGAACACAAAGACGCTTGAACACAAGCGCATGCACTTCTGACAAGGCTGAGCCTGTTAGCAAGGAAGAGGCAGAACCAGTACCCCAGAGTACCAGTTCTCTCCACAACGCTTCGGAAGGTTTCATGCATGCATGGTTCCAAGGGCGTTATTGCGGAGGGGTCGTATTTGGTGCCTTGTGCCTTGTATCGCCCCTCCGCCCACGTCGTCGTGCGTCCTGGAGCCGTCCGGATGTACCCGAGCCGCCTCGTAGCGGTTGCTGCTACTGTTCTGCTTCAGGCCGGCGACAGAGCCTTTGCGTTCATTGCCCGAAGTTCTGTTGCTGCTGTTGCTGGACAACTTGCACTAAAGAAGGTCCCGCTGATGAGGTCCCCAGTGCCCACCATGTCGGGAAGAGATCAACACGCCGAAGTGATCGTGGTTGGCTCCTGCAACACGGATCTGATGACCTACACATCTCGACTACCTAGCCGGGGTGAGAATCGTTAATTATCTATTGTGACCCCGGTACAGATCTATGGAAACATGTATGCAAACGTAGACCTGCACCTGTCACGGCAAGAAGACTTCGCCCATGATTTTTTTTTTTTTTGTTTGTACGCAGGTTGCATGAATAATCTCTCCGCACAGAAACCCTGCACGTGTACGTTGAGACTAACGGTTCAGGGCTCCAGCAGCAGTCTGCCCCCGTACATATCAGCGATGGCACCAACAACATGGTTCTCAGAAACGAGGGTATTTTTTGTTTGATTGCAGACGTGATGTTTTTGGGTTTGGGGAGGATATTGCTGTTCGTTGTCGCACGAAGATGCGCCTCGACCGCGGAAATACGGGCTGACGGAGTCCCCGCGGAACATTTTCATGATTATCCGCGTCCCAGGAGAAACCATCACGGGAAGCCGCTTCGAGACTCACAATGGCGGCAAGGGGGCCAATCAGGTGTGAATCTCGCAGACATTCATCAGGAGGCACGAGAGGAGAAAAACTCAAGACCCATGACATGCACTCTGACGGCTGAGGGCGATTTAGGGTTAGAAGTTTATGAGGAAAAGCAACCAAGGATTTGAACCATCTTGAGACCTTGAGCTTTGAGGCCTCTTTTAGACCCTGTGTGCGTCTTTGTGTATTGTGTTTGTTTTCTGTTGAAGTATCTCCACGGCGTACACATCGCCTTGTAAACGAGAGTGCATTGAACGCCAACGGCATGTATTTCGGTAAAAAGGAGATGAAGGTATCACTTGTACATCGTAGTGTACACACCCATGGTTTCGAGGCACACGAATCATGTCTCTGAGGGCCCGTAAACATCAGGTGCGTTGTGCGAAAGAAAGAAGGATAAGTTTGTCCTAAAATAGTGTGATAAGCTCACACCCGCCCCAATTTCCACAAACGAAAGGCCGTGATGGCTAGGCGCATGGGGGTCGGCGTGGCGATGGTGGCCTGTCTGGGCGACGATTGGTACGGATCTGACTACGTCAAGAGCCTCTGCGACGACGGGATAGACTGCGGGAGCGTCCGCCGGGATGCGGGAGCTGCTACCGGTGTTGCTCAGGTGTGTGTTGGAGGTGGTGTTGAACCGTATGCCACATTATATGCGTACAACCCCGTGTACCCGTCTTTGCGAGCTACCACACGTACGTTTGGTGTTCGGTGCCAACACGGCGTTTAAGTCATGTCTCAACGGGCGGTTTCTCGATAAGGGCATACGGTAGAGTTCGGGGTATGGACAGCGAATACCCCGGTCGGGAAACCCACGTCGCCTATGTTTGTTGTACGGGTGGAAAAGCCGATGATTATTGTTTACGACCAACCGCCTTTACACCAGAAAACAGATAGGTAAACAATAACCATCTATTAGTGGTAGTTTACAGCAGAAATGGTGTCGCCCCTTACAGAAACTGGCATGGTATGGCCTACTAACGTGTCGCTGGACGGCCGCTACCTCAGATCTGCGTGGAGGAGGCAGGCGGAAGCGAGGGGGGTGGTGGAGGGGGAAACTTCATCGTTATCGTGCCCGGGGCAAATTATCTGCTCTCCCCCGAAGACGTGGCCGCTGCAACGAACAGGCTGAAGGACGCCAAGATTATTATGGTAGGTAGGGTTTGCCCACGACGGGTATTGATCATGTAAGACGGATCTTTGATGTACGTATTGTTGAACTGATTCATTTACTGCCGCATATGGGTGAATGAGACGTAGCTTGGGAGAGTTTCTAGGACTGGCATGGTCGTTGCCCGCGGTGTGCGGTCGCGTGTTCAACTGGACGTGGCTGATTTTCATGCATGAGAAAAGACGATGGACTATCAGGATTTCGTAGTACAATATATCAAAGGGCGGGCTCGCACTGGTCGTTTTGCAGCGTCCACATCACTCCCCAGCAACAGATTACCTGCGGCACAGTCTACCTCTTATGTTGGTCCACAAGCCTCCGTTCCGCACTAGGTTTTATCTGTCTCAATCTTCCTGTAAATCGTTCCGCCCACTTCTACACGTGTTGAAAAACTTCTGCTGGGCATGTTCTTCTGTTCTGCGCGAAACTCAGCTTGATGCTTAGCCGTCGGCTCAAGGATTTATGTGCATGTTTTCATCTACTTCGGCGCTCGTGCAGTGCCAGTCGGAGGTGCGACCAGAGGCCACCCTGGCGGCACTGGAGCGTGGACGGGCGGCGGGGATGACGACGATCTTTAACCCTGCACCGGCGCAAGCCGACCTCCCGGATAGGTATATAGGTATTGCCATAGATCTAGCTTACCTGGTCGGGATTGTTGACCTCCGGTTTCGTACAGGCGGCGCCAAGTTGAAACTCCAACGAGAATAGCAAGATAGAGTTCGTCTAGCAAGTTGTTTACGTTTGATTTGTTTACGCAGGTACACCATGTTTTTGTGAGGTAGATCTGGTGTTTATTTTGCTCGCGTTTCCTTTCGGTTTCATGGCGCAAAGAATGATGGTAATCTTCGATTCTACGTGAATCTTGATGCTTCATATCCTTGTTTCACCCATGCTATTCGTAACCTATTCAACAGGTCAGCCTTCGAATATGACGCGGTTTGCATAGATGTGTTTCCATCGCGTCTTACCGGAGTTGCCACAGCTGATAGCAGAAACGGAGAAAGGGAGAGATGCGAGAGTGAAACCATTTCCTGTGCCCAAACGCACTCACGCACGCACCCACCGAAGGTATCTCGAGCTGTCGGATATACTGTGTCCGAACGAGACCGAGCTGGCGCTGCTGTGCAAGGGGGACATCGACCCGGAGGACGATGAGAGCGTCATAGCTGGGGCGAGGGAGCTACTCGCGCGAGGTATCGAGCATGTACTTCGAAGCATGACGCAAGCGGTGCCTAGGGCCATGGCCCCAGCTGCTCTCTCTTGCCATGCTGCTCCGTTCTTGAGCCCCTGAATGCTATGGCTGCAATCCGCGCTCGTATTGCTGTATTTGACCAGCCTTGTCCTTCTTGCAATAAATTATTTAACTGTTTGTTCCGAAGGTTCGGGCCGCGCCTGATCGAACATGCCGTTACCACCACACACCCCCTCGGCGTTCACCAGGCGCCAAGAACGTGGTGGTGACTCTGGGGAGTAACGGTTGCATGCTGGTCTCCTCTACCTCTGAGGGGTGCCAGCGGTTCCCGGCAGACAAAGTGTACGCCACAGACACCGTTGGGGCCGGCGATGCCTTTCTCGGCTCTCTAGGGGCGTACCTCGCAAGAGGAATGGCATTGGAGGACGCTATTGGAAAGGCGGTCAGGTATGAAAAAAGAAGCACACCGTGCTGTAGGGGGCGCAGGCATTCGTTGGATGCTCGTCATGCTGTAGTCCATCGACACGACGCCCGTGTTTCGCGAAGACAGACTAGTGCGTTTGTTGTCCGTCTGCAACTGGGGGGCGAGATACGCGTAGTCATTCAAGATGCTGGTATACACATCATACCTGTGATGGGACGCAAGCAAACGCTGTCGTGGGGGGCAAACCACCCCCTCATACCGTTTTGCGCCTCTTTTGGACATCGGCCCTTCTTTTGGCGGGGGTGGCAAACACCTTGAACTCGAAGCGACAGCGAGACCCGGCACCGTAAATTGCTTTCTTGCAGCTGGTGGAAGTTCGTTTCTATGGCCGGAGATAAGAAGAGGCTGATTACGATGAGCGGTGACGGGAGGCAAAGGAACAACAAAATGGTTCTTGAAGAAATCAAAAGAATCCGGCATTGCACATCGAGTCTGGAACCTAAACTGATGTTCCTAAACTGCGGGCGCCAGATGTAGTCGCCCGTCATGTGCGGCACAGTTGTTGAGGTCATTGTTTGACTTCAAGCGATTTCTGCTTTTCTTTCGTGGACTTTCGGTCACAGGGTAATATAATAATTTCTGACCGCGAATCACCACCCCAATTTTTTCCTGTGCTCCAATTTTACAGCTGTTGGACTAATCGCAAGCTACCTGATGAACGAAGTCGCACTCATCACCCTGCGGGCACTCGCTTTCTAATGAACGCCCATGGCATGCTCTTGTTGGCTTTGGGAGTTCTTAAAGCTCCACCTACCCGCCCTCCGACTTCCGGATGTTTTCGTGCAGGGTGGCGTCTGTGACCGTAACGCGTGCCGGTGCGCAGCCAAGCTATCCGCAAGGGGGTGATCTTCCACCAGACCTCCACCTACCTCCATGCTAGACATGTATTGACGCCAGCACGCTGCTGTTAAGTGTAGGAACGTTCGCGTAGCATCGAGTGCCTCGATCTTTGGCGCTTTTTCGCGTTTGATTCTGTGTTCTTTCGATCGACAAGGCAGCGGCGGAGTGATTGTCCCAACATCATTATGGGTGCTGTGGTATATTTCAGCGCGTACGTTGTAACGTTTTCCTGGTGCGTCCGTCGGCGTGAGGTACATACTCTTGCGGCAAAGAGGTGTGGGTTTCTGCCCACAATCCGACCTGGGGGAAATGTAGTCCATCAACTACAGGGACGTCCTTAACCCTTCGGTGTGTGAGTTGTGGCGCAGTACCACTTCATCTCGAAGTTAGTGCTGCCCTTCATGCACTTTGATGCTATTCGCGATGGTCAATAATGCCGGATCCGAACCCAACGAGCAAGGGCTTTACACGCGTATGATCTGACCATGAAGGTTGTGTTACGTCATGTGTTTACAGTCAACGTTTTCGGAGCTTGTGATCAAACACGTCTTAATCACGCCCAATTAAGAACTACGGTTAGCGCTCGCAGTCAAGAAATTGAGCCTCGAAAAACTCAAAATCTAGGAAATTGAGCACCATTTGTGAGCGCGGATAAGAACCCCTACACTAAAACCTATATAGCTGTCATTCGTAGCATAACCTAGGAATAAAGAAACCCAAGCCGCGGGCGGTAAAGTAGCAATATATCTTGCAACCTAGTCGTGAGGACCCCGAAACCTCACAACATCGAAGTACGTCAAGCATCCCACATGTGCGGGGAGTACGTCTTCATGCAGTCGAGATTGCCAAGGGTACCGGAACCCACAGTCGCGCAGCAGAAATATCCAACGGGCACGAAGAGGTGTACCCAGAGTGAAGCGCCGTGTTTCTCACGCATGGCCGCCCAGCGCCATGTATGTGGCAAATCCATCCACATGTAGCACAGCGATCCAACACGTGCCGCCACCAAGGATACAGACGTCGTGCAGCTGTTGCGGAGAAGTTGTGAGTTTCTTCCCCCACAGATGCATGGTGATGGCCCCCACTACCTATTCGTGGCCCTCTTTATCCGCGAGAGGAAACCAAATATTTTCACCATGAAACCTGAAAAGCCGGTGCATTCCATGCAATACACAATAATACAGATAAAGGTGGCCCAGCAGACTACAGTGTGAACCTGTGTTCTTTCCGCCTTTCATTTGCGAAATCGCCGATATCACCTCCCCCCCCGAAATGTATACCAGCTGGCCTTGGAGTTCTCAGCTAAACGCTGTGGTTCATCGTGGAACGGCGCGTTTAAGACAGGTTGCGGTCACGCCTTCCTCGAGTACCTGTGCATAAAACACGAGCGAACCAAGCAAAAACGCAACAATGGACCGTAAGTCGACGTCCGGATACAGGCAGCGTAAGACCCGACCAACATATCTCCCTTCCGTGTATCATTCTATCCAACAGCATTTGCGCCGTCGGATACCTTTCATCATTTGTGTTGAGCACCTAAAGCACAAAGAAACGCTCATTCGTTGGCGTCGTGAGACAGGTTGGGCTCGTACGGACTACATCCATGCTACGCTCTATAAGTCGAGCTATATTCGCTACGGTAGTGGCTCTGGAGTGTGTCTTCTCTGTGTCTTTCTCTTTCCCTTTTCCCCCTCTGCTTTTTTCTTTATTATTTTCTTTTTCTTTCCTTTTTCCAGTCTATGGTTACCGCGCATAGCATGCAGAGGCGAGCGGAGAGTCCTAGACTATTTGTCGTTGATTTCTACGACTTCCTAGACTACCCAATAATGCATGGTATAGAAAAAACAAGAGCCATTGTGTTCGTGTACCATTATTGGGTAAGCTAGCCTGTGACCACGGGAATCGACCGCGTCAACTGTTCTAGTCGGACAGAAGAAGGTACTGGGTAGAGAGAACGGAACGGTTTCTAATGTGAAGACAGCAACAACTACAACTACTATTTACTACTTTCGGCAGAGTAGCATCAGCTTTCTGAGGCAAATGCCTTCGCGTCGTGGAACAGCAGGTGAGCGGCATTTGCCCTGCGCACCAACACTTGAGTATACCGTATACGACACATCACACCCACATAAGATAAGGCACCCCCCACAGAATACCACACCCTGTGCTAATATTCTTGGATCTCAAACGAAGAGCTAAAATACTACCCGGGTTACAAAAGATTTAAGGAAAAATAAATACACACACAGAAAGACTACCCATTCGAGATATACCCACAGTCGAACGGGATGTTGTTGGAGTCTTGTCAGTGAGTGGAGGAAAACCGGCTGGGTACTGGACTTATTTCGAGTCTTTTCAAGTCTATACACTGATTATTTATATCAGTGATGCCAGCTGGTGCTAAGTACAAAAACATCTGTATAGGTAACTTACAAAAGATAATGCACCCCCTGAGGTTAGGCTGCATGTAATCACGGAGCCCCCACTAATATGACCCCGGTGATGAACAAGCATCAGTCAGTGGCCGCTGATCACCCACAGGATGGCTCAGCAGGGAACACACCCAACACACGCTCTGGGTACGGGGCAACCGCCCCGGATGGAGATCTCCAATGACATGAACGTGTAGGGAGAGCAGAATCCCACTGCAGTTATCTCTGCTCGTTCGGCAGCTGTTTCGACCGCAGCAATGGCTCGCCCGATCGTAACCTCGTTCTTCCGTCAACACGAGCAAGGTTCAACACCTGCGGCTGACAAAGTTGGCACAGCAACGAGCGCCAATGGGGCAGCCACCACGCTGGCTCAGCAGCCTGCTGCTGAGGTACTCTCAGCAGCACGCAGCAGCACGCGAAGGTGCTGATGATGCAGAAGAGTGCATGCGCACCAATCCAGCCTCCGACGAGGAAGAGGGGGGCAGAAGCCCAGCGATGCTGTCGATCTTCCTTACTTAGCGTGTTAGACCCGGGGGGCGGGGGGGGGGGGGGCGTACTCTTATGCTTTGCATGCCTTAGCGGTTAGACCATTGACCACGCGTCCTCGAGAGGACGGAGCATTGTTCCCACAGGACCGATCACCGATGGTCAATCGTTCCTTCCTACTTTGCCAAAGGTGGCTCAAAAATTTCTTTCCTAGTCTGTCTATCCTACCGATGTCACTTCCCGCTTTTTCAAACCACTTTCTACTCCCCAGTACCGCTACCGTCCTCTCCTCTCTATTCCATGCCTCAAACATCTCCCTGTACGTCCCTTGTATTCTTCCCAGCTCAGTCATGTACACTTCCCTCTCCTTTTCGTACCACGGACATTCCGCGACTACATGAACACTGTCTTCGCATTCGAAGCCGCAATCGCATTTGAACTTGTCGTCTTCGTCGTCTACCGTCCTATGTCTTCGTCGACGTTCGCGAAGGCCTATGTCCCCGGTCCTGAATTTGACCTTAAGCTTTGTCCCTGCATCCATTGGTCCATGTAGGTAATCCTTGAACCCTATTCCTTCTTTCAACATTCCGTACACTTCTAGACCCTCCTTATCCTTGGTTTCTTTCCTTAGATTCTGTTCTTCTCTCTCGGCACAAGCAACAGATATCTTCTTCTTGAACCCCTGTAGACCCTCCGTTTCCAGCGTTTCATCTTCGTCGATGTCCAATCCCTTCCATACGTCCTCTACAACCTTGACCCATTCCGTGGGTTGTCTACCCCTCTTTTTGTTTGCCCACTTCGCCTCCCATACTATTCTCGGCAACCTCTCCTCTCCCATCCCGCACATGCGGTACTGCCATGTCAGCTTCCTTACGTCTCTTCCCGACCGTAAGGATTGGATCCCCAATTCTGCCCTGACTGCTGCATTACTTGTGCGCTTGGAGCATCCTAGGATGATTTTCGCTGCTTTCATCTGCGCCGCCTCGAGTTCTTTCACTACCTTCTTATTTCCTTCCCATACTTCTCCGGCGTACTCCAGCGGCGGTACGATTACGCTCTTCAAGACCGTCAGTTTGATGCGTGTATCAAGGTGCCGGTTTGCGAGTATTGGGTGCAGCTTCCCTGCTCGTGCTTTGCCCTTTTCCGCTACCTTGGACATGTGTGCATTCCACGAGCAATCTTTTGCGATCTCTACTCCGAGGTATGTGTACTGGTCCACTACTGCAATCTCCTCGATCCCCCACTTCCATCTATGTTCTACTGGTGCCTCCCTGCCCTCGTTGCATACCATGACGGCACTCTTCGTAACGTTGGCAGACAATCTCCACTTATCAGTAAACTTCTTCGCCGCGTCAATTTGCAGTTGCAGTCCCTCAGGGGTGTCCGACATACCAACAAAGTCATCCGCAAACAGCATTCCTGACACCGAAGTTTCCGTGTCCCCTACTTTTACTCCCTTCCGGACTGCCTCTACGACTTCCAACAGATCGTTGATGAACACCTGGAACAATGTTGGGGACAGCGTGCAACCTTGTGGAACCCCTTGCTCAATGTCGAAGAATTTAGACAGTTCTCCGTCTAGCATGACCGCGCTTTTCGTACACTCTGTCATCTTCTTCAGCACCCTCCACATTTTCCCCTTGATCCCGTACTTGGACAATTGTTTCCACAGCCCATTTCTCCATACGGTATCGTATGCCTTTTTCACGTCCAGGAAGAAGCAGTACGTCCGCTTGCCCGCCCTCTTTCTACCTTGGATGATTCTCCCTACCGTGAATGCGTGGTCTACGCACCCCCTCTTCTGTCGGAAACCTGCCTGACCCTCACTAATGCTACGTTTCTTCTCCAATACTCCCACTATCCTATCGTTCAGCAGCTTACAGAACACTTTTCCTACTGTGTTCAACAGTGTGATACCCCTGTAGTTTCCTGGGTCAGTCTTGTCTCCTTTCTTAAACAAGTTCACAACCACTCCTTCCCTCCATCTACTTGGCGCATACTCGTTTTTCCACACCCAGTTGTACAGCAGTACCATCAGCTGGATCATCCCCTTGCCCCCAAACTTCATGAACTCGTTTACTATCCCATCCGCCCCTGCTGCTTTGTGGCACTGCAGCTTGTTCACACACGCCTCAACCTCGTCCTCAGTGAACTCCTTTTCTAGTTCTACGTTCCCAACGTCTGCCTTCGATGTCTCTTCTTCTTTCTGGGCCCATGCGTCCACCTCCTTCTTAAACACTTGGTCAAAATCTTCATTCTCCGAAGGCACTCCAAGTCTCTTGTAGTGTCCTGCTAGAACTTCCCTTTTTCCCTTCCCACTGCTGACTAGTCCACCGTTCACACTTCGCAATGTTGCTACCCCTGTATCCCCCCCTTGCGCGGTCTTTTTTACCATCCCACTAATGCCTTCCCACATCTGCTTGACGTTCCCCTCCAGGCCTCCGTTGGCCTTCTGCACTACTTC